>JAOWBL010000008.1:8399351-8425944 GCA_028564865.1 Zenarchopterus dispar
ATATATATATATATATATATATATATATATATATATATATATATATATATATTCACACACACACACACACACACTGGGCATCATATGAACTGGGCTTGTGTAGACAGAATCCAGGCCCTGATGTAACTCAGATTAATATGCAGACAGACAGGTAGACAGACAGGAGGTGTCAGGATAACAGCATTTAGTGTACCTGTGTAAGTGAGTGGTGAGTGAAGTGTTTGTGAGTTTCCATGGCAAAGATACAAGAAGTCTAAAGGTGACTGCTTATATATATATTTTTAAAAATATAGGTCGATTACATTGGAAATAAATCATCACAATAAACAAAACTAGTGAAGGATCACAGTAGTTCTGAAAAGCCTGACCTGCCTGTCAAATGAAATTTTGGCACCCTCTACAGGTTGTTGATGCCAAGAGGAGCGTGTCCTGTCACATCAGCCCGGATGGCACACTTCCTCTGAAACAAAGGCTTTGAGTTCACACTCAGGAACTGCAAAATGGAAAATATGCTTATGCAGCTTGTGGCTTGTTTGATAACTTCAGCTGTTACCCCCAAACTGACCTTTTAAAGTTGTGACACGCATGTCATTCAAGACCAATTTTGGAAGCTTTAGAGGAAGTAGGCAGAATCCTAGGTGTGAAGAAAACTGTCAAAGACGAAGCTGTCCAAAATGTTCATTTGAGTGTCTGGGCTGCCTCTCTGAGCCAGATGCTTGAAGGAAGATTCTGGAAGGTAATGAACCATTCAGACGCTGTCATGGCAAGGTGGACACTCCAGCTTTTACAAGAGCTGCACCATTGACCTGTATCTTCATGGAGGTCTCTGGGTCTGCACTATTTCGCTCCCTGGTAGATTAACCTGCTGTCTGTTTGCCCCACAAGAGCCATCTTTATGTCTGGACTAGTCCTGTGCTTCTGTTTCTGGAGTGAATGAAATTAATATCCACTACAGTTGAAGCTGTGCTATTTGGAGTTCAGCGTCATTGCACTGCAAATGAAATATGGAGAGATTGCAGATCCCTTTCCAAGCAGAAAACATTTTATCATAGTGATGTTGTTGGAATTGATCACAGAGACTGAGTAACAGAGGACAGAGAGTTGCATTCAAATTAGATATATCCCTTTAGGTACTTAACATAAAGCTTTTCCCTTGTACGTTTACAGATATTTAAAAGCTGTAGTATGTAAGTGTTTGTGTGCTGCAACACATTAGTGTTGACACAGTAACCTTTCAGGTGTTACTGGACCACTAGATGGTGGTAATGCATCATTGGTCAACCCTAACCTTTACAACATTTCGCTGTCTTCCTTGCCCTAAAGGTGACTAATCTCTACAGACATGTTCTGTCCCTCCAGTGTCATTTACAAGATGAGCTCTGCCTCCATTTACCTATGTATCAACTTTAAGAACAACAGATTGGAGAAGCCTCCAAATGTTTGTGGTGCAGGTTTAGTTGGCAGAGGAAACATTTGTGTCACTCTGTAAAACTGCGACTTGTGTCTCCCTGGAGAGTGCTGGAAAGCAGGACAGGATATGTGGATGTGCAAACGAAGCTGTTTGTGTCATAGTATGGGATGCTTGACATAATACGATGGTTTCTGAGAAGAGAGGAATGAGCTTGCTCAGAGTGTTCAAGGTTGCTACCCATCACCCAAAGCCATACGCTGCTCTGTTGATGGATCCCAAAAAGAAAAAAAAAATGACAGAAAGGCATTTGAATTTTATGGCTGCACCACCATGCACACGCTACCTCAGGAAACTGAATCTGAAACTTGTTTTTGCAACAGCAAGGAAAAGTCAGAGCAAGTAGCCTGGCATGCAAGAAAATAAAATGCTTTTTTTTTTTTTTTTTAAATCGAGGTAATTCATGTGATGAATTCAGAACCTTCAATATGATTTATTTATCTCCCACAGCACACCAACTGTATTATATATTATATCTGTGAATTATTTCTCCCAGCTAAATGGAGTTTGTGCAAACCTGCCACTCTCCCAAAACAACTTTACTGTTCATCAGAAAAAATGGCTTGATATCCATGAAGGCCTCTCAATAAGATTTATTTCTGGCTTACAAAAACACATTCAGGGGAAAATCCACAGTGTTCACCACCAAACAGCCTGTGGTCATTGTGGAAACTGCAACTCACCTGTTTTTTGTGGAACAGTCTCCTGCCATCTCTGTTAAAGTGAGGACAAAAATGCTCATAATTGTGGACTGAAACTGTTGCACAAATGTGGGAGGAGGAGTGGTTGCCCTCTGAATAAACACCACAGATTGTGGTGAGCCTAACAGCCTGATAAACTGCTTAATGATGTATTAACGACTTGGAACTTTGAAAATAATTAAATTATATTAAGTACAATACTGATTTAGACTGTCACCATTTTTTTAGCAGTTTAACAGCATCCTCAATCAGTCACCAGTGCATGTCCCTCGCTGTGTCCTGAAATAAGACTCCAGACTGAGAGGAAGGCTGCCAGTGGCGTCCAGGGAGTCTTTAGGCTGTGGCTGTGTCCAGGTTTAGAGGAGGTTTAGGGCCATCATTACTGTTTTACGTGTCCTCTGATTGGAAAAGTGTTGGACTGAATCAGCCCGTTTATTTGCAATATAGTAATGAAGATTCTTATTCCAATTCTTACTTTATATTCTTGATTTACATCTTTGGTGAATGCACTCCAATATTTTTATGGGTTTCTTTTATGTTTCCATTCTTAGGTTTATGGGAACAAACCTCTTCCAGTTCAGGGCTGCTAATTGTACCTGTGGGCCTCTTATCTGTGAGACACACTCGTCCTCCCACTGCACAGTGATGTAGCTTGCAGATGGAATCATGGGCTTTCACAAAGATGAGGATTTAAATAGTTAATAAGAGTTCCATCTACCCCTTCTTTCTACCTACTTTGGGATCTGGAAGCTGTCCCAGATGCCTCTAGACCATTGGCAAAAGGCAGCTATATACTGGACAGATTTCCAGTTTACTACAGGGCTTACACAGTGTGAGTGAGGCAGACACCCTCACTCACACCCACGGCCAATTTGGAACCGCCAATTAACCTAACATAAACGTCTCTGGACTGTGAGAGGAAGCAGGAGTACCTTGAGAAAATATGGGCATGAACAGTGAGAACAGACAACTTCCACACAAACCACGTGCCTTTTTGCTATCAGGTAACTATGCTAATGAAAGTGCTAATCCTCATCCTTCTTAAAAACCATAAAGAAGAAGTGTCCCCCATCAGTAAACCTGATACTGTGGAAGCTTTGTTAAAGCACAATAAATGTGAGGAAGAAGACGGATATTTTGGTCTAAATGCATGGTCAAAGGCTCCTTCTGTTCATCAGTTAAATGTATCTGCTTCTGCCTCCTAACTAAAGGGAAATTGCAAAGCTCATGGGGGCGCACTTGTTCATTTACGTGTCTTGTTTAACGCATTAAGCAAGGGCAGCAATCATATAAACATCAGTCATTCGTATATGTTGCCTACATAAATAGCGAGAGGAACTGTGCACATTAGATGAGTCACCAGTCCCTCACAGCATCATCCACAGACAGAATCATGCTCACAATCTCTCCCTGTGTCAAATTATTGCAAACCAACATATGCATTCTCACACATCATAGTCTATGCAGGGTTTTTTGTTTTGATTGCCTCAAAAAGTGTGCACCACAAAGGCATGAATTTATAGAAGGTTACTCCATACCATGGATAAAGTTTGGAGAGGAACCCAAATGCCACCTGAAAAGGCCCCAGCCCAGATTTGATCTGTAAATCTGCATGTTGTAAGTGGACTGGTGTGGTTATTCTTTACTACAAGCCCTTACTGCCCTTATCCAAACTTTATTACTTTTTTTATTGCCAGCATTGTCTTAAACATTTTAACAGTAACTGGGGGTCATACTTGCATTTACATTAAGTGCAAATGTTTGTTTAATTGTATAATTCTATTACTGAATTGATTGTGTTAAGGATAAGGTCATTATATACTTTGGTAAACTTAAATGGAACTCATTTTTGCTTATCTTCAAAGACAGGACTAGCACTTAACAGGGGAAATTAAAGTATTTACCAACCCTTAAAGAATGGGAAATATCATCTAAATAACATGTTCTGTAATTTAGGCAGTTAGATTGTTAAGATTTTATTAAACTTTCATGGTGTGGCTTTCACTTTCAGATAAACAAAGTAAAGCAATCTGCTTAAGCTGACAGGAGGATCAGTCAACTCTGTATCTGGACCTGACTCTCTGGACTCCAACCAGAACTGTTAATTTTAACAGAAGTACGCGGCCACAACTTCAGGTCTCTATGGAAACTTCAGCAGAGAATGATAAGATGTCTCTCAACAGAGAAATTGTCTTTTTTTTTAAACACTTCCTGCACAACTGGGCAGAAGTATCTCCTGGACAACAGTGCACTGACACTTGTGGGAGAGAGTGATGAGTGCAATCTGTCTCCACGTGACAGAACAGTCTGAGATATCCTCTTGGTAGATGGAACTGAATTAAACCATTGTTGGCTCAGTGGTGTGGAGCATGATATTTTTCACCTCAGGTCACTTTTGGCCGGAGCACATCGACGCATGTCTTGTTCTGGAGGCATTTTCTACAGCCTGCCAGGCTAAACGAATACCAGTAGGAGTGTGGAGTGAGAAGAGTCTTTGTTGCAGAAGAATCTGTTAGGACAACTGTTCTACCATGTGAGCCAGAACCACCCCACAGGATACACAGCATAGGTACAGGGAATTTTGATAAACATCAGCTGAATCACAATAGGACCTTTTCCTGTGTTTGTCCCTGACTTACTCATTGTTGAATCCAAGTGGTGAATCAAGCTAGTCTCTCCATATTTTGTGACCAGGCTGGTCTGTGTCATGTAATGTCAAAAGAGGTCAACATGTGAGGAAAAGCAACGCTGAAGTCAAACAGTCAACAGTCTAAACTAAATGCTGTGGCCTCTTTAGAAAACTCAACTCAACTCACACAATTCAGTCAAGTCAGGAGCTTTTTTTTCATAGATTGTAATTTATATAAAATTGTCAAGTTAGGTTTATTTCTATAGCATGTTTAAAACGACCTCTCCAAAGTGATGTACAGGCTGAAACAAATAAAAATCCCCAAATCAACAATACAAGTAAGTAACTGATAAAGCAAAATAAAAGCATACAAAGAGAGTAAAACATCAATTAAAATCATCTACCAAAATTGTAAGAATTGTAATAAAATGAAATGATTAAAATTATATTACATGATTCCTGATAATGATAATATGATTCATATATATTTACACAGTAAAAACCAAGTTATCATTCTCAAGCTGAAAACTAGTTCTAAAAGACGTGTTATTATCAGTGATTTAAAATGATCAGTGATCTGTGTAGATGTGACGGTAAAAAGTAGACCACTATTGATCAACACAGGATCAACCATAGATCAATACTGGATCACCTGTGGATCAACATTGGTAAAAGTTTTGGACTCATTAGTGTTTATTTAAAAATTGAATTCTGGTCTGTGATGCCTTGCTGCATGTTGTCCTCCTTCTCTCGTTCCTGTTTGTTCTCACTTTCAATAAAGGCTGTTAGTGTTAAAGAAAAAAAAGGATTAATATAATAAATAAATAATCTTGGTGTTTTAACCTTTTAAAAATAGCTTTTCTGTATCCCAATTGTCATTTTAATGTTGTAATTAATATTTTTAAATATTTATTTGATTACATTTTTTTTTAAATGTGAAAAAAAAGCATTTATGCTCCGGTTTTGTCCATGATTTAAGTAGTGAATTCGTTTTACTTCGTAAAAGAGCAACAGAAACCATTCACTCATTAATTCAGACAATCTCCAGCTAAAGATAAATAAGTTGTAAGAAAAACAGAACAGAGGGCACACCTTTATCTAACTCCAGCCCATCAATATGTGTGCAAAAACTACAACTAACTTGGGTAGGGCTTTCCGCCTTGCCCAAGACTCTGTGAACACCAATTAAATATTTGAGTTTTTAATCTTTATTTTTGAAACACTCTAATGCAAACCTTTGAAAGCCAAGTTCTATTTGCTTTCTCTCTATTGCAAATGATTGTTGCTTTCTCTGCTATATGATATTATTCTTTGTGTGGCGCACAAAGCCAACAGAATCCGCCCGTTTGGTCCAGCTACTGCCAATCGACAGAAATGTTAGTTTAATATTTGATGCTTCAGTTCATTGGAATCATCCGCCCATTTTACAAGCTTGACACATCTGACAAGCATAAACTAGCTTAAAGTACACAGTGTGAATGTGGGTGGAAAGTGTGATTTTTGCACTGAGTGGGACTTGAAAGCAAACAATACAATGAACCTGTCTCTGATGAAAAAGCTCTTATGACATGAAACAGAAACTGGCAGAAAAGCATCTCAGAAGTAAAAAGAATTAAGAATAAAGAGCAGAAATAAACATGTCACATTTTATCAAAATGTTTGACATTTTCAAAAAATATTAAAAACACAAATGCCGATCTTCCTCTGGTGTGGAAATCTCACAGTGGACACTTCCATTCTGAAACCTATGTGATGTGAGATATTAATATTTAAAACTATTTTCTATATTTTTATAATGTTTTATTTTTCAAAATTTGGCTTAATATTCAAATAGGAAACTAAGTCACTCTGAAGCTAAGTCATAATCTTGGTCTGATCGCATTCTTACATACCTAAATGTAACATAGATAATATTGTTGAATTACACTATAATATACACAGCTGAATGTTGACAAATTCATTTACTGAAAACTGATTCAGATGACCACAACATATGCTTCCACCATGTGATGATCCATTCTAGATGTATACAAGCCCAAAGTGCTCAACGTCACCTCTGGACAAGGGTTAGTTTTTGCACTGCAGAGTTTAAGGAGCCAAGTGTGACTGAAGTCCTGAATTAAAGTACTTGACTTGGATTTCCTATGGTAATCCCTTTCCTATGTGGTCATATCAGCTACTGATGAATGATGATTCTTGATACACTGTCATCCGAGGGATCAGAGAACAGTCCGGCTTCAGCTTCCACCCTTCACCTTTATGCAATTAAATTCCTCCAGACTGCTCGTATCATTTCACTATACTACAATGGAGATGGATGAAAGACAAGTATGCAGATCCTTGCTTTTTTTCTTTTTTTTTTTTGAGGAACATTGTTTTTAAATCTTTCTTTTAAAATTCTCTTTCACATTTGTCAACAAAATGGAGATTCCCCTCTTTGCCCCTAAAAGACTCAGTCTTCTATGGATGCAGCTTTTGTATC
Organism: Zenarchopterus dispar; assembly: GCA_028564865.1. Taxonomy (NCBI): domain Eukaryota; kingdom Metazoa; phylum Chordata; class Actinopteri; order Beloniformes; family Zenarchopteridae; genus Zenarchopterus; species Zenarchopterus dispar. The sequence continues at coordinate 8,406,632 of JAOWBL010000008.1, forward strand.
AAAATCATAATTACAACCACCTCTCAGGATTACCTACACTTCCAGTATCATAATAAAATCAACATTTTTTTTTCTTTCACCTCCACATTAGAACTAAACTTCCCCTGTACCATCTATTTTTGGAAGGTGTTTTACGGGTGAAATGCAAACAAGTTAACAAATAAATGAAGATACTGAATTAAATATCTTTGTATCACATTATCTGCATAAAGATGAGAGTCAAATGTAAGAACTCTCTTTATTGTTTTATGTACTTATTTATTTTGCCAAAAATGATCATGTAACAACCATTCCTGGTATCAATAGCAGGATGCTCATGTCACAAGATGTATTACTTCTGTAGAATATCAGTGATTCATGCCATACATGCAGTTTGTATTAGACCTCACACCTGTGTCAACATACAACAGGACCTAAAAGTCTTTCCCATGTTCTGCCTGTTTGTTTAAGAGGAAGGGTATGGTTGGACTCTGAAGTTGTTCCATTGGCTTGTCCTTTCTGTGTCCATCAGTATATAAAAGGGTGGAACTGCACGAAAAAGAATATTGTGTGACTCTTTGCAGGTTAGCACTGTTCAGTCTGAGATTATGTGGCCTGTTTGATCAAATCAAATCATTTATATGGGTTAGATGATCCAGACGTTAAATAAATTGACAACTAAAATGAGATTCTCTTTCTTTCAGTCATGGGAACCTTGTGGCTGCTTTGTGCTTTAGGGGCTTTACTGAGTGGTGAGTAAGAAAAAAAAATCATATTTTTGCTTTATTTCCAATTTGTAATTTGTGTAGCAGTGTAGGAAGGTGTTAGAGCTGCCAAAGCCATCAGCCAAGAGCTTTGTTGTGTTGGTGTTTCAGGTGGTTCTGTGAATGATGCAGAATGTTAAACAGCCGAGAAATCGGAGAATGGAGTGAATAAAGGATAACAATCTAAATTGAAATTCACTTCTGTTGGAAATAGTATTTACCTCTAGCCGCTATTGAGCTGGGGAAAAAAAACCTAAACAGTTGAAACAAAAGTGTAATCGAAATCCCCAAGGAACCTGACTGAACCTAAGAAGTGGTCTTTTCACAGCCAAGGCTCTGATACTGATAATATTTGCAACAGCGAACTCTATTGTCTGTGGAAGTGACTTATTGGGCACTGCGGAGAAGTCACTCAATTAACTGTTCCTCTGTATAAATCTCTCAGCAGAGGAAAAAAGACATTTTTTTCATTGGAGGGTAGTTTTCATTTCTGTTTTGTATGTTTGAAATTGAGATTTGTAATAGAGCTTTCTCTTTGGTGTCATATTGCTTCTTTGTACTATGTGTGTGAACCAAGAAGTCTCTTGGCAGTTTCTTGTATTGTCAGCCTGTGACTGATTTGATACAGAAAGTCTCTTCATTTTAATAATGTTTTTGTGACTGTTTACCATTCAAATATGCAAAGCCCAGTTTTGTCTGACTCCTTCAGTGCAGTTTTTAAAAAAGTCATTCCTCTGATGTGTTTTTTTGTGTCTCCTTGTTCTCTTTGCATCTCTCAGGTCCATCCATCGCTGGCTGGGCAGGGAGGGAGTTTGCCCTGTCATTTATGCAGAATTACATTTCACGCTATTCCAGTCCTTACTTCCAGCTTTACATCACAGCTGTTCAAGCCAACACTGAAGTGACGGTGGAAGTGGCTTCTTTAAACTTCAAAAAAGAAAATACTCTGAACGCTGGAGAAGGGGTCGTCATCACGCTCCCTGATGCTGTTGAGTTGTACAACAGTAAAAGGTCTTCCAACACGGTGCACATCAGAGCCTCAGCAGATGTGTCTGTAACCTCCTTTAACTACAAGAAATACACAGCTGACACTTCTGTGATATATCCGATCACTGAATGGGGTACAGAATACTTTATCTTCACTCCTCCTGGATCCAGCAGTCACGGTCTCTTTAAAGAGTTTGCTGTGACAAACGGAAAAGACAGCAACATAGTGGAGATTTTCCCACAAGGGGAAATCCAGTTTGAGGATCAGCTCTATTCAAAAGGCAGTAAAATGATAATCAATCTCGCCCCATATGAGAGCGTGCAGCTCCAGAGCACCTACGACCTGTCTGGCAGCAGAGTTTCCTCCCAGTACCCGGTTGCTGTTTTCACGGGTCACAGTTGTGCCTGGCAGTTCTCAAAATGTGACCATGTTTATGAGCAGCTTCTGCCAACAAGCAGCTGGGGAACAAGTTTCATTGTGCCACCGCTGAGCTTTCAGACAAAATATGATACAGCCTACCTCCAAGCCTCCCAACCCACCCGAGTCACTGTCTACCATGGCCAACATAAGTATAATTTGGATCTCTCCAAGGGGGAAGTGAAGGAGATCAACTACCATAACCCTGAAACACTGTTTATTCAGTCTGATCATGGGATCCAAGTCCTTCTGTTCTTTAATGGTGTCAAAGTAGGCTGGTTCAAATATTACGACCCATTTTTGATGACCATTGTGCCCACAGACCGCTTCTGCTCTTCCTACTCACTGCAGCCTCCTTCAGGTTTTGAAGACAAAGCCCTGATTGTAGCACAAACCAGTGAGACAGAAAGGCTGCGTTTTGATGAAAGAAGTCTTCCACGAGATGCTAGGTGGACAAAGATTGAAGGGTCAGATTTCTCATGGACAGAGATGTCCTATAACCAATTCTTTGGCAGTAATATTCACACAGTGTCCAGCTCTGGTTCCAGCTTTGGTCTTTATAGTATAGGAGTCAGTCACAAGAACAGTTATGGAGCTCCTGGACAATGTAGGGAGAAAGGTAAAAAGATCACACCAAAGCTGTTCAAGATTTCTTCAACACAAACATTATACACATGTTAAACGTTGTGGTATTAACTGTTTATTGCCTTCCAGGAAGCAGCTCTTTGTCATGTAGCAGCATCACCTGCAGTCCCAGCGAGGTGTGTGAAATGAGCCATGGGTTTCCCTCCTGTGTCCCCAAACCAGTGAAACCAAAGCCAGGTATCTGCTGGGCCATGGGAGACCCTCACTACCGCACCTTTGATGGACGACGCTATGACTTTATGGGTACCTGCACTTACCTCATTACTAAAAACTGTGAAGAGGACAGTCACCTTGCACCCTTTGAGGTCCTTGCCCAGAATGAGAACAGAGGAAGCCGCAGAGTGTCATACGTTGGCCAAGTCGTGGTGAAGGTGTATGATGTCACTGTCATAGTAGTCCGGTCTGAAACAGGTCGTGTGAGGGTAAGGCTTCTCATTTGTCATGGTGAAAGATGGCTATACTTTTAAAAGTTTAATGCTGTGACATGTCAAAATCTAAACTCTCCTGTGTTCCCTTGTACAGATTGATGACAATGTGTGGACTTTGCCAGTTGTCTTGAGCGACGCCAAACTGAACATGTTTCAGAGTGGCCGCTCTGTTGTCATAGAGACTGATTTCGGTTTGAACGTCCGTTACGACTGGGATAACAAGCTTGTAGTCTCTCTGTCTGACACTTATGCCGGTAAGACTTGTGGACTCTGTGGTAACTTCAATGGGAATCCCAGTGATGACTTCGCCACACCCTCTGGCGTTCAGGCAGGTGGGGTCGTGGCTTTTGGGGGCAGCTGGAAAGTGCCAGGGTTGGTTAGAGATCCTCAGTGCACAGATGACTGTGTGGGTGGATGTCAAAGCTGTGAGCAAAGCCAACTGAAAGAGTGGGGAACTGACCTTCTTTGTGGGCTCATTACACATATTGGATTTATAAAATGTCATGCTGTCGTTGACCCACAACCATACCTGGAGAACTGTAAATATGATTTATGCATGGGAGGTGGTCTTCGGCAGTTCCTCTGCAATGTCCTGGAAGCTTACACTGAAGCCTGCCAGGATGCTGGGGTCCAGGTGCAAGACTGGAGGATAATGGCAAAATGCCGTAAGTAATTTTAACAAAATTGATGACTAAATTGACTTATGTATTTGTCATTGTTTCATTACAGTCTACTCTGTTTTATGCTTTTTTTTTTTCTTTAAAGCAATCAAATGCCCTGCCAACAGCTACTACGAGCTCTGTGGGAGTGCTTGCCCTGCCACTTGTTCTGATCCTAATGCCCCCTCCAAATGCAATCGCCCCTGTGTGGAGACCTGCACTTGTAAGGCAGGCTTTGTGTTAAGTGGAGACAAGTGTGTCCCTCTTGCTGATTGTGGTTGTACCTATGAGGGCCGATATATCCCTGTTGGACAGACATTCTGGGCTGACAAGAGCTGTAAGAGATGGTGTGAATGCAAGCCCGGAAGCAGGCATGTGGAGTGCCAAGATAAAGGCTGTCAGGCAGGACAGCAATGTAAAGTTGTTGATGGTGTAAGAAAATGCCAAGCGGTGTCCTACAGCACCTGCCAGGCCACTGGGGATCCTCATTATGTCTCCTTTGACCAGACCAAGTTCAACTTCCAAGGCACATGTGTGTACCAGTTTGCTGCACTCTGCTCCAAAGATACAGATCTGGTGCCTTTTGAAATCCATGTGCAGAATGATCACCGTGGCAGCAAGGCAGTTTCCTACACTAAGTTAGTACAGCTCAAGGTGTATTCCCACAATACTGTCATCACAAAGACACACAAGGGCCAGATTTTGGTAAGATATTCATATTGTTCAGAGAGTGAATTAAAATCTCTAAAGTCATTTTCACTATTTTAGACTTTATTATCTTCTCTGCTGTGGTACATTTTGTCATGCCATAACTCTGAGTTCTATCATTCCAGGTGGACAATGAGCTGGTGAACTTGCCTGTCAATCTGGATGAAGGCCGGGTATCTGTGTATAAGAGTGGCTGGTTCGCTGTTGTCACTACAGATTTTGGGCTAAAAGTCGCCTTCAACTGGGAAAATTCTGTGTTTTTGACTCTGCCAAGCAACTACATGGGAGCTGTTTGTGGCCTCTGTGGCAACTACAACGGCAAAACTGAAGATGATCTGATCCCAAAGAACGGCAACACACCTGTCGCACCTACTGATTTTGGGCACAGCTGGCAAGTGTCCAAAATCCCAGGCTGCGTGGATGGCTGTAAAGGGGAGTGTCCCACATGTGACATTACCCAGAAAGTTCAATATGAAAAGGAAGATTTCTGTGGTATGATACAAGACCCCAAAGGACCATTCCGTGACTGCCATGCCAAGGTTGATCCAGCTATCTACTTTGAAGATTGTGTTTATGACGTCTGTCTTTATGAGGGCAGGAAGGATGTGCTGTGTCAAGCTATTACATCGTACACATCTGCCTGTCAAGATGTGGAGGCCAAGGTATACAGCTGGAGGACCAGTCAGTTTTGTGGTGAGATGATTTCAATTTCAAAACAATTTTCACAAAAGAATCATTTACTCTAACTGCAAAAGGGAAGCTCATAATAAAACGTGCATTCCTGCTTTTGTGCTTACTTCATATTTCCTCTGTTAAATGAAAAACAAAACATTTGTTCTTTGTGTGCAGCGGTGAAATGTCACATCAACAGCCACTATGAAATTTGTGCAACTGCCTGCCCTGCAACTTGCCAAAGTCTGACTCCTCCTCAAGGTTGCCAGGCTCATTGTGAAGAGGGTTGTACTTGTGATGAAGGGTACATCCTCAGCGGTGAGAGCTGCGTTCCCTTCTCACAATGTGGCTGCATCTACAACGACCGTTACTACGCTCTCGGCGAGGTGTTTTATCCCGGTGGGCAGTGTCAGGAGGAGTGCAAGTGCAAAGAAGATGGAGAGGTGATGCATACAGAAGTGAAACATTAAAATTTGTTACACACTAGTATTAACTGCTGGATTTTAAAACACTTGTTTTTTTTTAATCCTTCTCAGGTTGAATGTAAAAAGTTCACATGTGGCCCCAATGAGAAGTGTAAAATAGAAAATGGCATCCACAAGTGTCACCCTGTTGGTAAGGGTGTCTGCCAAGCCTCTGGTGACCCCCATTACTTATCTTTTGATGGGCGGAAATTTGATTTCCAGGGCACTTGTACCTACACGCTTTCCAAGAGCTGTGAACTGGAAGGGACACACCTGGAGGCCTTTTCTGTCCATGTAGAGAATGTGCAGTGGGACCGGATGAGAGGAAAGAAAGAGGTGTCAGTCACCAGGCTGGTTGCTGTGGAAGCTCATGGCTTCACTTTCATCTTGAGAAACAAGATGCTTGGAGTACTGGTGAGTAACAACATTTGAACAACATCCGTATCAGTACTTAAAGCATTCTGCTTAAATGACACATCTGCCTTCATTTTAGATAAATGGAGTTTTTAACAACCTTCCAGTAAATGTTAATGATGGAGCAGTGCAGGTTTATCAAGAGGGCAGAAATTATGTCATCGCAACAAATTTTGGAGTGCTCATCACTTACGACCTGGTCTATCACGTGACAGTCACTGTATCTGGTAATTATCGAGACAAAGTCTGCGGGCTTTGTGGGAACTTCAACGGGGACAAAAACGATGACTTCAAGATGCCCAGCAATCAACTCACTAACAAAGTCAACGTGTTTGGAAAATCATGGAAGGTCACCATTCCTAATGTGGTGTGTGAAGACGGCTGTGAAGGGAAAAACTGTCCTGACTGTGACCCAGCTCACAAGGCTGTGTTTTCAAAGCCTGTTTACTGTGGGATTCTCACAGCACCCAAGGGTCCATTTGCAAACTGCCATAGCAAACTGGACCCACAGCCATACTTTGATGACTGTGTGTTTGATCTGTGTGCCTCCAACGGTGATGGGGATGTGCTTTGCGACAGTGTAGCAGCTTATGCCTACAACTGTCACATGGCAGGAGTGGACGTCCAAAGCTGGAGGACTCCTTCCTTCTGTCGTAAGTGACAAAGCTCTTTTTCGAGTTCATATCAGTAGCTGTTATGTACAAACACTAATTCTTTTCAAATATTCCTTTCTCTTTTTTTTTTTTTTTTTTTGTCAAACTTTACTCTAGCCATGAAGTGTCCTGCCAATAGTCACTACGAAGTGTGTGCAGAGACCTGTTCGAACTCCTGCCCTGGCCTCGAAGAGATAGTTCAGTGTCCTGACAGCTGTACAGAAGGCTGTGACTGTGATGCTGGCTTCCTATTCAATGGACAGATGTGTGTCAAAGAGAATGAATGTGGCTGCTATGAGAATGGAAAGACTTACAAGGTACAATTCAGCCTATCTACTTGTAAAAAAGAGGCATTCTACATTGTGTTCAGTGATATACAAACAATAACTATATAATATCAAAGTGGCTCTCGAAAACAGAGTTGCCTTTACAGCTTTCACAGTAGTGAAATTTGGTTCTAGATATTTCCATCAAGGATTCTCGCACTAAATAATCAGATTACTTAAATTTGTGAAATAATCCGAACCGTATGCAAGCAGAAGTAGAAGAAAGTTTTGTTGTCATGGTATTAAATAGAAATAAAGAAATAAATTATTATTTGATGAATATAACACTTGAGATGCAATATTTAAGATAAACATAATGTACTTGGGGTAAATAAAATATGTTGTAGAGCTTCAGCATGATATTTTACAGTTTCGCAATCATTGTGTTAATGTGTTGCATAGATTTATTGCCAATTTGGTGTCCAAATGGCCCTAAGAAAGAAATACTTTGTTTGTCTGGAGATAAAGCCTGTCATGTACCTGTAACATATGTTAACTGTGTCTGTTTTATCTTGATCATCAGCCTGGAGAAGTTGTGTATGAGGAGGACTGCAATACAAAGTGCACCTGTAATCCAACAAAAGGCCTCATCTGTGAAAACTACTCCTGTCCTTCAAGCACCAAATGCATGGTCAAGAAAGGAATCAGGGCATGTTACAATACAGGCAAGACACAAATATTGTATATTTGTTTTGACTCATTTCAAATGAATTAAACTGATTTTTTTTTATTCTTAACATTTTTTGTTCAAGAATTTTGTTCAATTTCCTTTTATCTATTTCTATTGAAGATCCCTGTAAAGATGCCAATTGCAGAGTGCAGGAGAAATGCACTGTTGAGAAGGGAGAGGCTGTGTGCATCCCCAAGTACACAGGCACCTGCTGGGCCTGGGGAGACCCCCACTACCACACGTTTGATGGCTACAATTTCAACTTCCAGGGAACCTGCAAGTATGTCATCTCCAAGACCTGCGGGGAGCTAGATGGTCTGGTTCCGTTCTCTGTCACCGAGAGGAATGACAACCGAGGAAACACAGCTGTTTCCTATGTCAGGGAGGTAGATGTGATTGTTTATGGGTACACCATCACCATCCAAAAGAACCAAGTTGGTCGAGTCATGGTAAGATTTTAGTCTTATGCTGCTTTGACGTCATAATTCTGGGCATATTTTGTATTGATGTTATATTTCAACATGCACACTCTAAGTATTGTTCTGATGGATGTCACACAGGTTGATGGGGAGCTACTCAATCTTCCTGTAAAACTTGATGATGGTATAGTATCTGTGTTTCAAAGTGGGCCTACTGCAGTGGTGGAGACAAATTTTGGGCTGGTTGTATCCTACGACTGGAACTGGTATCTTGTCGTCAAGCTTCCCAGCAGTTACTATGGCAACGTCTGTGGTCTGTGTGGCAATTTCAATGGTAATGGAGGTGATGAACTCCAGAATCCAGCTGGCCAACCTGTGTCCTCAGTGATAGAGTGGGGCAAGAGCTGGCAAACACCTGACCAGGATAAGGACTATCCCTGCTGGGACACGTGTGAGGAGAACTGCCCTACCTGTGATGATAACGACCGTAAACTCTACCAGACTCAGGCTTTCTGTGGGGCCCTCGCAGCCAAGACCAACAGTGTGTTCCAAGCATGCAATGGGAAATTGGACCCCCAAGCCTTCATGAACAACTGTGTGTATGACATGTGTTTGAATAAGGGAGACAAAAAGATGCTGTGTCAGGCACTTGCCTCTTATGATAAGCAGTGTCGTGAAGAGGGAGTCATAATCAAGGAGTGGAGGAAACTATTTGGCTGCCGTAAGTATTCAAAAAACTATCTCACTTAAGACTGAAAAAGGAATACTTAGGGTTTTTTAGTTAATGCCTGCCTTTCTTTGCTTTGTAGCAATGAATTGCCAGCCTCACAGTCACTATGAGGACTGTGCCAGCCCTTGCCAGCCATCCTGCCCATTCCCAGAGGAAAAGCAGACATGCAAAGGTGCGTGTGTGGAGGCCTGTGTGTGTGATAAAGGGTATGTCCTCAGCGCTGGTGTTTGTGTGCCCGCTGCAACATGCGGTTGCTCCTATGAGGGCCGCTACTACAAGCCAGGCCAGCAGTTCTGGGCCGACGAGGCTTGCGGTCGCCTGTGTGTTTGTGACACCACCCTGGGCATGGTGACATGCCGTGAGGCCTCCTGCTCTGCCAAAGAGAAATGTGGCGTACGGGACGGAGAGCGTGTCTGTCTACCCATCAGTTACGCCACATGCACAGCCTCAGGCGACCCACACTATCGCACTTTTGATGGCCGCAAGTACGACTTCCAAGGGACATGCGAATATCAGCTGGTTGGCCTCTGTTCCCGGCAGCCGGGCCTGGTGCCGTTTAATGTGACCGTGCAGAACGACCACAGGGGAAGCAAAGCCGTGTCTTACACAAGGACCGTCAAGTTTTCTATTTATGGGGCCACTCTCACTATCAGCAGAGAATACCCCTACAAGGTCTTGGTAAGTGGAGGATGGATGTGGAAGTGTAGATAATGATGCATATGGGTATAATAAAAGATTAAGCAGTGATCTGCTTTTATGTGCATTTTTGGAAAGAAGAGAAATAGGACACAGCATGTAGTCACATTATTGAAAATAAAAACAGCACAGATAGTCTCAGTCTCTTTAAAATGAGTGGATGATAATTCCTTTTGTCATTATGTTAATTCTGACATTCCTCACACTCTTCTGTGTATATGTTTAATTGCATATTGAAAATGTGATCCAGGCAATCTTAATTAAACTGAGATTTAACAGCGAATTAAAATGGATTAGAGAGGTCCAAAGAACTATTAAATCTATATTCTCCCCAAAAAAAATATTCCTCCCTCACACCCTCTTTCTCTGCTCTTCAGCTCAATGGGCAGCTTGCTTCACTGCCTCTGGATTACAATAATGAGCTAGCCGTGTCTTTGAGCGGCCGTATGGCTGTCATAGAAACAGCTGCTGGTATCACTGTGAGCTTCAACTGGCGGAGCAAGGTGAGTGTTACTCTTCCCAGCGGCTACCAGGATGCTGTCTGTGGCCTGTGTGGCAATTACAATGGTAACGTTCAAGATGACCTGACCATGCGGGATGGCAAGACTGCTCCTGATGGGACAAAGCTGGGGGAAAGCTGGCAGGTGGCCCTCACACCAGGCTGTTCATCAGCCTGCCAAGGGCCGTGGTGTCAGGCCTGCTCAGACTCCCAGAAAAAAGTGTACCAAGCCACAAAGTACTGCGGTCTAATTGTTGACAAATCGGGGCCTTTCAGAGAGTGTCATAGCCTTGTGGACCCTGCTCCTTACATGGAGGACTGTGTTTATGATGTTTGTCAATATCACGGGCACCAAGGCTCTGTGTGTGATGCCGTGGAAGTGTATGTGTCCGCATGTCAGAGCCAAGGATTCACCATCCACCCTTGGAGAACAGACAAATTCTGTCGTAAGCTTTTGAAACTGCTTTACTATTTTGTCAGTATTTTTATTTCAATGTCGCTTCAAGTATCAGACTGATCTTTCGTCTGTTCTCACCCTATTTCACAGCAATGCAGTGTCCCGCCAACAGCCACTACACCCTATGTGCCCCAGGTTGCCCAGCCACCTGTGCTAGCTTGACCTCTCCTGCCACCTGCCACAAGCGTTGTGCAGAAGCCTGTGAATGCAACCAAGGCTACCTGCTGAGTGGAGATACCTGTGTGCCTGTGAGAGACTGTGGATGCTCTTACAATGGTCAGTACTACAAGAAAGGAGACATATTTTACCCCGAAAAAGAGTGCATGGAGGAATGCACCTGTGGGGAGAACGGCGCCATATCTTGTCAGAAGGCCAAGTGTCGTCGAGGAGAAGTCTGTAAGGTTGTAAACGGAGTGAAAGGCTGCCACCCGGAGGGCCAAGGAAAGTGTGTGGCTTCTGGTGACCCGCATTACACTTCTTTTGATGGACAAAGGTTTGATTTCCAGGGCACCTGCGTCTATGTATTGGCAAAGGTTTGCGAAGACGACAAAGGCCAGCTCACACCTTTCACAGTCACTCAGGGCAATGAAAAGTACGGAAATGGTAAAGTGGCTGTAACCAAGTCAGTTGCAGTGATGGTCTACGGTTATGTTATTTCCATTCAGCAACGAGTGCCTTGGAAAGTCGTTGTGAGTTCGACATTTATCCTGAACTATTTTCCGATTTTATTCATGTTTACTTTAAAGATTTTCACAATTTTCAACCATCTTTGTCCAGGTGAATGATGAACTTCTCAATCTTCCTCTGTCCTTGGATGAGGGGCGTCTTACAGTCACCCAAGAAGGTCGCAATATAATAGTCCGAACAGCCTTTGGACTGAAAGTTCTATATGACACTGTGTACTACGTCGAGGTGATAGTTCCCTCCACATACCAGGGTAACATGTGTGGTCTTTGTGGTAACTATAACAACCAGAAGAGTGATGATTTCAGACTTCCTGATGGGAGAAAAACAAACAACGTGGATACGTTTGGGAAGGCCTGGGTGGTGGACCAGCCTGAACACATGTGTGGTGGATGTGAAGGACAGTGTCCAGAATGCAAAAAGGCCAAGGCTGATTTGTATGCAAAACCTGACTTCTGTGGCATCATGAGCGCACCTACCGGACCTTTCAAAGCCTGCCACACTATCATTGACCCAGCTGCATATGTGTCTAATTGTGTGTTTGATCTTTGTGCTGTGGACGGCAGCAAAGACACTCTGTGTGACAGCGTGCAGGCCTATGCTTTGGCCTGCCAGAATGCAGGTGTTCAAATCCAGCCATGGAGAAGCAGCTCCTTCTGCCGTAAGTTACACACAACAGCATTGTGTTGTCAATGTCTTCTGTGCTTTATAACCCCATACATAATTTTCTCCCATTGTAGCTGCCTCCTGTCCTCCACACAGTCACTATGAGGTGTGTGCTGACACCTGTGGAGGGACGTGTGCCAGCTTTATTCAGCCAGTCACTTGCTCTGAAAGCTGTTTTGAAGGATGCCAATGTGATGATGGCTTTGTTTTCGATGGCAACCAATGTGTTCCCCTGGACAACTGTGGATGTTTGCACAATGGCACATATCTGACAGTAATTTTTTTTTTTTTTTTTGCACAACTTCCTCAGTTTAGTCACAAATTTAGGCATCATATCAAATTATGAATATTTTCTTGTCTTAGAATTTAAACACACATAGAATTTATTCCCTTTTCAAGAACAAAATGACTTTGACACTGCAATCCTTGTGTTTCAGCTGGGTCAAGCTGTGGTGGATAAAGATTGCCAGTCCAGGTGTGTGTGTCAGTCCTCTGGGCTGGTACAGTGTGAAAAGCTGTCCTGTGCCAGTGAGGAGGTTTGCAATGTAAGAGATGGGGTCAGGGGTTGTCACATCAAACAGGCCCACTGCACCGTCAGCCATGACAGCAAGCTGAGCTCCTTTGACGGCCTGTCTGGAGACATAATAGCGCAAGGAGCGTTCGAGGTGGCATCTCTGTGCGACGAGACCGCTGAGAACTGGTTCCGCGTGGTTGTGGACGTCAGGATCTGCAGCAGGAAGGCACCTGCTGTTGTTGACACCGTGTACGTGTTTTTCAAAGATGCCGTGGTGACAGTGAACAGCCAACATGTGACCTGGGTGAGAGCTTTCAAACACTTTCTGTTGCAAAAATGTGTTTTAATTTGTCTAATTTGAGATTAACTCCATACATGATTTTCTCCCGTTTCTCTTACTTTGTGCGCTGCAGGTAAATGGCAGGAAAGTGTTTCTTCCCAGCAAAGTGACAAATGAGCTATCAGTCCAAGCCTCAGACAGGAGCGTGATCATTGAGAGGACATCAGCTGTGCAGGTCATTTATTCTACTTCACAAGAAGTCGTGGTTACCGTTGACACCAGCTTGTCTGGGAAAATGTGCGGCGCCTGCGGAAACTACAATGAAGATGCCGAAGATGATATGAAAACAGCAGATGGCACCGTTACCAAAGATGTGTCCGTAATCATTGGCTCCTGGAGAGCTGGAGACTTTTCTACATGGTGAGGATTTGACAAACACACGCGCTTAAGAGCTGTACTCACCGCGGTGACGGTGATAGTCCTTTACATCGCAGAATGCTCTCAACCTTCCTGTTAAAGGAGAGGTTTTTGCTTTTCTGTTGTCATGCAAATGGAAAACTTAATTTGACCCCCGAAACAATGAAGTCCAGATCACTGGAAGATGGGACGGTACTATGACTACTCAACCGCTTATTCTCTTAACAGTAAGGAATAAACAAGGACTCCACAGAGCCCTTTTAAAGGAATGAGAGTGTGGTTTTTAATTGCATTTGGCTCAATTTAATTAAGAAATGCAAGAGAATCCCCTGTGGTAATTACTGATTAAAAAGCAGGTGAGGCTGACAGGCATGGCCATCAAATGCTACCAAGCTTGCAATCCAATCATTGCTTGTCATCCAAGGACGCTTAAGACTCATCGGGGTGCAATATTAATTTGAGCACTTGTCTTTAGTTTTGCATTCTAGCCTCAAGTTAATCCTTTAGAGAATTTTGATCATTCCCCCTTCAGAGTTTTCTCATCACCTAAAAGAACAAAAAAATGTACTCCAAAGAATCAATGCATGTTTTTGCATTTGCCTTCAGGAACACAATTTTCAAAAGCATTGCTTGTAATCTTTGTGCCTGAGTGGAAATGAATTTACTTTCTCCAGAGCCCTTTTGACTTCAATTTGCTTTTCATTGCAGTGGTCTGTAGAGATGCTGGTTCTGCTTTGATAGAGGCTTCTGGTACCCAGGTAAACAATAATAATAATGATAAAATTGTGTGTCCTCATGAATGAAATGGCTGTACGATGTTGCTTACATCTCCGTGTTTTCCTTTTGTTAAACAGGATGAAGAAGTTGCTTGTTCAGAGCCAGACTCATCATACTTCACTGCTTCCTCTTGATTCATGTTGTTTTCAATGCTTCCTTTGTTCTCTTTGGACTTGTAGCTTATTCTTGTGTAATGTTTCCATCTAGTGGAGGAAAAAAATTACAGCATATTGTTTCTTTTCCAGTAAAGTCAAAAGAAGAAACGGTTTGCGGCAGTGTGCATGTTTTTGTTGTTTCCCTGCACCATCACACCTGGCTCACATTAGTGGATCAGACTGGTGCAGACCTTGAGGGTGATCCATTCATTTGAATCTGGTGTGTTAGTGCAAGGAAACATCTGAAACACGCAGGACAGCGGCCCTTAGGGACTTGGAATAAGGCAACACTAAGAGTAATATAATATATCTGAACATGTTTGTTAATATTTGTCTTCCTTACTATTCTGACCACAAAATAAACATTTCATGACAATTTGTGCCCAAGTAATTCATTTGCACTATGTCCACAAATAACTATTATTGCCTGACGCATTATTTCATGTGATCTCTGCTGGAGTTGCCACGGCAAAGGAAATAAATCTCATGTCTTGATAAGAAAGCAAGGTTCTGGGAGCGTGGGGTGGGGTGGGGCAGCTAAACAACTATAATATCAAACCGAGACTGTGCCCACTAACATCATGCTCCAGCTGTGTATTTGCTCTCCGTGGGAGAATTTGTCAGTTTGCTGTGAGAGAGCTGTTTTGAAGGCCGGTTTTCATATAGCTGAGAGAAAAACTACCTCTGTGACAGACTGTTCTGGCCCTGAAAGAACACCAGTGTTTATACTTGCACTTCACGCCACAGAGACTCTCTCTACAACCTGTAAATTACCCCACAGCACAACCGGCCCACTGTTAGTTGTTGCTTATGTATCTTAAATTTGCCTGTGGGGAGAAATGAGCGTGATTTGCAGCTCATTGTGAAATCTTTTTTTTTTTTTACTACCTGTGCTGCCTGAAAATGCATTTCAATAACCAGCTCTCGCGTGGGTTGCATAAATCAGTGCAGGACAGCTCCGGGTAATTTTGGGGAGTAACTTCAGTGGCACCCCACCCCCGCCTCATTCCTCAGACTTGGAGCAAGAGGGAACAGGGGCTGGCCAAGTAGTGGAGCAGAGCTCCGGACGTATCTGCAGAGGGCTGAGGGCGCAATAATTCATTTTTAACAACAGCGTTTCATTTTTCGATACTCGCAAGAGAACGTTTTGCAAGTATTTTATCTCTTGGCTGAAGAAACATTTATGTGGGAAACTTTTCTTTTGCAAAGTCTGATTCACTGCTCAATTCACACAAGAGTTATAAGAGGCTGGTAAGTTCACTTAAAATCCGCATTAATGCTTCTGTGACATGAATGCGTGTTATTTAACGCATTTTCTTTTTTTTATACATTACTGAGGGTAGAAATGAGACACACTCTGTCGTCTAAGAATCTTAAAGTACACTTTCCGTGTCTGCAGTTTTCGTCTACGTGTTTTTATCGTTCTATTTTCCGCATATTTCTTCTCGTCTCTCTTTTTCAACCCACATTCCTGCGGTGCGTAAACATGTGACCGTGTAATTATCCGCATCAGGCATGTGCTGCTTTCTCAAATGTTCTTGCTCATGTTCGGGGTGTGTTTCACCACTTATGCATGTGTGTCAAGTCGTAAGAGTGTTTTCTCCAAGTTACGTGGAGCTTGGTGTCTCTCACGCACTTTTGCGCAGGAGTGTGCCAGCCGCAACTTTTTCAGCTACTGTGGAAAATGCCTGTCTCCATCACGTCAGTAGGCGAGAACAACAACAACAAGAGGATTAAAAAGTGGCGCCTGATCGCAGTTACCAAACATTTGAGAGGTTGACAATCATTTGAACTCGTAAAATCGTGAATTGCCTGTCTTCGTTTTTCAGAATGGTGATGGTTTGAAGTGCAAAGCTCTCCCATAGACTATGGGAGGTCAGTTCCTTTATTGTTTCTGTCTCTGAAAATTACAGGTTATTAAATTCCTCCTTTACTCAACAGTTGTTTACTTCATCTTGTCAGTTTTTTTCTCCTTATAAACCTATCAGCAAGCCTCTCTGAAGTGTTCCTTTCTGGTTTGCACCCACTCTCATGTTATGCTCCAATCCGTGAAAGTACTCAAGGCCAAGGAGAGAACACAGACTTTGATCTGTGTTCTGTAAAACATGTTATTTCATGGGTTTGATTTTCTTCAGCTCTGCAGTTAAAAGTACCTGCGCTTTTCTGTTGTTAATTCCCAGACTGATCGAGCCATGAAGTAAATAAGTCACAGTCAGCTGGCTCTATGAATTGCTTTAAAAGCCTTCCTGCACTCCTGTGTCCAATCACAGGAGGTAGTCTGGCTGTGGAACCTTATGGCCTGTCAACATATAGTAGTCAGAGAATCCTGAAGGAATGGCCTAGATATTATAGATAGAAAGGAGAGCATGCCCCATGCTGATGACCAAAAGCAACCTCAAATCAGAGGCAATACCCACTGACCAAGTATCAGGTGCAACTCAACACCGGTCCTGCTTTGAGCCCCTCTACTGCCAAGCTTCATGTTCTGAGGAGCTTGGCTTTAAATAGGTCTTCTTTTTCAGAGCCAACATTCTGTTCACTTTTGAGATCCTGTTATGTTGTGTCTAGTCAAGATGGACCACTATGTCCAGACACGGGGTCGCTGGAGGGATAGGTTTAGAGTAAAAGTCAGATTGAGTAATCAAGATAGAAAAAGTGATATATCTCTATGGTTACAGAGTCTAACAAAAGCATATTAAACTATATTACTCTCTCTGCTTTTGCCAATTCTTTTTTGCTTTTCAGACAGCGTTATTTCCAGCAGAAGCTAAATTCACCTGTACTCTTATGGTCATATTGTGTTTCGTTCATTTCCGATCTCTATCTTTTCTCAAGAACAATACCTAATCCTAACTAATGTCAAATATACCTAACTGGCTGCTGGGCTGCAACTTCTCTTCACAGATACAATGGATCTTGTGGTGTTTGTGGCATTAAGCTCCTGGATGGCTCCTGCACTGGGTAGGTATCACTTCTTGAATTGTTCAGCAGGTTTTTTTTGGATTATGAATCTTTTTAAGACAACGCGTGTGTAAGCTCGATAATCCTCAGCTACTTCCTGTAGCTGTGTTAGAAGTTGCTCCATGCTAAATGAGCTGACGTGTCTGTACAACAGGGTCAGCATTTGGCAGGGAGGTTTTTGGTAAGTTACCTGCGTTAGAGTGGTTCGTGGTGATGCATGGTCTTATTTTTTTTTTCTTTTTTGTTTGACTTTCTGCCGTTTTCTTATTAACTGCATATGAAATGCCAGTTCTTGTTTTGAGCATTATTCTGATGAAGTTCTCAGCTCAATATTTATTTCATGTGTTTTGTGTAGACTGTTGTATGTCCATGTTTTGCTATAACTAAACATTTAACACTTATTTTTGGAGGTATTTGGGAATTAAAGCTATCACTCAGGACACTCAAACTATGTCAAAGTGAATGATTATTTTAAGCCACTGACAAGACTCAAAAATGTCATTCCACTTAAGTAATGGTATGGATAATGTTCTTGCAGACCAATCAAGGTAATTGTAACTGGGGCTGCATGATTATATCACATTATCTTGCAGATAAAATTACTTCCTGACAGTAAATAACCTATGCAAACAAGAAAAAATCTATTATTTGTAAAAGGAAAATATATAACCTGTTCCTGTAGAGAAGTATCAGAACTTTGATATATATGACAGAATAGGTAAACATCAGAAGCAGAAGCCATTAACTTCTTCCTCTTGCGTCTGTTGACAGTCGTTCAGGCAGCGACCAGAAGGAGATTACTGAACAAACAGTTCTTTTTGTACATTTACAAAATTAAAATGACCTAAGTGTTTTCTCTGTAGGGTCTCTATCTACACTATCATTTAATGGAGATGACATTGTCTTGTTAGAGGCTTAAATAGTACTTTATTTAAACATACCATGATTGTCCCTGCTGGTACCGGTAATTATCCTTTTGCTGCAAACATGTATCCTTTCTCACTCGAAACTGCTTGATTTTTGCGTCACACGGGTCCCCGATGAAAGTTTATACTCCTTGATTTTGGGTTGTTTCAATTCTGGAATGTTACTTTAAGAATTCTTTTAAGACTTTTTAAGTCAAAATTAGTTTGCTGAAATGCATTATTGCCTCATAGAGAAAGAGATTAACGTGTGGATTTACTCTTCAGGAATGAGGTCAGCTGTAACTGTAGCGCTCTAAACTTTGCTCTCGGTTGAACGGTGTAACAGGCTGGGCAGAATACTTTTTTGGTCAGGGTTTCATGTGCAAAGCTCTCCACTGTTTCTGACTATTATTTTTGTGATCAACCGATTCACATCCAAACACAACACCTTTGGGCTGCCTTTAAAATGCTGTACATAGTCTAGTGAATAATGTAATAGCTCTAAAAGTAACACATTAGTGATGTTACATGTTGGGCGCTGCATTTATGCAGCTGGTAATGTGCCACTGCAAGGTTACATCATCCTGATGCTGATAATCCTGTCTATATTTGTATCTGATACAGTCTAAGTGGGTTGTTTATTAGTCTGTTTCTTTAAAGTCACTGAGAATAAGGCAGAAATGAGGATTATAGTTGTAAGGCACTTAGCACAGCATGCTTTGGTTTAAAAGTTTAGAGACTGCAGCCGCTTATTTTTTTTATTCTTTATTGATAAGAATCTTTTAAAAAAATTAGTCCTTAAAAGGGGACACGGGTTAACATATGCTTACGGCAGTAAATCACAATACACTGAGGACAAACAAGAGTGAGTATAATCATGCTGAGCATGTTTCTGTCATGTGAAGTTTTGTGTGCTTGAAGGAGTTGAGTCTTGCACTAATTCTTTAGGGTAACATGAACAATCACAGAAAAAGTTCTTTCACATGCTCAGACGTGCTGTGCATGCCTGTGATGTCAGAATTTTGAATTAGACAGGTTACACACATCTATGAGACTAAATATGTGGGATTAATGTGGGATTCTGGTTTTCTTATTTAAGTGGCGAAAGTGAAATGTTAAATGGTAGATTTATGAAATCTTGAGTTGTTTGAGCAATTAAATTTGAATTCATATCATATCACCTATACTTTCTCAAGACTTTTATAATACCCCCATATGTATAGCTTATGATGAATACTGATTGGGATTTGTAGGAAGTCTTAAAGAAAGTTTGTTCTGTTGCTGACATGCGATTACATCACCATCTGATGTTTCGTCTTCTGTTTTAACAGCTTCAGCAGCAGATGATGAAAAAGGTGGGTATTAT
>JAOWBL010000008.1:8441343-8452923 GCA_028564865.1 Zenarchopterus dispar
AATTGGCTTCCTTATTCTCAGCTCCAAGTTTACTAGTAAGACTTATTGTTTTGTCACTGGGCTTGTTCCTTAGGTGTTCTTACCTGTACAGCTAAATTGTTCTGATGAAGACAGCTCCTGAGGATGCAAAAAAAAAAGTAAATAATAATAAATATTTTGCCTTCAAATCTGGTGAGAGTCTGAGTTTTGACTGTGTTTGGCTTACGGTAATGGGAGGCGGCGGAACAGGATTTGTGTTTGCAGCAGAGCAGGCTGGTGGCACCGCTGACGTCTCGCGTCTTCTCTTCTGCTCCAAAAGTTTCTTTACTGTGGGCAGGGTGCAACACGGCTTTTCCTTTGGTGCTTGAAAAGAAAAAGAAAGAAAAAGAATAATCATTTGGTTATGTGACTTTTTCTTTGACATATTTAACCACAACAATCTCATGAAGTAGCTTTGTAAATCAGTTCAATGAAAAAAATTTTTTTTAATCTTCTGGGGAAGTTGCTCTTGTAAGCAATAAAATATTTCCCCTTTTGTCAAGAATAACTTCTTTTTTTTTTAACCCAATTTATTTGCAGTTCTTTCAGATGAATTATGTTTCATGTACTGTTTTTTTTTTTCAAATTTCCCCAATTATAAGCTGGATTCAAATCTGTCCTTTGTCAGTTGCATAACCCTGCATTTCCTCTTTCTGAGTCCCTCTGGTATATTTTCTGTTGTGCTGAGGATCATTATCCTGTTCATTCATTATTTCACTTTAACTTTACAGAACATATTTCTCATTATCTTCAAGCAGTTTTGGATCTGATGCAGAATTCAGTAACATTTCCAGCACCCTGCTTCGATGTTCCTGGGATCAAAAACATGTTTGGGGTCTCTGGAGAGACCCCAAACATGTTTTTTTGTTTGTTTGTTTTAGTGACACAGTAAAGAAAAATGCTTTTCTTCTCCAAAACCTGAGTAAAAAGTCTAAAAGTCAATTGTTTACAATGAAGTTCGAACAAATATTCAAGTCTTAGCAATCAAAAAACTGAAAAATAATTTGCATTTTTCATTTTAAAGAATAGAAAATAAGTGAAACACTTGTTTAAAAATACTCTTACTTCTGCTGATTTACTCATTAATGATTGCAGTAACTAGATAATCTCTGAAAACAACATAATTACTTATTTTGTGACAAAAATGTATTCATTTTTCATTCATTGAAAAAAAAATGTTTTAAAAAAATATCAATTGTAGGACCAGAAATGTGAAATTTGAATCATGCTGCAAAGTTGCATAACTACTTTTGTCTGAGTCAGCTCTGAAAAACATTCACGATACAACAGTCATCATATAGATCACCCTCTGCTAAGTTTCTCCATGGTGATGTTTTTCTGCTCACTTTTTCATACCTATAAGCATCAAACAGCCTTTATGTTATGAGTATGTTTTCCCCTTCTGATATAAAAATGTCATTTCCACTGAACAGGTAAAGGAAATGAGAAAAATAGGAAAAACATACATATATGTTGCAAAACAGAATTCTGGTGTTTCCAGCAGGCACTCTGTGACCACACAGGTTGTTTCCTCAAAAACTTCTCCCCACACATAAAGATAAAGGGACAGGTCTATTTCCACTCTCTCTGTGGAACCAGAGTACAAAGCTAAACCTCCTCCATTAGGAACACAGATTAGGCCATGTAAACCAGAGATTCATCAGAAAACCTTAAACATGGGATTGCCACTACTTATTTTCTATGACACCTTCCTGTCCTGCTCCGTTACGCTACAGAATGCAACCACATCTTCCTGCCTTTGGTGCGTCACAGGCACGTCACCTACAGCTGCCCTACAGCACCCATTTCTCTCACTTCTCTTTTGTCGCTTCTCTCTCTCTCTTTCACTGTTGAGGGTTGTGGAAAGCCAGACAGCAACAAGACAGCTCTGTTCTCAAAGGCAAATAGAGAGAGCACTTCCTGAAGACAAAGTGAAAATGCAAATTTGACCAATGAGAGAGCAAGTATGAGAACATGGGCTTGCCAGTTTAGATTTCTGCTGGGTAGCTGAATCGTGTTTCTTCTCAAAAACAGCATTTTCACTTCCACATGTAAATCTGTCCTTAACAATAGGCCCTTATGGTTGTTGTTCTGTGACACACTATATGCTTCCAATAAGTAAAAAAGGTCACTTGATCAGAATTCATGACATTTATCTGTACATTTGGATCCCACAAAGTTTCATTTTCATGTTCAAAAGGTGTTACTAGAGGTTACTCACTCTTCACTGAGTTGATCTTTACAACATAACGGCACCTTTGACCTTTTCAGAGGTGATGTAATGCTGCAAGGTAACTATACAACTTGCATTTGTGTGGCGCAGATAAAGAAGTTGCTGAACACTTCAAGTTCTGGTCTGTATGAGTGAAACAGGAAGTCAAGGGATGACTTTTAAAAGCTGGTGAAAGACTAAAAACACCCAGACACACACACACACACTCTAGTTCTGGGTTTACACTAACAACACTACACACTTGCTTTGGGTTAGTCTGTACTAAATTCAAATAAGAGCTGTGGAAACCCCTGGACACTGAGTCAATGTGCGTGGGAGGCCGGGGATTCCGACGACCTTTCTTTTTTGGCTCAATCCTCAGAAAAAAGAAAGAAGCTGTGCATAACCAGTTTCCTCATTTTGGTGGTTTAACAAACTTGGCACACACATCACAACGCATGAAGGCTATGTGATCAGTCGGGCATGTTCAGCAGAAACACAAAGACACTCATGCAAAGCAGTCACACGGTCACAACATAGGACTTGCTTGTGGGGCACTAATCAAAAGGGGAAATGAAAATATGTTAGCAAATGTGTAGAGACTTAAGGGATTCCCCAAACAAAGTCCTGACTCTTGGATTCACCAAATAGTGATGTCATTTATGTCACTTAAACAGCTGAATAAATAGTTAAAGTACAATGTTGATATTTGTCTTTACATACTGTAGATTCAGCCATTAGCTGTGCCACTAAATAAAACAAACTCACTGTGTTACTTCTTTTTTTTGTTTTGTTTTGTTTTTTGCTTTGTTTTTTAATGGCAAATTTAGCATCCTACATCTCATATGATGTCAGTTAAAGGAGCTGATGAAATAGCGTGTCATGTCCAAAAATAGGCTTTAGGTCAAATCAAAGTTTAAAGCAGTTCTCATTCAAATATTGCATCTGGTAGAACACAAAATACACTGTAAGCACATTCATCAAACAAGCAGGAAATATCACAGCTAAAGTAAAAGCCTAACAGTTCTGGCAAAACCGTTCATCTTCATGTTGTAAAGCAGCGCTTAAGTAAACAATATGAACTAACGCTGGAACACGAGTGTGCTGTTGCCATGACGACGTCTCAGCCCCAAACAGTACTCACATTTATCAAAGTGCATGTCAGAAGCCGTTTTTTTCTCTGAGGTCCTCGGCAGATCGTCCTCTCAGTCAGAAAAGTGTTCAGGAGTGGAGCACCAGATGCGGGATCTCTGCTGCTCAGGTAGACTGAGGTTTATCTGGCGTCTCGTCTTTAAACGGAGCTGCTTGTACACAGAGAAAGCGTGGCTCCGCCCACTGGTGCTGCCCACGCGGGCTCGCAGCAGGGTACAGACGCTCGTCAAACTAATGGCAGCAGCTTTTTTTAAATGAACTTTTTGACTTCCAAATGTACACGTTTTTATTTTTCTTAAATGAGATTACTTTTAATAACTAAACAGGCAAGCGTGTCGCATCAGTTATTTATTACAGATGAGATAATTAACCTCCGAGAGGAGAATACGGGGTAAACGGTAGCGGTTGTCGCAATTTCAAAACAGCTGACTTTGGTACTGCGCTGTATAATATATCAAACATAAATAAACGAAGGTGATACTCTGTCGTATAAAATAATAACTGAAGAAAAAAAGTTAAAGTAACTTCAGCTTTCAATGCGTAATTAAGAAAAAGTAAAGTAATGGAAGTGAATAAGTAGAGTTTAAGAAGTGAGACAAGTAGCTAAATATACATGAACTAACTCAATAGATTAATCTAACCAGCTGTTGAGGAAATCAACATGATTCCAACGAGGAAATACCATAATACCAAACATGTCACTATAGCTAATTATAATAAACTATTGATTGTGTCTCCTTGTTTTATTTGGTTTCTACCTAAAACTGTTGAAACCTTGTCCCTGTCAAATCTATCTTTTTCTTTTACCAGTGTTAACAAAAGTTTACCTTTAAACATTCTATGTAAAGAAAAACAAATAAACGTGTTAAAACTCATTTTAATATTGTTATATCAGTCAGTACATTAATAGGATTTTTTTTAATCAGTTTGTAATCAGTATTCTGAACATTGGTAGTTGGGTTGGATTCAGACTAGTCTAGACAGCTTTACAGGAAAATCTGTGTCACCTCAAAGAAAGTAACATCAAAACTCTCCCTCTCTCTCTCCCTCGCTCTCTCTTTCTCTCTCTTTCTCTCTCACTCTCTCCCTCGCTCTCTCTTTTTTTCTCTCTCTCAAACATACAAACACGCAAATGTGTCGCTCTTCTCCCTAGTTGACTAACTTTTCATGTGATGCTGCATAGAGAGCAGTGAAAGAAGAAATGCAATGGATTGGAGCATTGATCTGAAGAATGTGTAATAAAAAGTGAAAATAAAATTGGAAAAAGCACTATGGATGGAAAAAAATATGTGTTATAAGGTTTACCTGTTTATGAATCTGACCCCACAATGGATATGAAAACAATGTGTGCCAACAAGATTTCCCTTTGACGTTATCTACAACAGAAGTACAGAAGGAGAAAATGAAAAGAAGGTTATATATCTGTGATTAAAACAGAGCTAGACATAAAAGTAAAAAGCGATCCAAAATGTGGCCAAATTTAATGTGAATATATACATATAAAATTACATTGATATATAATAAATTTCTCCACTATATTATCAATAATCTTTTAGCTGACGCTCAAAACTGAAACCATTTTGTCAAAAAAAAATTTTGTTGTGTTTTAAATTGCGAAATTGCACATATTTGCCCTTACACTTGCTATTTTCAGGAGAGGAAAGTGTTTAGGCTGACTTAATTGCCATTGTTCAGTACACTGGGAGTACTTGAATGATGCATTCAGGAAAGGTCAGAAATTTGAGAGCAAAGCATTTGATATTTCACATCCTCAGATGTGTCAACATAACTGGTTTAAGTGGTGGTCACTTCTCACATTTTTGGTCAGAGGACAGGGGTCCATCTCCAGCACTGAACATGGCACAACTTTAATTTTCTATTTTTTTAAAAAAGGGGAATTAGACAGATTTCGTGAGAAAGAAAGCGGCCATCATCATTTTAGTACCATTTACATTTTGAAATTGGGACAATATTCATTCATATGTTGAACATGTCAGAACATGTCAGAACAACAGTAGTACATACTGTTAGAGTATACTCACAAAAGTATTCTATTTGAAACAGCTTATATTACCATAAAAAAACAAGTTGAAAATGTTCCCACTGGGTAACCTGTAGCAGTAGCTCTGCTCATGTGACTTTCTTTGCAAAAGTCTGAGGTTTCCTGTTGAACTGCTTTCATTAAATCACAATATTTGTGACACAATTTTATATGCTGTTTTGGATGCTTTACTGCTACAAACCATTTTCTATAAGATGGTTGGGAATTTTTCATCATTGTTTATGGTGAGTGACCATGACAACGGTAAAGTTTAGATGTGGGAACAGCTGACTGAGCTTTCCTAACCCAAGTAGGGTTCAAAAGAAAGATTTCAACTGAATTGAAGAAAACAAAGAGGACACAGGAGTCATAGCAAGACAAAAACAAGGAGCAAGGAAGAGGATATATAAATAGTTTCTTCTCTGCATTGTCATGGAGCATGTGAGATCACAGGTAACTGAAGAGCTTGGAACACTGATGAAGACAGTGCTATAGGGCTGTTGGGGAAGAAGTATAGTAAATAATCATGGGATGCTTTATTAAGACTGGGCTGTAAGGACATATTTTGCAATACTCAACATTCATATATGCAGATAAAGTCTACAAACAAAACAGCTGACTGAGTGCGATGTCATCAAGCTACAAACACATAACCTTATTGTACTAACAGTGAGCTCAAGTGATTTCACTTTCAGTCAAGCCTTGCTTTTTGCCACACTTCCAAATTTCCAATGGGCTTCTAATGTTTTTCTCTTTCAGTTCAATTCAGCTCAATCAGCAGGAGTAAAACTGGCCAGAAATTTAATTCAAATCAAGTCAGCTCAGCACAACTGGATTGAAACACTGACAAATAGGGGTTTGACTTCCATTTGAAAGAAGCTAAGTGTCAAATTGTCCTTGGAGAGTTACTGAACCCCAAATTGCCTCTGATGTACTCGAAAAAGAGAAAACACTATATGTTCTATAGAGCAATAAGAAATAATGTTGACAGAGGGGTGGGTGAGGTGGGAGGGGCCAAGGAAATACCACTCTTGGATCATCTTTCTCTTAGTCTTAAGTCAAGACAGGCCCATGTGTCACTGTGGCAGTAGGTGGGTTTTCCCCCCATAAACACCATTCATTCGTATAAGGAATTGAATTACTGAAGCAGTAACACTCAACATCAACGTCAATTCTGAAATCTCCAAAGATCAAAGTGAGTTTTTTATTTTTTTTTGGATGCCATTCTTTCTCCCCTGGCAGTTCTACATGCAGCTTAAAAGTAAATGCATGTAGGGAGTATAAATTGTTGTCAACAATTCTCACGAGAATATAGTAAATAATCAGTGGAGCGTTATCTCATAGTCAAGACAGGTTTCCTGGTAAAGTCAGAGGGGTTTGTAAAGCTAAGAGCTCATATAATCCCATGGCCATGATAGTAGATGAACAATACAGATGCTGGTCATATAATTAGAATATCATGAAAAAGTTGATTCATTTCAATAATTCCATTCAAAAGGTGAAACGTGTTTTACATTAATTCATTACGCACAGACTGATATATTTCAAGTGTTTATGTCTTTTAATTTTGATGATTATAACTGACAACTAATGAAAATCCCAAATTCAGTATCACAGAAAATTAGAAGATTACTTAAGACCAATACAAAAAAAAAAGGATTTTTAGAAATGTTGGCCAACTGAAAAGTATGAACATGAAAAGTATGAGCATGTACAGCACTCAGTACTTGGTTCCTTTTGCCTAGATTACTGCAGCAATGCAGCGTGACATGGAGTCGATCAGTCTGTGGCACTGCTCAGGTGTTATGAGACCCCAGGTTGCTCTGATAGTGGCCTTCAGCTTTTCTGTCTTGTTAGGTCTGGCGTATCTCATCTTCCTCTTCGCAATACCCACAGATTTTTTACAGGGTTAAGATCAGACAAGTTTGCTGGCCAATTAAGAACAGGGATACCATGGTCCTTAAACCAGGTACTGGTAGCTTTGGCACTGTTTGCAGGTGCCAAGTCCTGTTGGAAAATGAAATCTGGATCTCCATAAAGTTGGTCAGCAGCAAAACTTCCTCTAAAACTTCTCTAAAACTGCTCTAAAACTTCCTGCGTTGACCTTGGACCTCAGAAAGCACAGTGGACCAACCAGTGATCTCTATTGCTGGATTGGAAGTTACGTGACTTTTTGACGTGTCAACAGCTCCGCCATTTTGAAAAGTGCTACTTTCGTCCGCAAGCAAGGCAGCTAGCAGCAACAGCCAAGGAAATTATTGTTCTAAAGTCATCCAGTGTTTTGCTTTTGCTAATGAACTATGCTAATGAACACTTCAGACAGCAGGGCATCTCCTTTCAAAAGTAAGTAGCAACTTTCATGTTTAGTCATATTTAGATATTATACCACATAGTGCTTAAGTAATGCAAAGCTGCATCAGGTTGACTATTTATTTATCATGAACGAGGTAAAATACACACTTATTTGAGGCCTACACTATTGACAGCTGTTTGTTTACATGTGAACTAGCACTCTTCAAAATGGCATTGTTATGCACACGTCGCCTTCAACTCCAGCCAATACGATCTGTCCAATCCAAATCTGGGACCAACACCAGCAGATGACATGGCACGCCACACCATCACTGACTGTTGAAACTTTACACTGGACCTCTGCACCTCTCCTCTCTTCCTCCAGACTCTGGGACCTTGATTTCCAAAGGAAATGCAAAATTTACTTTCATCAAAGAACATAACTTTGGACCACTCAGCAGCAGTCCCCAGTCCTTTTTGTCTTTAGCCCAGGCGAGACACTTCTGACGCTGTCCCTTGTCCAAGAGTGGTTTGACACAAGTAATGCGACCGCTGAAACCCATGTAATGCTGTGCTTGGTGGTTCTTGAAGCACTGACTCCAACTGCAGTCCACTCTTTGTGAATCTCCCCCACATTTTTGAATGATTTTTGCTTCACAATCCTCTCCAGGCTGCGGTTATCCCTATTGCTTGTACACTTTTTCTCTACCACACCTTTTCCTTCCCTTCGCCTCTCTATTAATGTGCTTGGACACAGCTCTGTGAACAGCCAGCCTCTTTAGTAATGACCTTTTGTGTCTTGCCCTCCTTGTGCAAGGTGTCAGTGGTCATGTTTTGAACAACTGTCAAGTCAGCAGTCTTCCCCATGAATGTGTAGCCTACAGAACTAGACTGAGAGACCATTTAAAGGCCCTTTTTTTAGGTGTTGTTAGTTAATTAGCTGATAAGACTGTGGCACCAAGTGTCTTCAATATTGAACCTTTTCACAATCTTCTAATTTTCTGAGATACTGAATTTGGGATTTTCATTAGTTGCCAGTTATAATCATCAAAATTAAAAGACAAAAAGACTTGAAATATATCAGTCTGTGTGTAATGAATGAGTCTAATATATAAGTTTCACTTTTTGAATGGAATTACTGAAATAAATCAACTTTTTCGTGATATTCTAATTATATGACCAGCACCTGTAATCATTCGGTCCAACTATGTGCCGAAAGTGATTCTCTGGGGATCCCCGCTTACGTAAACCCCGCTGGTTAAAAGAAGCCCTCTAGCGCCCTCTGCTGTCATAATGAATGAATAGCCTTAGAAAGAAGTTCAAAGACTATCAGACACATCTGGCCTGATCAATGACTTCTGTAAATTTGCGTTTAACTTTGCAAAAATTAATTTGGGATGCAATCCTCGTGAGTGGTAGAAATTTTAACTATATCTGATAGTGACGTTTTAACAACCCACGCACTTTCTCAATTCTCTTTTTGGAAGATCTCCTCATCAGCAGGCCAGTAGACTGGTTGTCCTCAGTGTAGGACGAGTAGACGGGTCCTCCACCCTGTCACATATCACTTAAAACACTGAAACTTGCATTGTTCCCCACGTTTCTCATTTGGGTGTGTGGGTATAAATCAGTGCTGCAGACCATTAGAATAACTGTGGTTATTTAAAGTTCCTGAAGTAAGCGAGGGGTCAATAAATAAAGCCACAATTTATGTGCATGTGGATATAAAAAATTCACTTCCTTTTATGACAGTCTTCACTTTCTTTGTCACAATTAAAGCATCTGGAAGGAAAAAAGCAAATTCTGGAAACAGTACTATGTTCTTGTGTTTCAGCCCAGAAGAGGAAGTCTCAAAGGACTACGTCACCGCTCTGAAGTGAAAACTAGAGGCACACATCTTTTTTCAGATTGTAGAAGGCAGATGACCTCAAGCAGAACAGGTACGAGGATCTTGACTCACCATGATTTTCTCTTCCTATTCTCTGTGTAGAAACATTAAAATGTTGTTGAATGTTGTTTCAGATAAATATAAATTAAAAATGAAGTCAAATGTTTTGTACAGCTGTGAATACAGACTGTTTATCGCATTATGCAGGTGCTAGTTCAATCTTTGCGTTACACTTATTTAAATATTGTACATTTTCTTGATCATTTAACCCAGCCCTTTTAAGCTCACAAAGGCTGTAATTAAATAGTTGAGTTTTCAGTTTTCTTTAAATCGCTCATCTTTTTTTTTCTTTACCTCTAAATGCCCACGCTGTAACTCCTGGCTCATTTTGAAAGAAGCTTTGTTTTCTCATTTATGCAAACAAAAGCAGGTCAAGACTTTAGTCTCTCAGAGGGTTTACATGATTCAAGTTAAAAGTTTTTATTAAATGGAATGAAGAAAAAAATACAATGTGGAACTATACATGACTTTTGTCTCTATTTGTTTTTCAGAGGACACATAACTGAGTGGACTTGTGAAGCGATGGCATACAAAACCTTTTTCATCATTGCTTTATTTTTCATCAGCAGTAAGTATGCTTTCTTCATTTTTTGTTTGTTTTCTGCTCCACCCCAGCCCGCCGTTATAGTGGTCTTACACAGGAAGATGAAACCACCAACGTTCTGCATGATGGAAATTTAGCACACAGATGTTACCAACAAACCAAAAACAACACCAGTTCTGATATGTTCTTTTTGTGTTTGTGTGTCTCTTTTCTCTCACTCAGATCTGGCTGTAGCACTTTCAGGTACGTACCCTAAGGACCCCCAACTCTGAAATTCAGCTCATTTTCTTTGATTTTGGTATGTTATATTAGCATTTCCCAAAGATGAACAATGGAAATGTTGAATCAGAAAACTTCAGATCTGTTGAATAAATTTTTCCAGTCAGTCACCTCTTTTGTGAAGCACCCCACTCATTTTTGACTGTCTCCTGGTTTCATTCTGTGTTTAGAAGGTGAAACTACCTCTTGCTACAGAATTGAGCCTGGGACAATAGCAGGCATCATCTGTGCAGATTTGCTCCTCACCCTCATCATCATTGTTGTCACCTACCGATGTGCCAGCTTGAAGCGTCAGAAGATAAATAATGGTAAGGCATTTTAACTGAGATAATTATGTTTTTATGCTTGAAACAATCATTTTGTATGTTAAGGCATGTTTCTGGTCATTATTTTGAAGCTATGATTAATTAAAGATAATTTTACAAACCCCTTTTTCACAAAAGTTAAAAGGTTTCCTAAAAAATCACCGAATCTGTAATCAACTAATTTACTTGAACTTTTAAAGACACAAGAACAAAAAGAAAATATTTTCAGTATCTTTACTGTCCAGTTTAGAAAATATACACAAATCAAGAATTTGACAGCAGGAATGTACTAAAAGCAAAACATAAAAAGTTGGGAGAGAGGCTTTAGCCTTCCTTTCGGTTACATTTCTAATCATTAAGATTCTTGTATTTGTGCAAAATGAATCTGTGTCCATCGGTGGTGCTGCATACATTTTTAACAGAAGACAAATCAGTCAGTGAAGCACACACACAACAATGTCCTGCTGAAGTAACCATGCACCTTCGAGGAACAGATGTCACCTTGATGTTAATATGTGTGCTTCTTGTGCTGACCATTAATTAGAATCGGGTGTGTTAATTCAAGAAAACATTTATAACGGGTGGGACAGCGAGCCCTAAGGGCCAGGGTTGAAGACCCCTGCACCAGAAGACTACTTCACTTCATTATTTATTTATTTTTATTCATTTTCAGACAAGAAAGCTTAAATAATATGATGGTCAACCAATGTGTGGTAGACAAAAATCACACACACACGTGTGTGTGTGATTTTTGTCTACCAGACATTGGTTGACCATCATATTATTTAA
>JAOWBL010000008.1:8453023-8467414 GCA_028564865.1 Zenarchopterus dispar
ATATATATATATATATATATATATATATATATATATATATATATATATATATATATATATATATATATATATACTTGGAAAGCTCCTACTCTGCAGAAGAAGAATTACTTTGTGAAGAATTACACAAAGAACAGACCCTTAACAGGAGATGAATTGCAAATGCCCACAGGTCTTGTGCTAGAAACACAACTGAGAAGACCAACTTTCCTCAGTAGTTATAAGAGCTATGAGAAAGCACTTCCAAAAGCAGAAAAAGATCTTCAGTCACTGATGCAAATGACCCTTATGCACTCTTCATTCCCTCACAGAAGTATTATTTTGCATCTGTCACAGAAAATAGCCGCAATAGTCACTTTCATTCTTAACGGGTAAAACCTGATGTGGATTCTTCCTAAAACAAGCTGAATCAAAATCCTTTGTCCACTGTCTTCCTGTCCATTAGATCAGCTTGTTTCATGATGCTGCAGATGCTTAAACTCTCAAGATTTTTTCATTTTTTGCATTTTTATTGACTTAGTTAGTTATTCTGTTGACTGTATCAGCTTCCGTGATGCCTTTGCTTCGGTATTCCAGGACCAATCTTTATTTGTGTCTCCAAACTTTCTGAGTGTGTTTCTGGAATCAATTTTGGAATTTATTTGAATTTTCTAAAAATGGACTGAAGTTGGTCAGCAAATACATCTAAAATCTTTTTTTGTACTTTTTTTTTTTAAGTTAAACGATTTTCACAACAGATTACAGATTCAAGTTTGGATTGGGATTTTATAAAACTTCCTGTTGTATATCATGTAAAAATAAGGCTCAAGAGCTGGTTTCAGGATGAGAGGAGGAAAAAATGGGTCAAAGGCCTGGTGTATTAGGAAATGGAACAAAAACCTCAGACATTACCCAAAAATGTCCTAGTGGGTTCATAAAAGAATATACTTTACGGACTCACTGACACTGCTTTCAGGGAGCTAGTAAAACACACAGATAACAATAGAATACAGAAGTATCTGGTTAGTAATCATAGGAAATTCCCAGCAGAGCAATTTCTGCAGGTTTTACCACTCTGGTAGTTGCAGCAGACAGTAAGTAGAACATAGCGTGGAGGTTTTAACCCTTAACTCAGAACATTTAGGCTGCTTTTTTGCCATTATGTTATGTTAAAAAATATGTTAAAACATATGAAGGTAATAAGAATGTGCAATTTGGAGTGTCTTACATCCTCTTTTTTCAGCACTTCCTGTCTATCGTCAATAAAATATGTCGCAGTCCGTTTAGCTCGTTTTTATGAACCAAAATGACTGAAAACATTCTATTTTGTGGGTTCTGATCAAGTATTGCAACTTCTGGTTTTAGAAACTATGCAATATATACAATAAATCATAAATTTAACTAAAGAACACATAAAAAGATGAATAAAGGCATTTTGTAAATCTGTGAGATGTCTGTGTGGGGTGTTGTCTAATATTCCCACAGCAGTTTACCAAGGGTGGCCTCAGACAATGAACTGTGTCTTGAGCTCTAAGGGTTAAGTGCTTGTTTTTACAGAAACAGCTACAGATAGTAAACGGCGGACAGGTTAGACTCAACTTAGTGTGAAAGGGACACAAACAGCAGACAGACACACCGGAAACGTATTAGATACGAAGGGGAAATTCACAGGGGTTCACACAGTGGAAAAAAAAAAGGGTAGGAGGTGACAATAAGCTCTTAACACGTACCAAGTTTTTTTAAAATAAGTTTTGCATAAACAAAACGTCTCGGCGATTTTCTTTTTAATACATATATTTGCTCCCATGGCTTTGCTAAGAGTGTCTTTGTTCAAAACTACGTCTATATTATTCCCAGTCCTTGTCAGCTTATTTGTGTGCTTTTTATTATGTTATTATTATGGTTATTATTACAAGTAACATTTCCTTTATCTCTTTTTAATCTCTTCACAGCAAACAAAGTGTACATGAATGTCCGGGCCAACTACAAGGGCACATAAATTCTTCCAGAGTACTCTTCATGTATATTGAGGATTGTTGGCTGTTTTCAAAGCCACATACTACATTTCTAGTGCTCGCTTTTTCTTTTTTTTTTTTTTCCAAAATTTTGTACACAGCAAGTGAGCAAGTACACAATGTTCAGTATGCCACAACTAACCACACAGTGTTCTGCTTCTTGGGAAATGTATAATATGCAAATAATAGGTCTGTCCTCCATACTATATCCTTTAATACAAGGCACCACTGCAGCAGATGCTAATCATAGCAGTCACATGACTTGTGTCTTGTTTTCCTGCAGAAAAGTCACTTTTACAATGGCATACTGCATACGAACAAAATCTGCCAGACCAGTATGTAGTATATACTTCTGCTCTGTATGCACAGTACACAGCGCACCATTTTGAAAACTGCCTTTGTCTCTCCCCCAAATAACCAACAGTTGTGATTGGTCGTCTCCAGTGGTCAAATTAGGCACCGCCCACCGTGCTGTATCAACTCTGCTTAAATATGAAAAATTCTCCATCCACTGTCTACTGAGCTAATTCAGGACTGCAGGCAGTCCAGTCCAGCACCTGTATCCCTGGTTGCTTGTAGTATGTGCAGAAAGTAGTTTTGCATTGTGTTGTTAAAAAAACATATGAACATCCCTCAAAATCACGTGAGGGCAGCCTATGCTGTTCTGGTGGTTACATTAACTATGTCTCTGGAGATCGTTGTATATGTGGCCCTGCGATGGACTGGCGACCTGTCCAGGGTGTACGCCTGCCTATCGCCTGCTATGGGTTGGGATTGGCTCCAGTAAACCCCCGTGACCCAGAAATGGATTCAGCGGGGACAGAAAATGGATGGATGGGTACAGAAAATGGATGGATGTCTCTGGAGATGGTTAACATAAGGGTTCTTTTCGGAAGTTTTTGCATTTGTGAATGTAGCCCTTAACAAAAGCTTAACAAAGCTTTAGCAAAGTCATTTTTTTTGTCCATGTGCTTATATCATTTATGGACAAATGATGGTTCATGACACAGTGCCCTCTGAGGGGGCAAAAATCACAGGTTTCAGTTGGAGTTTGAACATTTGCCCTTTAGGTTTTGAAATTCATCCAGATTTACTGAATCATTTAACAGTTTTATGCACTGTACAATAATGATAAAAATCCCTGATGAAGACTGGTTTCACAGATGAAAACTGATTTTAATTTGTATTGTATTGAAATGTATTTCAATGTTTTTTGGGCTTTTTTTTTTTTGGATAAACTTTGCCCATCTTTGCTCTTGAAACACCATCCAAACTTAAAATCTTTCATGCCTCTGTATCAAATAAAATACTAACATTACCGCTGTGAAATATGGTTATTTTTTTATTTTTCATGTGTCCACTATTTTATTGTGACTTCCAGGTGCAAAATGCAAAAATGTTTAAACAGATTACATAAAGATAGCAAAAAAACAATATATTGGTTTCAAACTGTCGGAAAAAGATTTTAAGTCAAGTTAAATGTGAGAATGACTTAGAAAACAAAATACCAGAAACGGAAAAGGAAATTCATAAAATTAAAAAAAAAAGGTGTGACTTTTATGGAGCCTTTTTTTCTTGAGTCAAGATTCAACAGTCTGAGGATCTGAAGTTGTGTTCAGACTGACAGAGGAGAATTAATGTAACTGAGACCAAAACCATTACATCCTTGAATGTGATCAGCAAAATCTCATAATTAACTGTAGAAAGTGGTTAAAATCAGACCAAGACGGTGAATTCATAGCATGTTTACAAAGTCAACCAAGGCTTCTTGTTTTTGGTTGAGTGTTTGTTGAATACTATCTTTTATCGTTTGTATGTTGCTCGCATGTCTGTGGTGTTTCCTTTCCTTTACCAGATTATCTTATTTTCCAAGCAAAACTGACATTTGAACTAAGTGACAGCCACTGGTGGACAGAGTAGATCTGATACCATGTTCCACTGTATCCTGATAAGGAACTGTGGTTAAACTGTTGCTGCAACACTCCAAAATGTGTTTTATCTCATTATAGCTGTCGAGTGTATGTACCTTTTTCTTCCTTTGCAAAGGCCTCTATTTTTCTATTCAAAAGAATTTGAAAAATATGCTTTGTTGTTTTTTTTTTTTAATGCACTCTTCTGAATATATATAAAGGGTGACTTACAAATAAATAAATACATTTTTAAAAAGTCCAAATATTAAATGTTTTGGAGCCTTCAACTCTGAACCTTCCCAAAAATGTATATATCCATTAATTTTCTATATTTGCTTCAGTCATGGTGGTCTGCTGGAGTCTCTCCAGTCTAAACCATTTATACTTTTTTTTTTAATCTATTTTTATGAGTACTTAATGAGATTTACAAGGGTAAATTTTTATTTCTTGTATTGCTTTATGATCTAACACAGGATTTAAAAATGGATATATAGTTTAGAGTCATTCTATTTTGTTTCTAACCGAAGTAATTCAAGTAGAATGAATTAAGATTATTTTTCAAACATTGCTAGACAGATTAATATTCTTATGTGCAGCATTTTGTATTTATCATTTGAGAGTTTAGAAAGATTCTACATGATATAAAAGTCCTTGATATGAAGAAAAAAAAGAGACTGTGGAGGTGTCCTTTTGTTCTGCTGACAGAAAGGCCTTATTTGAGATAAACCTGAGGTTAATGTCCGAGACTAGGCAGCAGTGAGCAGAGCCAGCTCTGTCTGCCTGCACAAAACCACAGGTCAACGGAAATGCTCTACACTGAGGTACAATTGTTTGTACTTCAGCAGAAATTTGGTGTAAGGAAACCGATCTTGCAAAGCTTCCTATGTTAGCCCCAGACAATGTAAAGTCATACAGTAAAAAAAAGGGGGGGGGGGCAAATCCAGAAGATCACATGCTGGCTACACAGGGAGATTTTCTTTTCAGATGAGGCCAGTGGTGCTGAGATGACTATGAAACAAATAAGATGAAAACAGAAATAACTTCCTTCCTTGTTTTCTCAGTGGGCTCCCTCCTCTTGCTCCTCCTCCTTTCACGGTCACACAGTATGCGAACAGCCCTTCATGCCACCACTGCCTGTAGATGTTTCTCCACCTGTAACGCCGCTGCCCCTGCCCGCCAGCAGCTCTTTTCTGGGTGAAACGACGTCGCTATTTGAGCGATCGGAAGGACTAAGCTCAGCTTCTCCCACTCACGTCCACCTCAGTGTCACACCAACAGTGAAAGGATGTCTGATGCTCTCTGTATCGTGGGTTCATCATTTGGTGAGTCCTACATAGGTTTTGACAGAACAATTTTAGCAGCAACCCTGCACTGCTGTAGTTTCACTATTTACTTATTCGTATTTTTTTGTCTTGCAGTCTCAGAAGGAGCACAGAAAGGTATGTTGGTTTCCTAAACTTTTTGCTCCTGAGGAATTCTGGTATATGATGATTAGTTTTGTTTTTAATCCCTTGGTTTTTTTTGTTTTTTTCTTTTCCAGCAGAGTGTTCCAGTTGTTACCAGATAACCATGGGGTCTGTCATTGGAGTTATTGCCTCCGATATTATCCTCACCATCTTCCTCATCATCTCTGTGTTCTGTTTTGCTAAGAGAAGGAGGGAACGTGACTCTCATGATGGTGAGCATGTGTAACTTTGCTGGTTTATTCACGAGCCCGCTGGTCATCTGACAAATGGACTGTAACTTTGACAAATTTCCTACTCTAAACAGGTAAAAGGAGTATGCCTTTATCATCTTCAAAAAAACTGTCAACGGAAGTCACAGAGTCTCCCTATCAGGTAAAATAGTGTCGCTTTTTAGAACACAAATACATTAAATGTGAAAAAGATTTGTATATTTGGTATTGTTTATGCCACTATAATTAACAGATCTGGTTTTTGGTTGCTTGTCTTTTGTAGGAGTTACACGGCGTCCAGTCAGATATATACAGCGAGCTTCGGCACTTTAGAAAATGAGGAATTGATATTATAAAAAGGAACCTGCAGCTGCAATGTTTCTGACCATATCTGTAATTACATATTCAGTATATGAATAGACAAAGGCAAAAAAAGCCTCAACACAGATTTTGCTTTGCAGCTTACACTGTGGTTGAATTGTGAGTAGTTATATACAGTATTTATGTAAATATTTTGCATATATGTGATTTATATTTTATTCAGTGGGTATTATTGCTAAGTGTTCATGTTTTATTACTCTTAAACTGTCTTAAAATGTAAAAATTTGTATTAAATGATCAATTAAACAGTATTTCAGAATTTTTGTGTTGTTTTTCTCACATTTCTAATACAATGCTCTTCATATCAAACAGCATGGTCTGATAGCATTCTCTCTCTGAGAAAACTTTAATA
Source organism: Zenarchopterus dispar (assembly GCA_028564865.1). Classification (NCBI taxonomy): domain Eukaryota; kingdom Metazoa; phylum Chordata; class Actinopteri; order Beloniformes; family Zenarchopteridae; genus Zenarchopterus; species Zenarchopterus dispar. Next base: position 8,459,333 of record JAOWBL010000008.1, read on the forward strand.
GACCCAACACAACATTTAAGCAAAAACATTTTATTTGCTTGTATAATCAGCAAACAAACAAAGAAAAAAATTATCAATCTAAGGAACTAAATTTGGCTAAAACATTCCAGAAAGCAACTGGATTTGGAAGCAGTCAGTCTGCTTCCGATGAGTCAACAGATGATGGTCCCTGACTCATTACGAGGAAAAAATAAAATCTGAAAAAGGAAAAAATAAGTGGAAAAATAACTGTTACATATTCACTGAGAACAGATGATCAACATTCATTCTAAAATCAGACAAAATCTGAGGAACTGAAATGAGGATTATGTCATGAGTTGCTTCTTAAAGCAGGTCGGGTGGTGAGAGGTTTGTGCAGAAAACATTTCTGTGAAGCAGAGGGAACACACCTCCTTTGGGATCATCAGGCTGCTTGGCTCTTGGCTGGAACAGATAAGCTGCTGAGCTCTGGAGGTGTTAAAGTACAAAAAAAAGGGAGAAAGAGGGTCACATAAAATAGTAGATCTTTCTGGATTGCTGTATTCATCATTAATGAGTATTTTTACTATTCTTTTGAAGAAGAAAACTCTGTTCATACCGACAGGGTAGGATTCAGAGCTGAGATATTCTCTGGTTTCTGTAAGAGCATGCGAGATTAGCTGTGCCACCTTTGATCACTCACAGTGTGCCTCACTCCTGGAGTATTATCTTGTATCTTATGCAATACAAAGTTTGATCTTACCGTCATAGTCTGTGTGTTTCATTTTGCCTATCACGGGCAGCCTGCCATCGTTGTCCTCAAAACTATCCCAATCTAGAGTCTCCCTGCTTCCATCTGAGGCCAACCTTCCACTCATCCCTTTAACTCCTGTTACTGCTGCCTGTCTTGGTCGATTGCTGCTTTGTCTCTGACTGTCAGCATCCACCATCATTCTTTCCTCGCTGTTCTGATCAGTCTTCTCCCTGCTCGCCGGTAGCTGCCCTCGAATCCAGGTCTGTTTCTGGTCCTCATGGTTCTGTAACGGTTTTCTGGTCAAATCCACCAGCTGCATGTCGCCTTTTTCTCCTGCTGTCCTCCTCAGTGGAGCCGGCTCTTTTCCTGAAGGAAAAGGAACCATGATCTCATGGCTGTCGAGGTCTTCGGATGCATAAAAGAGAGAAAATGTTGATTTACTGTATAACTTCCACACACACTTTTACAGGTTTCATGATCCACATAAGGCCTGTAAAAAATTAAATGGTAACACACCTCTGCTTTCCCCTCCATTTTTATCAGATCCTGAAGGTTCTGAAATATAAAAAATGATGCATATTATCATTTTTAAAATAAAATATTTGACCTAAAGTTGTATAAAATATAAAATTCCTTTACCCAGAAATTTATCAATGGGGAAAATTTCTGCTGATGTTGCTGCGGATGAATCTATAAAAGATACATTTGATGTTATTTCAAATAAAATCCATGGTTGTTTGGTGCTATATGTTTCAAGTGCAATAATGACAATTTAGAGAATAAGATAATACATTAATCGTCAATAAATATTGATTAATAAATATATGTATAACCCACAGCACTGCTCTTTTATCACTGAAAACAAGTACCTTCAGAATTTGGCTCTTTCACTGGACTTGGGGGATTTCTGCGTGCTGCAGACATGAAGAAATGTATAACAATAGTCACAGGAAAGAGCAACCAGATCATTTCAAACATATCAAGGTACTGTCTAAAGATTATGGTAAATGATAAACTGCAAAAATGGCAATGTTTCTGTTCTTGTTTATCATCTTGTGTCAGTTTTCCTTGGAAAGGGAACCAAAAGTACTTTGAGGATCTGATGAAGTGAGTAGTGTGTATTTAACTTTCTAGTTTTAAAATCAAACCTCTTTGAATGTATATTGAATCACATACCTGTGATTTTTGCAGGCATGGTCTTCTCTGTAGTTGTCCCAATTGCATCTGTAATAATAGAGAGTAGCAAACATTGTGATATCCTCAAATAGCACAATTTTGCAAATATTAGATAAGACGTACAAGTTATTGGCGCTCTCACCATTTAGGAAAGTTAACACATTTTGTCTTTGGGCTTGAAAAGACAGGAAAAAATATTTTAAAAACAGAAGAAAAAAGATCACAACAAAACTTGATCAATAGCAGTCTTTAGTTTACCTCTGACTGGGGCTGTTGCCACCACAGCTGTAAACGGAACCAGCAGCAGACAAAGCAGAAAGCTGAAACAAATGAACATTTAATTTCAGCTAAAAGCTAAATTACATTTTCATCGTGAAACACAAAGAAGCGACTGAGAACCTTACAACTTCATTGCTGACTCTTGTCCCCCGTCGTCTCCACTGCTGATCAGTGAGAGTGCTGTTGGGCTTTTATGGGCCGCCATATCACATCCTTGCTCCAGTTAATTATAGATTCTGACCAGATGTATCAGTCTGAGTTTTGGTCAAAGACTACATCTGTGTGCTGAACACTGTGGGATTTGTGTGCAGAGGAGCAATAATTAGGCCAGTTTCTGTTTAGTATACAAGGGTCCATTCATTTTAGTTCAAGATCGAAACAATTGTTCTTAACATTCAACCTCAAAAAGAGTTTAGTCTTTCCCTCTATTATGTGCTGATTACAGGTAGCCGGTTACTTTGGAGAATGCTGCAGGCTTTTTCTGAGACTAAAGCAGTCTTTTAAATGATGCAGCAGACCATGTATTTGGTATTTGTCATTATTCATCTTTGTCCATTTATCGAATGTAGCTGTTATTTATCCTAAAAAAGGCCTCAATAAAAAAGAAAAACATTTCATTTTCAAAAAAGTCAGAGATCCTGTGTGTGTAAAACTTAAATAATAAACAGATAGCAGTGATATTAAAATTATTTGAACCCTATATTTAATTCTAAATAGTAAAAACAACCAATATATCAAATGTTATAACCAAAATTTATCTTTAAAAAGATTTCTGTTTTTGAATTTGACACGAGCACATTTTCAAAAAAGTCATATAAAAGTCAAAAAGCAAGAAAGGCCTGGTAGAAACAAGAAAGGCCTTCCCTGAAAAACATGTTAACCAGCAAAACCTGGAAAGTTGGGTGATCCGTCACCTCTAGTTCATGGATTTTATGATTTTGAAAAATATTTTTTTACATTTGGCAGCATCAGACCACAGGATAATTTTCCACTTTGCCTCAATCTATTCTATATGTGCAGTTTCGGAGAAGGTGATGATGCTAATGAATATTTCTTATGTTTTGATTTGTTTTGCATGAAAGATTCCTTATATGCATTTGAGGATATAACAACGACCTTTCTTTATTAATAATCACTTGAAAACTACCTGATCCCATGGAGTCATTGCCTCTTCAGAATCATCATATCCGTTCTGTACTCATGTACAGCCTCATAAGGTTTAGGATCATGTCATCACACAGTATTGCACTCTTGGGAAATCTGCTGTGTTAGTAGCTATGTTTTTAATTGTGTATATCAGCAGTAGGAGACAGCTACTTGTTGCTTTGTATATCTTTTTGTGTACTATTTGTATTTTGTTGTATGAGTTTGTAATTATGGTTACATACATATACGGTGTGTTTCACCTAGCCCCAATTTGACAAAAAAAAAAAAAAAAGACAGCAGTATAACTGTTCACCGATTTCCTGCCTGACTCATAAAAATGTAAACAGATAAAGAAATGCAATGTACTCCCACTATGCCTGTTTACATTGATTACTTGAGGTCTCAGGTCAATGACAATGACTGGGACTGTGTGCTTCTGTACTATTGTACCCTCCTACTAAACTGCATTGATTAAAAGCACTGAAATGTTGCTGTTTATACTTCTGATTTGTCATACCTTCATATGCACATTAGTTTACACAGTTGAAAAAGAAAACAGATGCTAAATAGATATGCAAATGAAGCCTTCTGACCCCACTTACCTCTAAGTGAGTCTGCAAAATAGCTTATTGCGTTAAGGTTTCTAACTCCTGCACCCATTCATTTGTAAATTACATGAGACTCCAGAGTAGTCTAACACCCAAACTCCTAAGCTGTATATTAAACAGCCAACAACATTTAAAAAATAAAGACACTTGGTGTCTTGTTGGAGGTATAGGTTGTGATCAGGATCTCATTTACATTGGTTCAGCTGATAACTAGTGATAGTAAACAGATTTATTTGCTCTTCTTCTTTCTGTTTATTTTTTATTATTGTTTTCTCTCAGCTTGTTCACTATCCACTTTTGTAGCTACCAACATGACTACCATGACCCACAATGCTGCTGGTGTTCCCAAGCTCTACTTCTTGTTTCTAATATTTCCGAACCTCTCTAACCAACTTTTTTTTTTTTGTATATTTGCTAATGATTTAAATTTTTGTAATGACACTAAGGAACTCTTCCAATCTTTTCTTCTTTTTGTTTTGTTCATTTGTCTTACTAACTTTTCTGAAATATGTTACAGGTGCCAATGTCTTGCATCTGCAGAATTTTAGGTTAAACGTAAACATAAATGATTTCCAAATCATAACATTTTGTTATGATTTGCAAAGAATCAGTCTCTCATATCTTTTTTAAAATATTTCGTAGAACTTTGAGAAAAATAAACTTAAATGAAAACAGATAAATAAAACTGCTCCTTCAACAATTACATTAATACGTTTACAATGACAAATGACACAGAGCACTGATTACCATTACTTTTAATGTCAATGGAACGGTAAATTGAGTTTAAACAGTAATGATCCGGTTAAAAAGAAGAAGAAGAAGAAGGACGAAGAAGAAGAAGGAAGAAGAAGAAAAAGGAAGCAAGAGAAAAAGAAGAAGAAGAAGAAGAAGAAGAAGAACTTTAAAGTTGTAATGTTGTGGTTTAGACCGCCAATATCTACGGACACGTGCAGATCAAAGTTTCTCCCTTCTCTTTCTACCAGACCTGTTGGTGTCAGAGGAAGCTACATTTTCCCCACGAAAAATGAAAAATGAGAGCGCCCTCTGCTGGAAAGGCTGTTCGCACTAAGCTCTTCATCTCGAGCATCGCCATATTGACGTCCCAACAACGCTGAGAGGTAATCGTGTTATTTAATCGCAAATCGACGTTGTTTAAGAGCTAGTCTCGAGCGCCACACATGTGAAGAAAAGCTGGGGAACAAATGATTCAGCCGTGGTGCCAGTCTGCTGCTTGATCACAATGTTTGTAGGATGCTTTTTCAAGGCGTTGCCAGCCAGTTGCCTCGCCAGCAGTCTATTCACTCCCGTAGCTTGCTAGCTTAGCACTTTTTAGCTTTAGGAATAAGATTTATTTCGAAGCTTGGTGTGTAGTTCGCTATAAATAAGACCCACGCGAATGGTTATTTTGTTATTTTGACGTAAACTGATGACTTAATCCTGTAACAGCCCCAGACTGCGTCCGAGGGCTAGTTGTGACTTTCCTGCCGGCTTTTCCCTCTGCTATTGACGAGCTAACTAGTTAGCATACCTGCCAGCTTCCCGGTCCGTCCGACCGCTAGTTAGCTGTTAGCCAGAGTGCAGGCCGTGGGCCACAGAGGGTTTTTACGTACGTCCCTCTTTTCATCAAAGTATTAAACGGGCAGATTGCTTTTAATTGAACGCGTATCTTGTACCAGGGAGAGCATTTGTCGATTGGAAGCACTCTATGATTGTATTTTTAAATGTAACCCCACTAGCACTAGATTTATTGGATTACGTGCGTTAGCTCACAGACTTTGCTCATGTTTGCTTAATTGACTCTATTGATTTTAATCAGCCTACTTTCTGCCCCTTCTCCAACAGGAGGTATTTGTTGTAGATTCCAGTGATGACCGCACTGAACCCTGTACCTCCTGATTAGACTGGTTGGATGCCCCCCATTTAACATCCAGGTTTCTCCATTTTATACGCCGTCATATTCAGGGACACTACACCACAAATATGTCGCAAGACTTGAGTTTTGTTTAGTTATATCTGTGATTTACTTTTCTTATAACGATACTCCACTGTAGCAGGCGAAGCTTGTGATATAAATAACATTTTAAGACTTTATAGAGGAAAAAAAACATCCAGTACAAAAAGTCAGTCTTAGTGTTTTGGGTTTTTTTTTTCAAATTCAATTCTACATTAAAGGTGCAGTTGCTCAGGGTTGAAGACAGGTCTAAATATGTACTTACCTAAATGTATGTTTGTGTGCCACTTTTAGCTTCAATACCATAGAAGCATCTCAACCACTCCTGCCCTTCTTTTGCCACCATTATCCTGGAGTAAACCCCCCAGGTACTGTGTTGTCTTCCTATTTTGGAAAATTATGTAAACTGCATTTAAGAATGTCATTATAAAGATGTTTTTGTATACAAACATGGTTAAATATTCACAATATTTAACCTCTGCTGTTGTTAAAAAAAAAAAAAAATCTCTCAGTAATTTAGGACTTCCAGTCAAATCTTTTAAATATTGTCTTTTTCTGTTATTTTGTAGGAAATTTAGAGAAGAACCTGTGCAGAATATGTCTGGCCCTGTTTCAAGCCGCTCTCGAGTTTACCCTGATGTAAACACACAGAGGCCTCGGGAATACTGGGATTACGAGTCCCATGTTGTCGAATGGGGGTAAAGTTTTGGCTTTAGTTGATTTTTACTTTGATTGTTGAATTGGTCATCTCAGCATTATTAATCGATTAATAACTCTTTTTTTCCCACTGTTAGGAACCAAGATGACTATCAGCTCGTCAGAAAACTAGGAAGAGGCAAATATAGTGAAGTTTTTGAAGCCATAAACATCACAAACAATGAAAAAGTGGTCGTCAAAATACTGAAGGTATATAGATAATCGATGGATTACTTGCGTTGCTGAAAAATTGTGGTTGTTCTTCCACTTGATTTCAGATTTCATATAATTCACTAGCCTGTCCCTGTTCACAGCCTGTCAAGAAAAAGAAAATCAAGAGAGAAATAAAAATCCTGGAGAATCTGAGGGGTGGCCCAAATATCATCTCACTGTTAGATATCGTAAAGGATCCTGTGGTAATTTTTTTGTTCTAATTTTCTTTGAAAATGTCCAGTCTGAAATAGATCTTCCAAGCATAAACTTCTTTTATTTTTCTTTTTAGTCCCGAACCCCTGCTCTGGTCTTTGAACATGTGAACAACACAGACTTCAAGGTATTTTTTTTTCTTTGTAATCTTGACTTTGTCAGTATGAAGTATTTCTATTTTTATATGACTAATATGAATTGTTTTCTTTTGCAGCAATTGTATCAGACTTTGTCAGATTTTGACATACGGTTCTACATGTATGAAATCTTAAAGGTAAATAGTCTCTAGTTATATTGTTGTACTTGAACAGTATAAAAAATATAGACTCAGAGTTTGTAAGGTTTTAGCATGTTATTGCCTCTTTTTTTATTTACTTAAAAGGCTCTGGATTACTGCCACAGTATGGGGATAATGCACAGAGATGTCAAGCCACACAATGTCATGATTGATCATGAACACAGAAAGGTATTGTTACAAGCTAATTTGCATTTATACCATGTCTTCTCTTTCACTCCAGCTGTGCCAGCTTATTACAGTTATTGAAACACACTGATCTTGTGTTTTCAGCTCCGTCTAATCGACTGGGGTTTGGCAGAGTTCTACCATCCAAACCAAGAATACAACGTGAGAGTGGCATCCAGGTACTTCAAAGGACCTGAACTGCTGGTAGACTACCAGGTGAGGGCAAAGATTTGCATTAAAGGATGACAGAAAACTTTTTTTTTTTTCTATTTTATAAAATGAAGTCAGGAAAAAGGTTTAAGTATTTTCCCTTTGTGTTATTTGTAGATGTATGACTACAGCTTGGACATGTGGAGTTTGGGTTGCATGCTGGCCAGCATGATCTTCAGGAAGGAACCTTTCTTTCATGGTCATGATAATTACGATCAGGTATGAGCAATGTAGTTTTTTAACATATTTTAATGAACTCTTGTGAATATGATTAGCCTTGTAGTTTAAAAAAAGGGCTGTGTTTGAGCAATTTCTGTTTTTTTATATATGTGTGTGTGTGTACATGTGCACACACACACACACACACACATATATATATATATATATATATATATATATATATATTTCTGTTTTT
>JAOWBL010000008.1:8475710-8490429 GCA_028564865.1 Zenarchopterus dispar
TTACTGTTGAAATACTGAGAAGACCATGCGGTGAGGCAGCATCCAGGTGAGCCTCACCATGGATTGGGCAATGATTCGGTGAACTTTGCTGGCATGCTGTGCAGTGAGACCGTATTACTGTCTCTGTATGTCGTTATTAAAATACTCACACTTTTGCTATATGAACTAAATTTCCATAGTTTAGTTGATATATATATAATGCACCATGTTTTTTAGTCAACAACTGTATGGGTGTAACGTGTTTCTTGTGCTGAGCAATCATAAAACGATTGCGATGAGGCACTAAGTGAAGCACGCAGTTCCCCTGTCTCGCGGTAGGGGGCGGTCGTGATCCCAGTGATTCTTCTTGGGACTCCTCGGCTGCAGAATAAGTGACGCGACGCTACTATCTACAGTCAGTCGGTGAAGTGCAGCCATCCGTTTTTCCTCTTGTTTAGACTGTAGGATTCATATGTTTTCTAATCTGATTGTGACGAAGTCAGTGCCTCACCAGCCTTGAACCTCACCGCACGTCACTGATCCTCAAGATCTACTGACCTGCATGTTTTAGATGTTTCCCTGCTTCAACACACCTGATACAAATCAGTGTGTCATTAACAGACTTGTACAGACCTTGACGACAATCAGATAACAATCATTATTTGGTGCAGGGAAACATCTGAAACATGCAGGTCAGTAGATCTTGAGGCCCAGGGTTGAAGACCACCGCCCTATAACATGAGAAAGGAGTGTCCTTCGTTATGGACTACGTTTCAGGAGCGTCCAATTCCCTTAACTCTGTCCCTCAGAGAGAGAAAAGGAAAAAAAATACTTGGAATGATTTCAAATCTCAAAAAGATTTGCTTCATTGAAAATCCCCAAGAGGAAATTTCAAACTAAATAAACATTTGAAACATTTGCTTTTCAAAACAAAGAGCTTTAGTAGAATAAAGAAAGAATATAATGAAAAACATTTTATTTTAAAACTTTTTTCATAGTTTCTGTCATTCTTCTCTTTACTCCTTCAGTGGGGAGAAATCAGCCTTAGCTTTTCCTGCAAGCATTTTGAGCCCGGGGAGGAAAGAAGTGTGTTCACTTCTCAAGCAGAAATCCAAGTGGGCTGGACATTTTCTGTGGTTTCATTAATTCATAGTAGTTTCACTTAAATGTTGTTGCTGGAAACAGAAAAATTACATACAGTCTTTAAAATACAGTAACCCTTATATTGTTTACACTATCAACGTAATTCTAACAACTCTAAAAGCTGAGAAGCGCAGTTTTGTGCCGATATACGAGACATTACGGTACTGGCAGTGGCGCTCGCGTACACGCCTGACAGTCTAGTAGAGCAGGGGTTCCCAAACTTTTCCATGCCAAGACCCCCAAAACAGCATTAGCTTCTTGCCAGGGACCCCCAAATCTAAATTGCTGTAATTATTGATAACAACAACTTGCTGCTTTTTACCCTAGAAACTTAACAGACGGAAAATATATTATAAAGGATTTTAATAAAGACAACAATGAGTTCCAAGGACAACTGGAACACACATTGCTGCTGAACTTTTTTTTTTTTTTGCCTAGCTTCCCACTAATTTTCTGAGTCCCTCCTAGTGCCCCCAATGGCCCCCGAGGGGGCCACGGCCCCCACTTTGAAAACCACTGTAGTAAAGACTGTTATTTAACCCTTTGTGTACATCTAGATTAAAAACACGCTAACACATTTATTTTTATTTTTGTAAGTGGAGTCAACATCATTGAGAGGAACAATATATTAATCGCTGGATATTGGTTGGGATACGTCCCCACTGTCCATGCTAATTTTACACCCCTGTTAACATGGCAAGAAAATAATGATTGTGGCCTAAATATTTTAAGCCTTTTGCCAGCCATAGTCGTAAGCACAGAGGCGCTGCACCTCACTCTGGAAATGAGCAGCTCCCAAACAGAAACAGGAGCTGGTAAGGAAGATCCGGACACTTCCAGCTGGAGGAACTGTAGCTTTTTAAATTACTGTACTGATACTGTACATGCAGCTGAATCTGTTAAGATACATTGTTCAAACCTTCCCGGTCAACGTCTCCACGTCAGCGCGCGCCACACACACACACACACCGTCATTCTCGTCCATGTGCCTCTCATACGCATGCATGCTTCTACACAGAGCTCAACATTTTAAAAGGATCACGACACTCATAACAATACCGTTATTAGAAAGCTGACAGTAAAATCTCATCTGCAATGATTTTTTTAAAAAACTATGAATGCAGTGAACCTGAAGAGCACACAACTTCGAGACACATTTTGTTTCTGGAATGCTGGTTTTGTGAATGTAAGGACATGGATTTGTGGGATTTTTCTGTCTTGCTTGGTCAGCATGGTGGCTTAGTGGTTAGCACTGTTGCCTCACAGCAAGAAGGTTTCTGGTTCCACTGGTCTGGGTACTCCGGCTTCCTTCCACAGTCCAAAAACATGTATGACTGAGAACTCTAAATTGTCCATCGCTGTGAGTGTGAGTATGTATGGTTGTTTGTTTCTATATGTGGCCCTGTGATGGAGTGGCGAGCTGTCCAGGGTGTACCCTTGCCTATCACCTGTCATGAGCTGGGATAGGCTCCAGCAGACCACCGTGACCCTGTAGGTGGATTCAGTGGGTATAGAAAATAGATGGATGAATGCTTGGGCCAGTATGTAAAGGCTACGATATGAAAAAACATATCTTTCTTTTTTTCCCCATGTCAGCCAGCCCTAGTGGAAGAATTGTTATGATATGAACATGTACAGCTATGAATGGGCTCAGTTGTGTTTACTGATGTATGCTAAAAGATTTGGCCAGCTTCTACAAAGCTGATATGACAGCACTTAACTGTCCAGGTGCACACACTACACCCATCACTGCCTTGCCTTTTTCTTTCTGTACTGTCCTTTGGTGTTTCACTATTGGTGATTTTAGTCCTTTCTGACAAAATCAGGATTTCACTTGTTAATAAAATATGTTAGATCTGACTGTCAAAGAGGCGTGATGAAGGCCACATTCTCTTTTACACACACAAAAACAAACAAAAAAAAATCTGCTGCCAGATGAAAATGCACATATATCTGAATTTGAAAGGTTTTGCCAAATCATGGTACTAACATTTTTTTTTGAGACAGTTGTCAAACAAAGAAAACAAAAAAAAAGTATTACATGATTTATTGTGCAATTTTCTTTTTGAAATCTTATTTCATTTGTTATATTTTCCTATTTATATTTCAAGGGACTCAGGTATCCGGGAGTATCAGCCTCAAACGATTATCCTGGAAAAATCTTCACCCTTGATTTGCAAGATCCTCGTCTGAAACCAGTGGAGCTGCGCATGCCAAGGAACTTTGACTTGGACTCGTTCAACCCTCACGGCATCAGTGTATACATTGATCCCAGTGGTAAAAAGCAGTTTGAACTTGTGCAGTTGCATACATGCCACACAAAAGCTCAACAACATTTAAAAAAAAGGAGAGAAAACCTCTGCATTCCAGTTGGATTAAATTGAATTATGTTTCGTTTTAGACTTCAAACAATTCAAAGCAACACTCTTACTAAACACAGCCACCTGTCACAGTAACCCTTTTCAGTTTTTCAGTTTCCATATTTTGCTACAAATGGGCTTGTGTGGGCATGTCGAGTATTAACCATGCTCTACACTGCTTGGTTGCCTGTGGTTGTGTTGTTGTTGTGTCATTACAAAGGTTCTGCAGTATGACTTTGTCAACTCAGAGGATTTTACAGTCTTTATGTTACACAATCACAACAGAATAAAGTAGTTTACACCTTAAACAGGTATCATACTGTATATCCAGAGTTTAGTGTCATTGTTCATTGTATCTTAGAAAACTTTTTTTTTTTTTTTTTAAAGACATGCCTGAGACTGAGCTGGGTTTGTCTGGTGTTTTCTTTATCTTTCCCCATTTGTCAGATAATACAGTGTACCTGTTTGTTGTCAATCATCCCCAATTCAAAAGCCAAGTTGAGGTGTTCAAATATGCGGAGGACACCCTCTCTCTCGTTCATCTGAAAACCATAAAACATGAGCTGCTCCACAGGTGATAAGTTTAAATAGCACCAAGCATAAATGAATGTTCAATTGATCGATAAAGGGTGTTCAGTTAATCTTAAGCAACATTTCAAACATTTTTTCTTTTTTTTTTCTCCAGCGTAAATGACATTGTTGCAATGGGTACAGAAAGCTTCTACGCCACCAATGATCACTACTTCTCCAATGAGCTCCTTAAAATGCTGGAGTTGTTTCTGCTTCTGCCTTGGGGCAATGTCGTGTACTACAGTCCCGAGGAAGTAAAAGTGGTCTCTGAGGGGTATTACTTCGCTAATGGAATCAACATGTCTCCAGACAAAAGGTGAGAATGATCTGCAGGTGCATGCGCTTGGTCATTTATGCCAGTATTCTGAATTTGAATCGTCTGTGTCGCTTACAGGCATCTTTACGTGGTAGATATCTTTGACCACAACGTGCGTGTGTTGGAGCGGAACCAAGATAATACAGTGACTTCTATAAAGGTAAAATTCAGCGATATTAAACTTTTTTTCACAGCATATTCAGGAGTACATTTTTAAAAAATAAGTCACAGTTAACAAACCCTTAATATCTGATAAATTTATGGAAAAAAATATTCATTTTGTCATTAGAGTTATCTTAAGAAGTGAAAGATAAAATAGTATAGCTCTTAGATTCAGTGTTGCTGTTGCAGAATTTAAGACATATAGTTTTGAAAAAAAACTGTGGCAAGTAATTTTAAATTCCAGTAGTATATTTTCATTAAAAGTACCGCAATAAGCGTAGATGCTTATAATTTATGCCACTTCATTGACAATACAAGGTAAGCAAATGTGCTTGAAATCAAACAATGTTGCTAAGAAGTGCAGCATGGATTATAAAGTCATTTCATATATTACTAACAGTGCAACAAAAGCTATTTATTTTAACTCTTTGGTTCCTAACCAAACTTTTCCTGGCCACTATGGCAAGATCCTGACCAGTACTTAAAAGATAAAGGGGCACTCGGGTGATCTCACCCAACAGCTGCAACCCTACAGCTTTATTTATGGAAGATGAAAATGGACTGTGTATGACGAGAAAAGACATGCCAAATGTACTACATTTTTACAAGCATTCCTTGGAAATACATTTTTAAAAATGTGGTTAAGCCTTGTTTTACCACAAATGTATAATTGCAGTCAAGTTAAATCAGTTGTCTAACTTTTTTTAGCTTTGTGGCATAGGTTTCTACTTGTTGATAAATAAAGTAGCTAACCTTTGACATCTACACTAAAAATAGTTATAACATAATCTCCCCTTGTGTTAACTGAGAAATTGATTTATTTACATGCCTGGCCAAATAAGAGAAAGTGTAACATTTTATGGACCACCTTAAGCGTTAATTAAAATACACATTTACCATAGCATTGTTTTGATAGTCTGTTTATTGTCAATACATTCATTTCTGCCTGGAGTTGCAGGGATTCAGTTAGTATGCAAAAAGTCTTGAATCCTATGAAAAACTTCAGGTATTTTATAAGAACTTTGGCAGAAAGCCTTCTTCAGCACATCCCAAAGATCCTCATTAGAGTTTAGTTCTGGCCTCGTGGTTTGTTTGTTTTTTTAAATACATAATACTGTTGAACTTAGACCTGAGCAACTGAGTCAACCTCAGATCATAATAAAACCCCCACAGGCTGCAGGGTAGGCACTAGGCATGATGGGTGCATCATTTCATCATCTTCTCTTCTTACGATGGTGCATCCATCACTCAGGAACAGGGTAACTTTGGACTCACTATGTCACCTGACCTTTTTCACCTCCTCCAGACAGAAAGATTAATGCTCCCTAGTATAGTGATGCTTTTTCTTTTCTTAAATCAGCTTCACTGATAGGTGTTTAAGATTATACTGCTGTTTGGGCAAGGTAAAGTAAATTCACTTGCATAGCATATTTTATCAAAGTGCTTTATAAAGGGATTAGAACAGTTTAGCTCCTATACCTTATTGTCGTCCAATTAAAGATTCAATGATTTATTTGTTGTCAGTTCGCTGTATGTACAGGACACAGGATGCTTTCTTTCTCTCCCTAGTCTTAAACGACATGAAATTTAAAAACATAAATAAATTCAAATAAAAATTGGTTATACTGTGTATTTTATTTCTATTGAAAATGTATCTATCTTACTTTAAAATGTATTTTCTTGAATTTGTTTTATTAGATTTTATAAAATGTTTAACTAACCTTTAATGAATAAATTTTTTTTTTCTAACTGTTTTTCAATAACAACTAAAGAGAAAAGCCAAAGGATGGACATTTCTTCCTCAAAGATGATTGTTCGCTTCTATCTTTATAGTTTATAATAATACATTGGCCAGTACTTCATCAAATTTTAGTCATTTCATCAATCACTGTTTTTTTGTTTGTTTTTTTTTCTTGATGCTGACTAGTAATGTGACCCATCTGAAACAGAGTGACAGTCTTAGCCTGCTGACACATGTGCAGGACTTTTCTGATGAAAGGCTCTTAACTATTTGAGGAGTTGAATCCAAGTGACTTTTTTTGACCATGCAGTTTAAATTCCAAAGGTGTCTGCAAGTGCAGATATTTGAGCTATAAAGACATAATATTAACATATCAATCATATATTTTGCATTTTTATTAGTTTAAAATGACAGCATAAAAATGTACACACTGATAACAATTAGGTGGAGTGGCCAAAGGTGATTTCTCTCTGTGCAATAAAATCATAGTTGGATATAATCAGTAACTTGTAGTGTTGTTACACTGGTTTATTTAAAAACTTTAACTTGAACAATTATTTAAAGTTAACATAAGTGGCATATGTCGTAAATATAACCAGTGTCACCAATAAGACGTGGAAGCGATGCACTGTAACATTTTTAACACTAAAGTAACAATGATGAAATCACAAAATGCTTGAATTCTGATTAAAGTTAACCAGTATGCTTTGTGGTGAGCAGAATAACTTTACACATGACAACTCAACAGTCTGTGGCCGTGGGTTCGCTCTGTGACAATGTCGAGGTTGACCCTGGAACTGGTGACCTTTGGTTGGGCTGTCACACTAATGCAAGAAAGATTTTTATGTTTGATCCCAAAGACCCGCCTGGATCAGAGGTTTGTGTCTTTTTTTGTTTTGTTTTGTTTTGTTCATATCTCTATGTCCTCCTTCATGAACATCTGATCAACGTTCCCTCTTCCATTTATTGTTGTTTCTTCCTTATTATTATATATATGATATGTCTGCAGGTCATCCGCATCCAGAACATTCATTCTGATAAGCCGGTGGTGACTCAGGTGTATGTGGATGATGGAGATGTGATCATCGGCTCTTCTGTGGCGACTACCTATGGAGGAAAGTTGCTCATCGGCAGTGTTTTCCATAAAGCTGTGTGCTGTGATTTGAAATAGGAAATGACTCTGTATTTAGTAAAGAAATACAAATCAAGGTGTCCCTTTTCTCTTGGTTGGATGGGGCAGTAATGATTTGAACAGTGATGTGCTTAGATACCTCAGGGCTTGTTTGTGACAAATTGAGTGTCATGTTCTAGACGGGATCTGATAACAGAATCAGATAAGGTCTCTGCCGGAGCCAGCATCCTGAAGGATGCGCCAGGAGAAGATGGTGTTTACCTGAGCCATGAGAGCAATGCCATCTTTGAATGCAAAGTGGTTTACTACACTGTAATAATTAAAAAAAAAAAACCCACATATATGAACCATTTATAAAACTTGAAAGGATTTGGGAAAATATTCTAGATTATGGTGTTGTAGTTTGTTATGATAAAGTTTTGTTGTTGTTTTGTAAATTTTAATAGAAAAATGTGAACTTCTGCATGGGGAAGGGGTGCTTAAGCTGATGTGATGAATTCTTTTTTTCTCTAAACTTTGGCATTAATTAAAACATTAAATATAGTTCATCTAAAAGTTTGTTTTTTGTTGTGACTTTACATTCAGTGTGTCCTGTAACACAATGCTGGTATTTTTTTCAAATTATGATTAAATAAATCTTGTTTACAAGAAATGTCTTCAAAACAAGCCTCCTATCTTTTTCACAAAGCTGTACAACCTAAGCAGACTGGTATTTATAAATCATTGTAACTGGATTTTTTTTTTTTTTTTTTTTACATTTATGCCATGATTTTTAGCACTTTTAAGAAATTAACTAAAATGTTAGGCCATGCAGCTTGATCATAATACAAAATTTTTACAGCCAAGAGAAGAAAAAGAGAAAAGTATACTTTAAATATACAGTAAAATAAGTGTATAATTAATGTAAATTGCATTTTTAGCGTTGGAACAGTGTTGGAACGGGTCCAGCCCACTTCAAGACTGAGCAGAATCTTGACTGGGCTGGAGCTCCTACACACACTATAGCGCCATCTGCGGTGAAAGAGTAGTAAGGCACCCTTGAGGTCCTCTGGTATTTCAAACATGGCTGCGTTGAAGAAAGCTCTCTTTGCAGCTGCTGTTGCAGCTATTGCAGTGTTCATTGGATTCGCCTTTCACAGAATCAAGTAAGTGGGCTATTTATTTCTCTGAGAGAGTTAGACATGTCGAGGATCTCAGACGGGAGTAAGCACAGCTGACTAAATGTTCAAAGTTCAGAGCTGTTGCTCTCCACTCCAAAAAGCAGAAAACTAAGTTGAGCTCACCTGGCAACACTTTCTGGAGTTAACTAGTCTAAAGCTTGCATTCATGCCTCAGTCCTGTGTTTTCTCTGCAGGCTGATATCCCTTTCCTCCAGAGAAATGCCTGTGAAACATCTAAAGTGCCATTATTTAAAAAACATAGGTATGCATTCTTTACAACCAGTCTTACCTTTGACTGTGGGTGGATCCTCTGGGTGGGGGGTTAGGGGTGGGGACGACTTCAGTTGGGTGTGAAACCTGTTTGCAAGTAAATAGTGTGAAGTCCAAATAATTGAAAGTAGGTCAAGTGTCAGCATGACAAAAGACTGCTTTGTGTGAGATCTGAGACTAAGCTTTGCTTTTTTCTTTGTTCAGACTACGGAGCTGAGGATATCACTATACTTGATGGACTGGCCTTCATGAGCACAGTTTGTTGTCTTTTATGATTGTTGCAATGCTAAGCCAGCGCTGCATGAAACAGAATTTCTTAAATTTCCTTAAGTAACCCTTTAACCGATAAAAACTATTGCTCGTCATTCTAGATCATTTGTGGCTGCCAATCAGTTGGCTTGATTCAATATAAGCTTCCTCAAAAGTAACCTTGTACCTTGTATCAACCATGTCTCACAGGCAGTGTTTTTCACTTAGGGGTTGAAGTTTCCATTACTGCCTTGGTTCTCTGACGATCCAGGAAAGATGTATGTTTTGGATCTTCTCTACCCAAACCCGACTCCAGTGGAACTGCAGATCGAAGGAGAACTGGACCTCAGCTCCTTCAATCCACATGGCATCAGTGTATACAAGGATGAAGCAGGTGGCTACATCTATGCTTTAGAACATTCAAATGAATGTTTTTCCTCAAAAAGTGTTGCACATTTACAGACATGGCCATTTCAAAGGGACGTCCCAGAGTTAAAACAACCCTAGGTCTCTTACTATTGTCAAAATGACCTAGCTTTTTCTGTGGAAACCCCATCTGTGCTATCAGTTTTTTTTTTAATTTGTTTTTTTTTTAGTCTTGTCAGAGGCTTAAAATTGCAATTTATCTGAGTGAAGTTTTACTGCACACATTTATGTGTGTATGTCTGATGAAATAAAGTGATGAAGAGAAACAGGATTTAACCATTTTGACTATTACATTTATTTAACATAAATTACTAGCAGGTTTATAGGATTAATTAAAGAAGGCAAAGGTTAATAACATAAGATGCTATGAAATAAGATACACAATGTTCTGCAATTTCTTACCAGGGAATATAATAAAGTTCATGTGCTCAATTGGATCTAAATTGCTGGTAAAGTAAGATTAAGTGTACTCTCAAAAATATGATTAAAACAAAAGGCGCCAACCGGGAAAACTTTTTGATTGTTTCTCTTTAGCTTTTGTTAGCAAGTACAGCACAGGAAACTCTCACCTGATGTTTTCTGATGTTTGATTAAAGTTAGAAGTCAATTCCTTAATTGATATAAGGGCAAAATTTAAAAAAAAAATACAGTGCAATTAACCCATATTAGATAGTGTGATCAATTAAAATTATTTGTAATTTTGTGAAACCTTTGTTAGGTAGCTTTACATTCTAGTTAGTGGTCTGAGAAGCAGAAATGAGGGGCTGGGCGGTTCAGATTGTCAGTATACTTTCAGGGATTCACGCGAGTGCAGTCTAAAATTAGTCTTACTCTTTGTTTTATTTTTAACTTCAACTCTGCTTACTGTTCACTTTCCTGAATCTTCTAGTCTGTGTATATGTGTTTCATTGAAGCACCACAAAGGAGAAATTTGCTGTATTTCTAATCCTACAATTATTTCTAACCATAGAAACCCAGCTATCCATAAACTTGCAAGGGCAAGTCATGTGAACTTGTATCTTGAATATAGTGATAGAAATGTGTTTATAACCTCATTCACATTCTTGAGAGTAATGAAAATATTGCTTTTATTTTTCAGATGATGTTGTGTATTTGTTCGTGGTTAATCACCCAGACCAAAAAAGCCAGGTAGAGATCTTTCGTTTTGTTGAGGACAACACCCTTGTGCACCTACAAACTATTACTCATCCCTTACTACACAGGTAAGTATGCTGACGAATTAACCCTTAAATATTTAGCTGTGCTTTTTCATGTTTGGCGCTGCCTAATATTGCCCTCCTCATCGTGTTTTTCAGCGTGAATGACGTTGTTGCAGTCGGACCGGAGCACTTCTATGCCACCAATGATAAGTATTTTCACAGTTACGCGCTTCAGGTCCTGAGTGTGGTTGTGGGTCTGCAGTGGAGTAACGTGGTGTACTACAGCCCCGAGGAAGTCAGGGAGTCAGCTGGTGGGATGCTGGGCCCAAATGGCATCAACATATCTCCTGACAAAAGGTTAACCTCAACTCAGTACAGCAGTTGCTCATGATGCACATCTGCTTATTTTCAAAATGAATTTATTGTTTTGTGTTCCAGGTATATTTATGTTTCAGAAATTCTGGATCATAAAGTGGATGTTTTTGAGAGACGGGATGGGGAACAGTTGGTGTATGTTAAGGTAATCATATACGTATGCTTTTATTTTTTTCACATTTCTCATTAAGATCATTCTTTTTTATGCCTTATTTCAGCCTTGTGTATTTTCTGTCTACCAAACTGATATTAGGCTATAACCAGGGGATTTTCTCCCGATCAGACTGTAGTTATACCAGTGTAAAACAACTGGCTCCTCGCTGTTGCTTCCTATTCGTTAAACCAATTCAGACCTGATGCAACTTGTACTTTTGCCTTTGAAGCCTGGAGCGATACAGATGCTCCATTTGCACTTTCTAAACAAATTATGACATACGTTTCTTAAAATGTTGATAAGTCAGTCATTTACAGCAAATGTAAAAGATTCAACCTTTCAAATATATTTTCAAGTTTCTGTTTCTTCAGAGTTTCATATGAAAAGTTTCAGTGGACATCTTTTAAGATTTCCATAGAACAAGGTGTGAATGGGTTTACAGAAGGTCAAGGCAAATTTATTTGATGAGCAAATTTCATGTATAAGACAATTTAAAGTGTTTTACATTAAAAAAAATCATTAAAAAGTAAAAGAGTTTGAAAGCAGAATTTAAAAAAAGACATAAGTTAAAAAAATAAAACAAATGAGATTCAAGAAATAGAGGTTCTGGTACGTTGCAGTAGATTAATGAAATACAGCAGTATATTAAAAAGTTTTCAGCCTTGATTTAAAGCCACTGAGTTTCACAGGTGAGGAGCATAAAAGCTGAGCGCTACCGCTCCGTGTTTGGTTCTGACTCTGGGCACAGAAAGCAGGCGTGACCCTGACCACCTGTGGGTTCTCACTGGTTCATAACGGACAAGGAGATCAGAGATGTATTTTGGCTCTAAACAATTCAGACAACAGCATTTTAAAATCTATTCTGTCGCAGACAGGAAACCAGTGTAAAGATCTAAGAACCGGAGTTATATGCTCCACTTTCTTGGTCTTAGTGAGGACCCGGGCAGCAGGGTTCTGAACTAACCGTATTCAGAACATGAGAGAGTTATCTTCCAGACATAGCTAGAAACCTGAAATGCCTTATTTTTCTTCAAGAACATTGGACTGCACTTTAACATCACTCATATAGAACATTATCCAAAAAAACATTACTTCTACTTGCTCTGATTTTTACATCAGTTGTTCCAGTCGGCAAAACATACTTATCAGCTCTTGTTTTTGCTGTAATTAATGCTTCTAACCAGTCTGTAGATGTTGGATCACTCTGTGACAACATCGAGGTGGACCAGAAGACAGGTGACCTGTGGCTGGGGTGCCATCCCAATGGCGGTAAATTGACAAAAGAGCTGGATCCTGAAAATCCACCTGGCTCTGAGGTCGGTGTCTTGTTTTTGTCATTTCTAAAACCGATTTTGCACTCATTTATGTTGTTTTCAAAAAGCATCTGAAAAATGTAAAACCGTTTCTTGAAGGTCCTGAAGATCAAGAACATTCTCTCGGAGCGGCCAGTGGTGACCTTGGAGTATGGTGATGACGGCCATGAGCTCATGGCCTCCACCGTAGCAGCCGTCTATGAAGGAAAACTGCTTATTGGCACGGTGTTCCACAAGGCTCTGTCCTGCAATCTGAGATAATCGCTACACTCCAGATTTACAATATATCTCTTCGGTGGCAGGAATGTTGCATCAGTCCGCAACATTCAGCTACATGATGAAAATATCTTTATTTGCTGCTTTCAAAAAGAGGATTTACATTGGCTCATTGGGTGCAGCTAATATCTTTAAAAAAATCAGTAAAATGTAATTTGTTTAAACATTTGCCAATGTTTCTATAATTTTATGAAATGAAGTCCCCACAAAAAGAAGTTGAAAGGTGCCACAGACTTGATGGAAGTTTAAACTGAAAGGACATTTTGTGAGTGCAGTTCCTTATTCTGCAGTTTTGCGGAACGTTATCCAAGCTCTCAACAAAGTGATGTTTCCTTTCTTTTCAATTGCTCCATCTCTCCACCAGCTTTAGTACTATAGTACTGACAGAGCAGATAATGCCACTACAGACAGCACGTTAGGCTCTTCTCTTTGTGGATAAATAAATGTTCTTTTACCCTTTGTCATCTTTATCCAACGACACGTCGTCCTCGGCTACCTTGGATATTGTGAACCTAGTCTCCCCACCATCAGGATGCTGCACATTCTTCTCCTCTGTAGCGTCTTTTATTGGTACAGTGAAGTGGATACCATCATTTTCAGAGTCAGAAACAGAATCATTCTTCTTCTCCTCGTCATCTCTTTTCACACATGTTGTGGATTCTAGCTCTTTGTTTTCCTCCTCAAAAAGACACTCTTTTTCTTCTTCAGGTTTCCCAAGCCTTCCATTGATAAACACTTCACTGATGCTCATCCTCCGACTGTGCCGCGGCGAGTGGTCCAGCATCTGAATGTCGGTGGACAAGATGTCACTGCAGCTCTTTGAGCGATTTATGTTCTCCACCTTTCTGTTTTTCTTAGCCTTCATTCCAATCTCTTTGATGACCGTGCTGTAGTCTTCATCCTTCTCAGAGAGGAAGTTGAAGATGTCAATACAAGTTGGCTTTACGGCCTCTGTTTTTTTCTCTTCTTCGGGTTCCTCATCGTCAATGTGTCTGTGCCTGTGTCGTCTTTTCTTCAGCACTTTGTGAGCCTCCACAACCATGTGGACATTCCAGCTGAAGAACAGAGAAAGCCAGGCCAGGCCCATGTAAATCCACAGCTCTGCAAACACTCTGTACAGGCGAGGGTATTGGATATCTGGATTTACACCTGAAATAAGAGTTGATGTTCAAGTGTGAATTTGACATTAAAGGGTTCAGACATCTTTGTCTTTCCAGGCTTTTTTTTTTAAATGTACCTGCTACATAGTCTCCAAAGCCAACCGTTGTGAGAGTGATGAAGGAGAAGTAGATGCCTTCCAAGTAGCTCCATCCTTCCATGGACATAAAAACAAATGGAGGCAACACCAAGTGGACCACCAGCCCCCATAAGAGGAACAAGGCTGTACAAGTTAACTGAACCTTTTTCTGACAAAGGAGAGAGAAGAAACACACACACACTTTTTATATTGAAACTTGAATGCGCATTTCCAGCCAACGTTTCCAGAAATAACTAGATTTAAAAAATGGGGCCCCATACGGCATTGTCCAAAAGTTCTGGGTCCCACTTGGACCAGCCGTATAAGCAAACCCAAAAGGGAAATTCACACTGGGCGTATATGGAACCACTTGACTGTCACATATGGGGTCCCATTTTTCAGCCCATTTGTATCTCAGATTGGCCCCACTTACAGATGTTGAGTGGATTATAATCCATGATTTTACTACAACCTCTCAGTCGGGTACTTACCACTGAAACACCTTTACGTATCAGAACCTGAGACAGACGTTTGGCCCGGTCTCCAAAGAATGAGCCCAGGGTACTGATCCAGACCAGACAGAGTGGGATCCCACACAGACCATACAGGATGCAGAACACACGGCCACCTTTTGTCTTGGGAGCAACATTACCGTAACCTGTCGATTAGACAGAGAAATGTTTTAAAGGTGCAGAA
>JAOWBL010000008.1:8498472-8541829 GCA_028564865.1 Zenarchopterus dispar
CACACACACACACGCACACACACGCACATACAAGGTGCAAGGGCCCGTGTTTGCCTATTTAAAAGAAGAGACCAAAACACCTTTACGAGTGAGAGCGACAGCAGTTGAATATTTACTTCAAAGAGGCTACAATACAAAGTTATTTTTTAGTTCAACCAGCAACAAGCGAGGCCTGGGAGCACAGCTCCCACCTCTGATCTCCACCCATCCCCGCTCAGCGCTCCGTCATTGTAGCTGCGTCACTGGCTCGCAGAACACCTCATCGATACTTTCCAACTTGACTTGACGGCAAACCAGAGCGACGATGGCACCGCGCTGACGGCGGGGACCACAGGCCGGGGAGCTGTCCGTCCGCTCAGGTACGTCCCGCTTTCTCACACCCCTCCGCTCCTCTTTCCTTCTCACACCTTCTTTCCTCCTCTCTAACTAGGTCTTTTCGCTCTCGTCTCGCTTCCCCGCGGCAGCAGTTCGCGCAGAGTTCACCGCGGCGCGTTTAGCAGGATTATGTCAGACACGGCCGGGTCACTGACGTTTGCGGGTCTAGACATATGGGAACTAAAGGAGAGGGACCTTTAAAGCGCCGCGATTGTTGCTATACCATGATTTAAAAAAAAAGAAAAGAAAGAAAGAAAGAAAGAGAAGGACTGTCAGTAAAAGAGTGTCGTGATCGTGGCCGCTCCTCCAGAGACTCGGAAACACCAAAAACTAAAGATGAAGTCAAAGATAAAACGGTAAACATCAATGGTGTAATAGTGTAAAACATACGAATTTAAAGGTTGATTTAAAAAAAATGTAGACCAATAATTGTGACTATCCAAAATATCCTCCGCCAAAACAAACAGTTTCTTGGTGACGTGCTTTAATTATATTGTAAAAATCCTTTTTTCTACAATGTATCCTGTTAAAAAGACTTTTATTTGCTCAACTGATTCCCTGCTTCTCTGTCTCCATGTTTTCTACCTGGTCACACCACCTGGGACTGCCTGTGCATTGTGAAATGACCTTCCACTGTAAATGATGTGAGTATCAAATCTAATCTAATCTAAGTAAAAAGCAATGGAGCTGTTAATGCAGTCATGATGGGACTGAACCACTACATAAACGATCATTTTATTAAGTCATATTTATCACTATGTTGTAATTGCAAATGAGGCAGTCACTGAAGTCAAACAGCCTTGCTCAGCTGCAGAAACGCATTTCATTTATATTTAAGAAGCCCTTTTATAACGTCATAGCTCATCAGCCTTCATGGAGATGATCAAATATTTATGCTTGAAATTTTCTGTCATCCTTTTTAACTCCCTCAGCATCTTCTACATGCTGTAGACATCTGATTAAAATTTTTGTGTTTTCCCACTGTGACAACAGCCTTCAAATTTGGATTTTTGCTTTTCTCCACATGTTTAGACTCGAGACATTGTCCAAAAAATTGCAGTAGCTGAAATGTTTGAACACAGTTTTTTTGTGGAACAGTTGAAGCCCTCAGCTGAGTAATTTTGGGAGGGGTATTGTGACGGTGTCTCTCCGAGGCCTCTGAACGCAAACACACGTTTATCTCTCATAAACACATGCTCGCAGCAGGCATTACACTTCAGTGATAAAGTAGAGTGGCGGGGTTTCCCTCTCACAACAAATAATTGATTTGATATTTTATTTACAAATATCTACTGAGATTAGACTGCAAATGTGAGAAGCCCTGGCATAGAGGAGACAATGGAAATGGAGTTATAACTGCACAGAAATGCAGTTATAACGCACTGTTTTGACACCAGACCATCATGTTGTCCACCAGCTGAAGTCACCAGCATCACGTCACGAGTATGCCAGCATGATGCGTTTACTGTCTCCACCAGGTGGCGGTATAAACTAACACAACTTTGTCAATATTGTGGCATCCCGGTGATCAAATATAATGCAGCATGCATTTAGTTGGCTGAGAATGTCTGCCAGTAACTTGTTTATTGTACTGTGCGCCTCAGGGTAGGTTGTAGACTCTTTGAAAGGTCGCTTTGAATCTCAGATGACATTCAAGCATATTCAGATTCATAGAAGCATTTCTTTCCTAATTGGATTTGCAGTCAGCAGTTTCACATCTAGTTCCGGTGTCTGTGTTAAGTTGTTGTGTAGCATGCTGCACTACACTAGTCTTTTATTTTTCAAACTGTGCAGTTTACATTCCTGTAGGTGTAAAACAATCCAAAAGTAAGATTAAAAAAATTAGGGGTGCTGTCTTCTTGCAGTGAAGGGCGGAAACATGGACCATTCCCGGTTCATAAATTCTTCATAACATAATGGCGCACTATGAATATTGATGCACAGTTACCCTCCATCCCAGTAGCGCTACTGAGAGCTCAGCACAAATAAAAACCCCTGCAACCAGGCCTTTGTTGCATGCAGTTGAATTTCATATTTAAAGCTCTTTTACATCTGCGTGTGTTTTATATAAGATTCAGAGGGAAGGCGATGCAGTCTGTGATTTCTATCCAGATGCAGAATCGAAAGTCAAAGAGAGAGATGAAATGGGTGGAAGTGGTGTGATGGAGAGTTATGCAATCACTGAGCGATGGTGCCAGAGAGGGATAAAGATGTTCCAAACATAACATAACATAACCCCCCTGAGCTCTCAGCTGGAGTAATGCGCTGCCCCATCATATGTGTGTGTTTGGCTTGCTCTTTTGGACGGATGAGGAAGAATGGCAGGGGAAGCTGCATATTTGTGTCAGTGTTTTGGGTGTGTCTACAGTGCCAGAGTGCGAGGTGTGGGTCGTCTCAGTGTCTGTGGTTCCAGGCTGTCACCGTCTCTGGGGACTGTGAGTCTGTAAGTGCTCCTGCTCCTCTCCTCCTCCCCTCTGTTTTTGGTCTCTCCTCTCTCTCCTGGGCCCAGCTCAACACCTGCTCCTTGCAGCAGGCACAGGGCTGGGCGGGGGTTTCTTAGCAACTGAGGGTCTTCATATGTCTCACCAACTTGCTCATTAGAGCCAAAACTCAGAGGAAGACAATTTTACATGAATAAACTACATCCAGAAGTATCTGCCCTCTGTTTACTTTGTGCTTGAACCCTGTTGGGATTCCTGTGAATGCCTGGTATTTTGTTAATGTTTAACACAGTTTGTGTGCTGATGGGCTGGAGGTGTCGTCACTTCACCCTGTGATCAAAGTCCTGACAAATAGATACCACCCAACTGACATATTCTCTGTTTAAAAAAAGAAAAGAAAACGAAAGAAACTGGCATTTCTCATTATTTATTTGCAACTGCTTTGAAGCAGCATTCCAAGTCAGTGAAATTATGGACTAACCTATAAACTGGTAGTGTTTTCCCCCTCTTCAATGGATAGTCAGTGAACAGCCCAGAAGTGACCTGGCACTGATTCGCATGCCAGACAAGCATGCTACTATGAGACAAAAAAAAATTCCCTGTTTGGTGATGAGAATAATGAACCCCTTCACTCCACACCCCCACCTCTTACTGCCTATAAGCCTTATGTCCCTAATGGGGTCAGGCAGATGGGTGGGGACCATTCAGGGCCTCATAAAGACATCTAGTGTGTGTGTGTCTGTCTCTCTCTGTGTGTGTGTACACATGACCAGATACATATGCTTTTTTTGAGTGTGTTTGTTTTCATCTGGTACTTTGAATTGTGTCTCTGCTTGGGTCAAGGATGCATGGGTGCGTCAAAAGAAACAAAGCCTATTACTGTGTCCCCTCCGCTGCCCTCCTATTTCATGGACATTGTACCCTGTTAATGATTGCTCTCCTCTATGCTCTTTGTAATGACAGTCAGATCTATTGTACAAATCTGGGATTGAAACCTTAAAATCACTTGAAATACTTCTCTGAATTGCAGGATGTTTCTGGCTTTAGAGTATTTAAGTTTCCATAATAATAATATTTTTTTTAAAAAAAGACATTTTGCAGCGCTTGTGAGCGCTCATTAAGCTGAAGCAGTCTGAATGAGGCTCGTATCAAAGTTGCATCCGTCTCCTCCATCCTTCCAAGCCGCTTGTGCCGCGTGCTGGTTGGAGCGCGGTGTCGGCTCAGCTCGAGGCTCCGCCCCTTTACGAGCATCGGACACCTTCAGCACAACAAAGCATGTGCGGCTTCCAAACATTGTCTCTCCTCTGAGCGAGCGGAATATAAAGGATTTTGTCGGATTTTGCTTCCGTTTTCTTCCCACTTGATGCAAAACCTAGAGTAGGTAAGCCGAATGTAAGCGGCGTGTCTGTGGGCGGCGTGGACCAAGTCCTGTTTGTTTTGTTGGACATTCGGCGCCATTTTCATACGAGGATTGTTTAAATGACCTGACATGTTGGTCGGATTCAGCCCGCGACCGTTTAGCGGTTCATTTGAAAAGTTGGACATTTAAGCTCGTTTTTGGTCCCTTCTGTTATTCGACTTTACGCTCTTTAAATTGTTGCAGCAGTTTAAATTATACTACATTTATATTATCCTATTTAAAAAGACCAATAGTGATGCTGTTAAAAATAAAAAGTCCCAAAAGATAGTCCCGACTCGCGGAGGTCTCATTGTTGTTGTGTCTTATTATTGTTGTTTTTTGGCTAAATTAATGTAAATGGCCAGAAAGAGGGTTTTGGAAAGCCCACACTTTGCAAAACAGTTTATGTAAAACTACAATATATTTTTTGTGTATTGTTATGGTGATTTGGATAGTGAAATTGGTCGATTATAATGTTGGAAAAATATTTATTTATATATTTTGTTCATGCTTGTTGTCTAGCAGTGTCTTCACAAAGTAGGGTGCATCAGAGAGGTGTTATCATAATCAAGACGAAAATGGTTTTCCTGATGATGCTCATGTTTTGCTGTTACACCTATTTCCAAAAATGTGTGCTCAGACACAGATGTTTGTTTTTTTTTTAATTCAATTTTGTTATGTTGTTTAGGGGATTCCTCTGCTTTGCATTTCATTTTCTGGTTGACATGTTTTGCTTTTGCCCCCATGAGGAATGTGTGGGTTAAAAATACCCGTTTTTGCTCTGAAGAGGCGGTATTTGTGAATGTGTTTGTTCCTGAGCTCGCACTCGCCTTTGCAAACCATAATGCACTCAGAAGAAACTCATCCAATAAGCCTCATCTCCATTGATGATACTGCTGAATATATATAGTCAGATAATCTTTTGTGCAGATATGACGTACAGAGGATGAGGGAGAGACCAAGGCAGCACTAATGCAGCAGAACTGGGGAAGTGCTTGCATGGACTACAGAAAAAAGACAGATTTAAAACAAACAAACAAACAAAAAAGAAGCCACAGCAATAAGAACCAGGTGTCCGGGGTCTTGCGTGCAGCTGGATCAGTGGTGTTGTAGACAGACAGAGCTACTGTAGTTATGCTGAAGGATGTTTTTGCCTCTGCTGTGAGAGAGTGAGGTCATCGAGGTCCCAGAAGAGCTTGCTGGGTGTAATCCTCTTTTGGGAGTTATGATGCATTCGTACAGTTAGACTACTACTCTGTCATGTGAGCATAACTAAACTGGAAGCAGACGAAGACCCTGCAGGGCCTTCGGCTCTTTTCTTTACAAATGAAGAATGAGTTTAGTGGTTACATCACTACCTGTAAATCAGATTTAACGTCATAACTTCACAACCACTCTAATGCCAAACTGTATAACTCATCCCTCTGTTGATTTTCTGTTCCTCCTTCATCCTGTTCAGGATTACAGGAGGACTGGAGTGTATCCCAGCAGTGCAGTGTTTTTGTCATGGCGAGACTTTTCCTCGATATGTCACCGGTCCTTCATAGGGCCACACAGAGACAAACAATACATACCCACACTTACTCCTACTATCCATTCAGAATTACCAGTCATCTTAACGTTTATGTTTTTGGACGGTGGGCTGGACCTGAACCAGAAACCTTCTATCTGTGGGGCAACAGTTCTAACCACAGTTGTCCATTTAAATCTCCGAAGCAAGACATCTTACCATGGATCTCGCTTTTGTCTGCAAGATAACATAATTTCTGTCATCCCGTCCCATAATGTGTTTATAAAGTATTTCTTCCAAGGGCTTTGGCTGACGTGATGCTTGAAATGGACTCAAAATTGCTTTAAGGGAAACCAACATAAATCAATCATGCCAATTCCACCTTTTCCCATGTCGCTTCATGTTACAGCATCAGGCCCAAGGACCATCTGTGCATATTGATTAGTTTAGGAGTGAGTTTGGGATAAGCTTACACAGAGAACCAGACTTAAAAAATAACCCTTTGTTCAGATATCCCTGCAGTTAGGACATATGTGGTGAAAGAGGGTGAACACTTCTTCGTTCAAAGCTTTGAGTTAATCTGGCATACTGTATCACTACAACCACAAGATCATAGGAAAAAAAGAAGTACTTTTGTGTAATCTCTGTTGTTGGGAGGGCTTGTGTGAGGACCGAATATATGAAAGGTTGAGCAGTGCACGTATTAGCATGTTTGCTGGCATGTGTATGTCCGTGTTTACTCAGAAGTGTTAATAGGAGCCACCGTGTGGTCAGAGGACTGATATTTTGGCTTTGGTTACATTTCTCTTGATTTTAAGCCAGGTAGGCGGAGCTCTGCATAAAACCATGAATCAGCACAGTGGATCACAACCGCCAGGTTGTCATTCTCTCCCACAGACACACAAACGGAGACACAGACAATCGGCGTCCAGGAAGACAGTGAGATGGGTTCTTGTTGGCAGGTAGATGGAGATAATCTCACTTGGTCACTCGGGGGCTGATTAACTCTAAACTCCTTCTAATTCCTTAAGCCTGCTCTCAGTGTCCAGGAAACATGCTTTCTTTATGCTCGAGTATTCATACGAGGTTATTTAAGACTCCTTTTACTCGGTAGAAAATCATAGTAAAGAAGTGGTTTTTTTTCTCGTTAAAAACAAACGAAACCTGCTTCTATTTTCTGACGAAGCTATAAATGATGTCGTGTGAGCTTCTGCAACTGTGTACACATGTTTGCACATGTGCACATGCGTGTTGTGCAGTAAACTGTGAACAAAAATAGACATGAGCTCTGTCAAGGCAACTAATGAATCCTTGCATCTTGCGCACATGAAGCTATTTATACTCTATACCTCCTCCTCCTCCTCTGCACTGTCTTCTTCATTCAGTCCTTTCATCTGATTTCATCTAAACAACCAGATGTACCGCAGCAAAACCAGCTTTGATAGCAAGACAGTTTCCAGAAATTTCATTTTCAAAACTTAATCCAAGTGTCTTCTAACATTTTGAGATGAACTTGTTTATATATTAACACAAGTTCAATGAGATGAGCGAATAAACTGAAGTTTCCTTTAAGTGATATCTTCCGAATTGCATCAAATTTTTACTGATTCATCAACAGAAACATCAAATTCAAATAAAAAGACAAGTAACGCTAAATGAACTCCAATCCTGGTGTCTGCACCTGATTCATTGGCTCTTTTGTGAGCTCTCTCTTGCTAGAGGGTGGCCTACTTCATCTATAATTTAGCTCATTACAGACACTAATTGGATGGCGTTGGGGGCAGATTTTTTTCTTTCTTTTTAAACAGAACAGCAATATTTCATGTAATTTCCCTCCACTAGAGCACAGGGAACATGAGTCATATTGTTGGAGATTGATATTGTGCTGAGAGATACTGTGGTGTTGCTGCCGCCGTCTCAGTCGGTCATGATTCGGGTTCGCCCTGCTCAGCTGGCTGATAGCAGAGATGTTAGTTAAGTAACGCGAAATGGAGGAGGCAGCAGACGCAAACTCAGCTGGTCCATTATGAACATGTCTGTTTCCTGACAGTCAGAATTGAGATGACGGAGCATTGAAACACCCAGAGGAGGCTGTGGGCATTGATGCATAAAGGTGTGTGTGTGTGTGTGGTGACCTAGGGAATAGATCTATGGGGGGTCCTAGGGGGAAGGGTGGGCAGGATTAGTAATAGAGTGCAGCATAGTTATTGGTCACTGGACGCAAACAATGGGAGGGCTAAAGAGGATTTGGCGTTTGTGTACCCCTCCTCCTCTCCTGCTGTCCTGCAGTGCCAGTGGGAAGTGTATGGCATGGAGATCCTGGATGCGGCCCTGTACATCTGGAAGATTGGCCTGTCTGCTTGTCTGGCATCTCGTCCTCCCCCACTCCATACAGAGCTGGGTGGGACTTGAACTACATATGGATCAGACAAACAATGCCACATTAGTCACCGATTACACAAGGCTAGACTGGATGCATATCTGTCAGGCTGAAGAAAATTGATCATGTGGTGTGAAACACTATGAGAGGTGTGCAGGGATTACTCACTACCTACCATGTATTTTAGTCAGATGTGTGATTTAATCAGCTGGTTGAAAGTTTCTAATTATACCAGATCTTTCCCATCACTGCCAAACCACTCAGTCATTCAATCCCACTGTTTATATTTGAGAACATTACTTCAAAAACCACAATTTGGGGAAGTATTATATTTTAGCTGCAGACTTCATATTCTCAATGACTTTATAGTTGGACAGGGGGTAAAAATGTGATTAACACGCGTTTTAAATAAGACACAGTGACCAAGATCAATTATCCATCGTCTTTATAACTATTGTAATTTGTTCTGAAAATCCATTGGCTAATAAATAAAATCTAGTCAAAAGATATTATCAATGGACCCACCTTTCTGGTCTTCTAAGGTATATTGTAGTATATGGTCCCAGTGTGCCAGAGGAGCATGTGTGATATGAAAAGCTGGGCGTGCTTCAGGAAGATGACCCAGGCGGTCTAATAGGCAGGTCCAGAGCAGAATGCCTCTTTTGTGCCAGTGTGATTTAATGAGCCTGTTTTTGGCTCTCAGAGCTCCGTGTTGATGCACTCTTCAACAACGAAGGCTTTTGTGTGATGAAATGACATTTGTGTATGTGTGAGTTTTGTTTTTGAGCTTGATTATAATCTGTGGGTGGCAGTTTACTTCATGTTTCATACACTAGGTCTGTTATGCTGCTGAGGGTAGGCAGCTAATGATACATTCAAATAACTGATGAGATCATGGGTGAAAAAGATTTTTTTTCCCCCAACTTTTTGTCCGCTTCTTTGTGTGTTAATTAATATTATTGCCCATAATTTTTACTTTCATATTTAACCTGATCCAATGGCCGTCATGTAGTCCAGTGTTATGCTCTGTGCAGCACTATGACCTTTCTCCATCTCTGACTCACTTCTGCTCTCCTTCCCAGTGGCTACCATGACAACAGAGGCAAGTGCTGTGAGTGAGACAGACACTGAGGGCAAGCAGAAGGCTAGTGGTGGTGCCCCTGAACCCGAATCTGAGCCGGAGAACAAGCAGAAGCAAGAGGCAGCAGCGTCTGAGCAGGTTCAGTCTACCAAGAAGGCCCAGGAGCAGGCTGCTGAGCCGGGGCCGGCGGATGAAGCGTCCTCCCCTGAAGAGGAGCAGCTGAAGCCTCGTACCAGGACCTCTGCTGGCAAGGGCCTTTCTCGCCTCTTCTCTTCTTTCCTGAAACGTCGCTCGCAGTGCTCTGAGGGCGAGGGCTTTGAGGCAGAGAAGGCCAAGGACGAAAAAGCAGAAAAAGAAGAGAAAGCTGACAAGGCAGAAGATGAGAAGGTGGAAGAGGTGAAAAGTGAAGAGACGGAGGCTAAAGCTGTGGAGCAAAAACCAGAGGTCAAAGAAGTTAAAAAGACTGAAGAAGAGAAAATAGAACAAAAAGAAGAGAAGAAGAAAGTAGAAGAAAAAGTTGAGAAGAAGGGCAGTAAAAAGAAAAAGAAAGAAGCAAAAAAGAAAGCAGATACGGATGAGGAGAAAGTAAAAAAGGACGAGACAAAAAAAGAAGAAAAGACAGAAAAGAAAGAGGAGCCAAAAGAGGAGAAGGCACAACCAGCTGTAGAAAAGGAGGAGAAAAAAGAAGAAGAAGAAAAGAGGGAAACTCCTGAGATCAAAGAAAAAGGGGCAGAAACTGGGAAGAAAGAAGAGGAAAGAGTAGATAAAAAGGTGGCCAAGAAAAGAGAAAGGGAAGAAAAAATAAAGAAGAAGGAAGAGGAGAAAGCAAAAAGGAAAGCAGAGGAAGAAGAGAGGGTAAAAAAGAGAGAAGAGGAGAAAGCAAAGAAGAGAGAAGAAGAAAAAGCTAGGGAGGCTGAAAAAGCAAAAAAGAAAGAAGAGGAAAAGGCTAAAAAGAAGGAGGAGGAGAAAGTGAAAGAAGAAAAGGTTAAAAAGAAGGAGGAGGACAAACCGAAGGAAGAGTCCAAAAAAGAAGAGGAGAAAGTGAAAGAAGAAGTGAAGAAGAAAGAGAACGAGGAGGAGAAGGGAAAGACTGAAGAAAAGCAGCAGAAAGAGGAGGAAAAAGGGAAAAAGAAGGAAAAGGGGAAAAACAAAGGAAAGAAGGAAGAGAAGCAGGTGAAGGAACCCGTCGAGGAACAAGTGAAAGCGCCGATTGCTGCTCCAGAACCTGAGCTTAAAACTGAGCCAGAAACCGAGCAGGCTCCAGATCAGCAGTCGATAAGTAGCGCAGAGACACAGGTGAGAAATATTCACAGATCATTCATCCTTGATTGTGGACTGACTTCTAGTCGCTGCAGGTTGCACTGATGCCCAGTGGTTCTTATGATAGTGGTCTGGATTCAAACCCCAGTCACAAAGGTGGAATAATGTTGATACTCAGAGAGTGACTTTTCTTTGAATATCATTGAAAGCAAAACTGTAACTACCCACTCCCCATTTGGGCTACATTATTGGGTGTGGGAAGATGGAAATTTCATTATTATATTGGCACATACTCAGAAAAATTAGCACAAACAGGTTATGAATCAAGTCTGTATAATCGCTGTAAATTGGTGGTTATTAAGATGTCTTTTCAGGAAGGTGATGGTGACATTTGTTGGCTTTCAAAGGCGTTCCAATTACAAAACCTGCAATTACAAGTTATGTCTTGGAGATTGCACATTGTTATATTTGCCAAGAGTTAGACAAGTGATCTTCATACCTGAAAGATTTGAGAGCTCATGAAATGAATGGAGATGGTTTGTCCAGAGGGTTAGTAACACACTTTAAAACATCCCCAAAGTTCACCAGACAATCCAGTTTTTTTGAAAAATAGGGATTACCATACTAGGATTTCTGTAATTTGCTTTCTCTTCTAAATAAGAGAAATGAGTTGGTTGATCTCCAGTCGAAAGGATCAGTCCCCAGGCCCGTCACAATTTGATAACCTGCCAACACAAGAACCAAAAATGATGAAGTGACAAAAAAATAATAAAGAACAAAGAAGCTCGAGTGAAAAACAGTAGCTACTCTGGACAATCTGTTATTTCAATACTCAGTTTCCCTCCATCACAAAGCAGGTTTTCATCCACTATGCCTTCTCTTTCTCACTGCAGAGCAAAACTGACAACTCGAACACGACTAAGATCAGTTCATAACCATAGATGGATTGTTCACAATATTTTCGAGGTTTCTCCCAAGTGGCAGCGGCGTGCTACGACATGTAGATGCAGAGCGGTGGCAGAACCATATCCAAGGTGCTGCTGCTGCTGCTTATGTCAGTGTGACAGTGAGATTCCAGACAAGTCAAAACTCCATATCCAGGATTTCAGTTAGAGAACTTTGGTATTGGTTTTGGGCAACTATAACCCCAACCCTTCTCTTTTAGAAAGAAAGTTGACATTTTTCCATGCTAAGCTAATGTAATATGTGTTTGTTTGTAGTTGATATAAGGATGTTATTAGTTTTCTTATCTAACCCTCCACAAGAAAGCTTCTCTCCGTTTGTGTACACATTCATGCTGCACATCAAATTGTAGTACAGGGGCCTTTTTTTCTCCTAATGAAATATT
The DNA here is from genome assembly GCA_028564865.1 of Zenarchopterus dispar. NCBI lineage: Eukaryota > Metazoa > Chordata > Actinopteri > Beloniformes > Zenarchopteridae > Zenarchopterus > Zenarchopterus dispar. The sequence continues at coordinate 8,510,267 of JAOWBL010000008.1, forward strand.
TATGATGTGGATAGCTTGCTCAGGGAAAGTAACTGAATTTGAACTAAAAGCTTCCCACAAAATTTACTCATGTTAGTCTGATTTAAAGCTGCAGCTAGATATTTGTATTTAACTCTGATCTGTAGTGTTGGCTCCATTGCTGTCATCAGTCTGCATTGCATGCTGTCTTTTGACATATTTTTCAAAATGTCTCTTGTCCTTTGATCAGGCTGTTCCAGGGGAGCAGAAGGAGGAATCTGAGATAAAGAAAGAGCCTGAAGTAGTGGAGGAAGTGAAAAAGGAGGACGCAGATAAAAAGGAGGAGGAACCAGCAGAACAGCAGGAGGTGACCAAAGGAGAAGGAAAAAGAACTGAGGGGGCAAAGAAAGAGAAACCGGTTAAAGAAAAGAAGACAGAAAAGAAGCCAGAGGAGGCTAAAGGCTCCAAACGTCAGAAAACCATGCAGTGCAAAGTCACCTTACTGGATGACGCTCAGTTTGAGTGTGAGCTTGATGTAAGAGACCCACGGCTCTAGTTTGTTTTCTAATTTTCATGTCATGCCATTGCCCCATATAAGAATTAGTATTTGAAGAGTTTTCAAGCACGGACTTTGTCAGCTGATTTGTATGTCTCTCCTTTAGAAACATGCTAAAGGCCAAGAGCTTTTGTCAAAGGTGTGTGACCATGTCAACCTGCTGGAGAAAGATTACTTTGGTCTTGCTAACTGGGAAACTCCAACCAGTAAGGTATGCTGGCTTTTCTCACCTTACAGTTTTTATTCTCTGAAAGTAAAATTGGATTAAAAAAAACAACAACATTGACATGACATTTGTTATAAGTGGTTGCCCCTCTCCCCTCCCTGTGCTTTTTCCGCAGACATGGCTGGATCCCTCTAAAGAGATCCGGAAACAGGTTCCCGGTGCTGTTTACGAGTTTACATTCAACGTGAAGTTCTATCCTCCAGATCCTGCTCAACTAACAGAAGACCTCACCAGGTAAGAGTCTCTATAGTTTGATTTTTTTTTCTTTAGCTTGGTTCTGTCCATACAAATGTGTAACCCCTGCTTCCAGCAATGACTCGCATTTTCATAACTTCCCTTTTTCCCATTTCTCCAGGTATTTTCTGTGTCTCCAGTTGAGGAAGGACATCATGCGTGGTGTTCTTCCCTGTTCTTTTGTCACACTGTCCCTGCTGGGTTCCTATGCAGTCCAATCAGAACTGGGAGAATATGACCCAGAGCTTCATGGAACAGACTATGTTAAAGATCTGAGTCTGGCACCTGGACAGAGCAAAGAGCTGGAAGAAAAAGTGATGGAGCTGCACCGCACATACAGGTCATTAAAGGGCAATTATTGGATCAAATAGAGATAGTAGTACAACTCACCTGAGCCATACTGATGATTTTTTTTTAAAGGTATATAGAAACAATTTAATGACAAAGTAACTGCAACAATGAACCATGACTTTTTTTTTAAAAAAAAGAGCCCTCTAATCTGTGTGTCCAGGTCAATGACTCCAGCCCAAGCAGACATGCTGTTTCTGGAAAATGCAAAGAAACTTGCCATGTATGGCGTTGACCTGCACCAAGCCAAGGTAGATTTATCTCCACCCCCACCACCAACCCCTCTTTTGGATTAATGGTTTGCTGCTGATGCAGGGTTTTTATGGAAATCCTACAAGTAGAACTATGTCCTGATTGCATTTCATTTTTAAAAGCTTGTCATTATATTGCAACAGCACGCGTGTATTGTACTAATGGCATCCAGATTTAATTACAAAATTGATGTCATGTCCTTTCAGAAAAAAATAGAGATTAATAAAATTTCAAACCCCATGACCTGAAGCTAAATGGTCCAATTTTTTAAAGAAGTCTGCCCCCTAGTGGGGTTTTTTGAAAGTGCAGGGAGATGGCGTGACTAGCCTTTTCTCATTTATTTAGTTTGTTACTCCTTGCTTCCTCCCTCCTCCATCATCCTTCCTGCCACCAAATCTTTGTTATGTATTTTGTATAATGTATTACTTCTTAAAATGCAGCTGGAGGAGAGAGGAGACTTGCAGAAGAAGCTGTAAGTGAGGATATATGAGTGTATCCTTTGCTCAAATCTTTTCAGTATCTGTGATATTAATAGCAAAGGGGGCATTACTTGTTAATTTCGCACTGTAAATTTAAACCATTAGATAAATTCATAAATTGTCACAAACACTTTTATTACTCATTTAACAGAAATGACCAAAATACAGTTGTACTCTGCTACGAAATGATGGGAAGATGATGCAGTCATGTGGAGTGTCATATTTTACTGACACTGAGATTGCTTAATTTATGCCCATTACCTTTTTTCTCCTCACGTCTGTCACTGACTTTACCGCTTGTGTCTCTGGTGGGAGGTTGGGGCATGCAGAAGAAGAGTTCAGGATGGGCAAAGCTGAGAAATGAGAGAGAGTTGTTTTTATTCTGGTTTTTCTATGCATTCAGGATCTTGATGGAGTTGACATTACGCTGGGGGTCTGCTCCAGTGGTCTGATGGTTTACAAAGACAAACTGAGGATCAACCGCTTTCCTTGGCCCAAAGTGCTTAAGATATCCTATAAACGCAGCAGCTTCTTCATCAAAATCAGGCCGTCAGAGGTAAAGCAGTGGTTTCTTTTGTTTGTAACATGTCTGTTCCTGACCTCAAACTCTTTTGATAAAATCAAGCCCAAGATACTTCTACCCCTAGCCTTGTGTCTGCATGAACCGAGGCAGGCTTTGTATCAAGTCTCCTTATTAGAGCCTCCATGTGCTGCCTAATGGTTTGGCATGTTCCATATTCTCAGAAAATACACCATTAAAACATTTGTTGTCTTATATTGACCTTATAAGGAAAGCAAAGTACTTTTTTCCATAGGTTCATTGTTTAGGCAATATGTCAGAGATATGGAAAATATATTATTAGTTAATCCTAATAGCTGTAAAAGAAAAGAGTACCTGCATTAGCTGCACAGTAAAAACAGATTTTTTTTCATTTTTTTTCATTTACATTTTCTTCACATGTAGCAAGAACAGTACGAGAGCACCATAGGATTCAAGCTGCCCAATTACAAAGCTTCAAAGAAACTGTGGAAAGTTTGCGTTGAACATCATACCTTCTTCAGGTAAAAACATGTTTTTCTAGATGATAGAAATGATACTTTTCTCAGTACCAAGAGTCATTCTCAGCTTTTTTATCTAGTAGTTAAGTGTTTTCTGTAGCTTAAGCTCTGGTTCAAACCCCATAGATAAAAATGACATACATACAGTCCCAGCAACTTTATGTCTGTTTTATAAGATGAAGTTCAAAAGGTGTTGTTAATTTTATTACATAAGAATGACACTTTTGTGCAGTAGATGACTCAGGATACTAAATCCCTGGCTTTCATGAGATGAAATGTTGACATTGATTAAAAAAAAAACCAAAAACTTTTTGTGTCTCTCACTCAGGGTTTCAGCAGTCGAGCCTCCATCATCACGCCGCTTTCTTACCTTGGGCTCCAAGTTTAGGTACAGTGGACGCACTCAGGTCCAGAGCCGCCAGGCAAGCTCCATGATTGACCGTCCAGCACCTCGCTTCACACGCTCTGCAAGCAAAAGGCTGTCACGAACACTAGATGGAGGTACGTCCAAGTGGACGCTCATAACTGTGTGATTCTGTCAGTAAAACCCTGGTTCAGTAAGGCGCTCTCTGATTTTGTTTTGCTCTTGCAGCTGGAGATGAGACTCTCCAGTTTTTGCAACAACTCTCAGCATCAACCAGGTCTGACACTGATGATTGGTCATTAATGGTGACTTCTGACAAACCCCAGCCCTCTACTACGTTCCCAGGTACCAGGAACAGTGTGGAGCCACGCATGTTGCCTTTTGGCATCTTTCTAACTTGCTCATCGCTTGCTTATTGTTTTCTTTAACATGCCCATTCATTCTCATCCATTGGCTTTCATGTCCTCGAGTCTTTGAGGATGAAGCTTTTCAACACAGTTTACACACAGGAAGGTTTCTTGTTGTGAAACGGACTTTGTTCTTCCCATGTCTTCAGGGAAGTTTTGGTTTCTGTGAACTCAAATGATACCAAAACGCTTCCTTTTACCTTTTAACCATCGTTCACCTGGCCATTTACAGTCTTGAGGTTGCTGTTCCTTATTGTTCTTTAGGTATTTTTACAAGTTGTGCTCAATGTGCGTAGCTAAACCTCTTAACCGGCCGATTTGTTCTCCTCTTATTATCGGCTCTTTTCCAGGAGTAACTTGCTTATTTTAAAGTCTTTGAGCTAATCTCATCTTACAATACTCACAGTAGTCCCTTGCAAATGCACAACATCAAGTGCTTGGCATCTTAACCATCTAACTGGGTTGAAAACATGCTTGAAGCACTGTGAGAATGAAGCACTCACAGTGGTCGTCATCTGTCCAGCTGAGCCATTACATAACTGTCATCACCTCGCCGTCTCTTCACAGCCAGCGGGGAGTCAGAGCAGACTCTCACTCAGTTCTGGGAGGGGGGACAGCCTGTTCAAACCCTCACAGTAACCTGGCAGGGCACTGAGACGGAGTACAGTGGCGCTCAAACCTTTACCCAGTCACCCAGTCAGCCCTGGCAGGAACTGGCAGTCGATGCGCAGCAGCAGAGGAGAAAGGAAGATCAGTGGTCCACCCTTCTGGAGCGTCATCCTCCTTTTCCCTCTGTTCCTCCTTCTGATTTTGTCGAACAGCCAGGTATCTGCACTGCTAATGCCTACAAATGATTGTTCGCATTTTTCATTGGTTTCTTTTGATGCATAGTTTTGCGGTTGGCTAGTGCAAATGGGTGAAACACATATTTTGTTTACGCGGTGTGAAAATGATGCGTATTGTTTATGTGACGTTGTTAGCCAAAGTCAGCTTGGCGAAACAGACCTCTCTGGACCAAATGCTGCAACCAGCACTGCCGCATCAAGATGATTGGTTGCTGTACTTTGACCGAGTCTACAGCTCGTCCTCCCCACAGCTTTCTGAAAAGCCTGAGTGTGAGTTTTGTTGTGTGAAAACACCTGCAAACATTTCCTTGGGCTCGATGGCCTCCTGAAATATGTCAAACTGTTAAATCCTTCCTGATTCAATGTATCACTTTGTTTTCCTCCACCCTGTTTTTCTCCTAGCCGAATACCTTCTCCAAGTGGAGAAGCAGGGTATGCCAGAGGCTGAACAGGAAGTGACCAGTGTGGAAGTTATTGAGAGGCTTCAGGAAACATTTACCCTGGAAGATAAACTGAGAGAGGCGGAGGTTTTAGAAAGCAGGATCAGGGAAGTGAGGGACTTGGAGGAAAGGCTACAAGAAGTGGATGAGATGGCAGAGGAACTTCAGAGGGTCATAGAGAAGGAGTTGGGGAAGGAGGAGGTTGACAAGTTAAGAGATGAAGAGAGATATTTGGAGCAGGAGCAACAATTGAGCGGTAAAACAAAAGTGGTGGTAAGGAAAAGTGTCAGGATGATGGAGACAGAAGAGGATGACTTAGATGAACAAATAAAGAAGGTGTTTTTAAAAGGTTTGTTGTCTGAAGAGGAAGAAGAGCAGGAGGGTGAAAGGATGACACAAGAGGGCCTGATAGATGAGAGTTTGAGGGAGAAGCTACGTCAGATCGAAAAAGAATGGCAAGAGGAGGTGGAGGAGAAGTTAGGTGCCCCAGATGTTGCTGGCATCACTTCTGTGGTAGCAGTTCAGAAGGTGGAACATAGAGTTATAAAGGAGGTAACTATCATAGAGCAGAAGGGACCATCTGGTGGTACATCAGAAACGGGAGCATTAGTGGAAGAGAGGACAAAGACAGATGTAACAGAGAGGAGTCAGGCAGAGGATCAGGCACAAGATAAAGATGACTGGTTCAAACTTTTTCACCGTCCTCCATACAAGGCAGCTATCAAACCACCAGGTGCAGTATGTTGGTGTGTAAACAGCTTTCTAGCTGTGCTAATCTCTCTAATATTCTAATATCGCTATAAGAAATATGACATCACCAACACTAGTATTAACATATTAACCAACTAATAATAATAGTACTGCTGCCAGTTGTTATATTGAAGTGAATTACATATTCCTGTCTGGATTAGCTGTTTCCTGCTTTGTTTCTTTTACAGTGACATTTTTTCAAATTTATGTTTGCTCCCATGCTTAAATACTCAGTGTCTTTACTCCCATGGGTAGTTACTGGCGTGGAGCATACTCAGGTGGAGGGAAGGGAGTATTTCAGCTATAAGATTGTGGAGACAGTAGAGGAGAAGCAAACGAGAGAGAAGGGTGTTTGGCATGCACCAGAGATTCTCCAACAACCGTCATTCGAAGAAGTGCTGGATGACTGGTCTGTATTACTGGAAGTTTCTCCCAGAGAATCAGCTTATGTATCTCCAGGTAAAGCCAAAGCAAATACAAAGAACTTTTAGTCCTTTTTTTGTGCTCGATTACAAGAAAGAGAGGCACCTCACCTCTTTCTCCTGACTCTGCCTACCAGTTACGTCAACGGGAAGAGCGCAGCTGGACGATGAAAGCTTTGTCTCTGTCACCGGAGCTGCAGACCTGGAAAAAGTGGTAGTAGAGGAGAGACAAATAATACCAGAGACTCCAAGGCATTTAGAAGCAATCCTCCAGCAGTCGGTGGTAGACAGAGATGACGACTGGTTTGTGTTGCTGGACGTTCCTCCCAGAGTGAGAACATATGTCCCACCAGGTATGAGGCAAAAGTCGCCTGTGCTGCCTCGCCTTTTTAATCAAAGCAAACTGTTATCCTGAGCTTTTCTCAGAGTCCTTTTATAGCCCAAAGTGTCTGAAGTTTTTTTTTGTTGTTGTTGTTTTTGTTGTTAAAGTGATTCCAGAAAGTGCATCTCTAGTGGAGGAAGTAGCTGTTGAGCAGAGAGAAAAAAGGACAGAGATTTCGGTAGTGGACACAGAAATACAGAAAACACAAAGTGAGATAGAAGATGACTGGTTTGAGCTGCTGGAAGTTCCTGTTAGAGAAGCAGCATTTGTCCCCCCAGGTATTGACAGCTTTCCCATCATGTCTTCTCATTATCTTGATTAACAGGTCTTTGGTTTTTTTTCCAAGTGCCTCATGATGATTGTTACTTTTTATCCATAGTTTCCATGACAGAGTATGCTCAGACATATCAGAGAGAAAGCATTTCTGCTGTGGCTGAAATTCAGGCAGTAGAGTCCAGGAGAGAGGTTGTAGTTGACATGGTGGTGCAGACAGAGGATGAGAAGCTTCCAGAGGAGAAAATACTCCAGCCAGTGAGGGAGAGAGAGGATGACTGGTTTCTGCTGCTGGATGTTGTTTCTAAAGAGACTTCCTATGTGCCTCCAGGTATCTGTAACTTTAAAACACCTTTACTTTAATGTTACCAGTCAAAATAAGATAATTTTGTGTTTCAAAATAATAGACATTTAAGCGTACCTTTTGTCTTTTTTCAGTTTATGTGTCTGCACCGACTAAAATCTATCCAGATGTTCCAGTTGAAGCAGAACGTGTAGAACAGAGGTTGTATCAGATTGATCAGGTTAGAACACAGGACTCCCAGCCACCGCTGGAACGAGAAGATGACTGGTTTATTCTGTTTGATGCTGTTCGGGAAAAGTCAGTCATAACCCCAGCAGGTAGAGGATTCACATGTGTTTGCACCTCAAACAAGAGATTTACTCTTTTCTGTTGACACGTTCATGACACTCAGTTTCTTTCCTAATATGTTTGTGCCAGTTCCTCCCACTGAACTAATTCAGGATGTGAAGAAGACATTTGAGGTTGAGGTGACAAGAGCAGAGACTAGAACATACGAGAAGATGATAACTGGTGTGGAAGTCAAGACAGGGATTTCTGATATTAGACCGAGCCAAATTCCTCCACAGTCAGGGAGAGAAGAAGGGGACGACTGGTTCATCCTGTTTGACGTCACCCGAGAAAAACCGCCAACCACAACACCAGGTACCGCTCACTGTGAAGGAGGCTGCGGACTGTGTGATTAAAAACATTTACAGAGGATTGATTTACATTTATGTTCCAGTGTCAGTTGCTGTGATTCAGCCCGTTGTTGAGGTAGCAGCAATCTCTGAACCAAAACCAGAATTCGCCGTGGAAGACGTACAGCCACCTGTGATGTCGCTTGAGGCACCGCAATTAAGAAAAGTAGATGATGACTGGTTTGTCCTGCTAGCTGTTCCAGCAAAAGTATCAGGTATTCTGCTGTTTTGTAGACTGTTGCTACGAGACAGAAACATAATGTGTAATTATATGTCTGACATATTTCATGTCAATACTTTAGACTTAGAGCACAACAGAAAACAGCTGCTTTTGTTTTGTCAGAGATAAATACAGACAAAAGAAGGATCTGGGGGATAATATTAGGAAAAACACAGGAAATAAAGGATTTAGGGAGTTTGCTTTTCTCTGTGACGTTTAACGTGGCCTCACTTGTGTATGTTCTTTGTCAGCGGCTGTTGATGTGAAACCTGAAGTGAAATCATCTAAAGAGTTTAGAATCTCAGAGGAGAGGATTAGGATAGTGAAGGAGACGCAGCAGCAGAGGGAGGTGGTGCAGTCGCGTCCAGTGCTGAGAGAGGTGGACGATGATTGGTTTGTTCTCCTGGATGTGGCCCAGAAGAAACCAGGTATATTCCAAAAGAACGTTGTCCATCCATCTACAGATGCACACATTTCTATCTGAGCTTTTTCTAGTGTTGTATTTCACTATGTGTATATGGCAGTGATGTTGTTATTAAAGGGTTGTCGTATTGTTTTATTCTTCTTTTATACCATTAACACCTGGTTGTGTATTTGTGTCAGTCGCTGCGCTTGAACGAATCCAGATCCCATCAGGTGTCAGACTTCCGGCTGCTGCGGCCGCAAAGAGGATCGATATTTCTGAGATGAGACCACAGTTTGAGGAACGAATCCTGGCGGAAAGGCAACCACTCACACAAACACGTCTCAGTGATGATTGGTTTGTTCTGCTAGATGTTGACCTCAAAAAGTCAGGTATTTTTTTTAACTTATTTGGGTGTGTGTGTGTTTTTTTTGTTTTTTTTTTTGTTTTTTGCTGGCAAATAAAACCTCGTATGCAGCTTTCTCGGCTCCATACACCGCATACTAACGCTTGCTGGATGCACCGGTTTCTCTTCTGGAGAGAAAGTGTCCATGGATCTCATTTCACATTCATCAGAGTCAGAGGAGCTCTAAGTGCACCGTTGCTCACAGATTGAATCAGTAACGCTTTCTTAACCTCAACAATTCAACCTCATTTATGGCTTTACGTGCAGCCTAACATCATCCGCTGTTACATCCTCCTCTGGATCGTATCAAGGACTAAACCACACTGCTTTTTCACTCCATTTTAAGGACATCTGCTTCTTGCCCTCCTTTAGTTCTCACATGTGTGTGACTTTTTCAAAGAAAGTATTGGAGACAAATCAGGTACAGTATTCCCTTACAGGATTTGAATGAGTACAGTAAGTATGAGCTTGCTGTGGCTTGATGTGTGACGGCTCATATGATAAAGTGAAATGAGTTGTCCAGTCCCCCTAAGCATCACTCCCCCGCCCCCAGCTCATACCTAAACATGTTTTCTCTACATTTTGTCTAGTTATGGGCACTCAGAGGGGCGCTCGTCCGGTCAGCGCTCCAGTCTTCTCCCAAGCTGCTCTGGCGGAGGCAGGGATCCCCATGGCCCCTCTCGAACAGCCCCAGACCTCCACTCCCATCAAGACTAGCCGCCAGGAGGACAGGAAGCTGGAGGTCACTGTAGAAGCTGTGGAGCCTTCAAAAATCGAGTCCATAGCTGAGGCCAAGGTATTTGGTTTCTTTGATTCCTCTTTTATGTGTTTGGGATGTAAATTCAACAAAGGTCTAAAATGCAAGCGGGTTATACTAAACAATACAATAGTTTTTGTTTACCAGCAGAAGGTTAAACAGATTGTTTAGGACATGTCATCATAGTGACTTCTTGGATGTAGTGATCGGTAAAGAAGCCTGCTTTTTTTAGCATTTAAAATATGGAGAGCAGAGATTTCTCTCTGTTTCTGAGTGTGAACTGTGTCTCTGTCTCTGTGGAGCAGAGAGAAGTAGACTCTTCACTGATCTCCACCATCAATGGGGACATTCAGGTTAGTGTAAGACAATGGCCTCTTGCATGCCTCTATGGCCGAGACGTGAGACGTCAAAGCCACCAAGCAGAGGATGCTAACGTGTTGTCCCTCTCTCCTCCCCTGGGGTAGCACGAGTTTGAGAAGACGAGCGTGGAGAGCGTGAAAATGCGAAAGGTCAGATTCTCTGCGTCGCACACGTTGCCGTAGCCATTTCTCCACCTCCATTCTGATGATTCAGCTTCTCATCTAAAAGACTAATTTCATCCTCTTTTCATGTTGTGCTTCCACACAACTAGGTCTAAATGAAATCTACAGCAGGTTCGATGCACATGCAGTATATTCTAAGAGGCAGAAAATACAGTAATGAATCAAATATGTAAACTGTGAGTTAGTGGTCTTAATAGAAGACTGTAAATTCAGTCAATATGCTTGCCTCAGAATCTTTTTTTTTTTTTTAACACATAATAGCTGTTGTAACGTTTTCAAAATCATTCATTTCTTCTCATTGCTTGCTGTTGTAAACACTGGAATGCACACATGCATGATTTTAGACTAACTGGTGATTTGTCCGATTTTTGCCACTTCATCACTGTTTCTTTACTCATTACAAAAATAGAAATCTTACGTTGGTCCTCCATAGTCGTTTATTCTTCGCTTTGCTAGTATAGTGCAGTTTTGGCCCTTGTGAGTACTTTGCACCAAACGGTTTTGCATGCACACCTCACAACTCCTCTTGTTTCTTGTATTAACACTTACGGGAACTCTGTAGCGTGCATGTCCAAAGTTTAGCTAGGATGCCAGCATACAGGGAAACTGAAACAAACCCAACTTTTTTATTTTGTTCTTTTCATCCTTCACAGAAAAGAGCTAAGAAAATTGAGGGTGACTCAATTTATGTCAGGCATAGCCTTTTAATGCTGGAGGTTTGTATTCGTTTTGGAGATGTCGGTCTCCAGCTGCATTTTCTTGCTCTTTGGCGCACTGGCTGCTGTTTAATCTCACGCTTGCATGTAGCATGATTGACACTTTTTGCACCCAGCAGCAAATGATAATTTGCGTGGCAAAATAACCCTAATCCAGTTGATTCAGGAGAGTGCTGCTGAACTGGGTTATGATCAGGACTCTTAGGCTCACATTGGTTGAACCAAACTTGTCATGCCGTCGGATGTGGGTGATGAACTACTGTGGAACGTCTCTGGACTGCTTTAGCTGGTCATGTAGCTTCATTTTTATCTGATATCGATTTCTTCTGGATCATCAGTATTCTCCTGCTCATGCTTTTGCTCTGTATACATTCATTTCCCACTCCGAAGGTGTAATGCATTGCACCTTTGTAGCAATTACGTAAATGGGATTTATACATCTTTGCTGTGTATGAGGTATGACCAAAATGATGTGTGGAGAAATGCATATTATGAACCACGGCGGGTTCTGATGAGCTGTTAAAACCATCTGCAGGATGTTTAAGCATATGCCTGTCACCATCTTGCACTTGTCTATGAACATCAACATGGTGCTAAATATTGCTAAATCACTGCTTCTCTTGCTGCGTCTGTTCATTTACCCTAAATGAACTGGTTTCCATTTGTAGCAAGGCTTCGTCTCTAAAAACCTGCACCATGTCTGCTTTTATCATCTCTCCTCCTTTTTGAGTTGCAGCCTGTTTTCTTCAAGTGTTTCACTGCAAGCCCAAATGCTGTAAAAATTTAACGCTGTGCTATGTAGTTCATAGTTTCTACCTGCCCAGCGCTCCAGTAATAACCAACTTTGATAAATCATGGCACCCACTCCTCAGTCTGCATCCAGTGACAGACTTAATTTGCAGTCTGATAAGGAGTCGCTGATAATCTATCAAGGATCCACAAGCATTCGTACTTCTATCAAGAAGTACAAACATTGTAATCAATACCCCCTTTCTAATTTATGTACTTTTAGAATCACCTGTTAACCCCGCTTCAGCTTTTTTATTTATCTACAGCTCAAAAATGCACTGTAACAGGACAACGGCACAGTCTGACTTTTTCTTTCTTTTTTATATTTTCTCCTGTTTTTCAATCTTCCTTTCTCCAAACATATCCCAATCCCCCTCTTTTTTAAAAAAAAATCTGTATTATTTGTTTTCTTTCATGCTGCATTTACAAAATCCCCTGCCCTTCCTCCACCGCGTCCGTCTGCTCCCGCCTTTTCTTCCTGCAGGAGTTTGAGAAGCCTCAGGAGGACCTGCTCAGGCACCACGCCAGCATCAGCGAGCTGAAGAGGAACTTCATGGAGGCCGTCCCAGAGCCGAGGCCGAGCGAGTGGGACAAGCGCCTGTCCACACACTCTCCGTTCCGCACCTTGGGCATCAATGGTCAGCCGCTGCCAAGTGGTGATGGGGTAAGTCTCCTGTGAAAACCAACTTGTCCTTTGAATTTAGGCCAGATCTGTCAGTTCAGGAATGAGATCATTTCTAAAATTCAAACAAAACCTTTGTAATTTTCAAAGCTGCCAATAGTTTAGTGCATCTTAGTAAGTTTTTAGTTCTGTTAGATTTGTCACAGAAGCACAAATCTATCAAGTTGAAAGGAAACTGGCAGAGTGTGGACTCGGGCTCCTCTGGCTGCCTCTGTCAGTTCTCAGTTTGATCGTCACGTGTGCATGTGCAGTCCTATTCAAGCCCATGGCATGTGATATGAAGTACATGCATGCGTATGGAGAATGTGATTGGACTTGTTGAACAGGGTTCATAGTTTTGTTCTGTCACTGCAAAAGCGGACGTGGGTGAGGCATCTTTGGGACAGGTTGTCCACTCCGAGAAGTTACCTGCTGTGGGTGTTGTCTGCATCGGATGCCTCTCAACCCTGAGATGTTTGTGTTGCATGACTGACAGACCTGACTCTAAGAAATAACTGCATGACTAAAAGATGACACTTTCATAAATGGTTTGCACGTCCTGACACAGAGCATCATTGCCCCTTTTTTCCCCTACCTACCCTCCCCAACATTTTCCTTCTACTTCTGCCTTTTCTTTGCTCTTTTTTTCATGCTGCTGCAACTTTTTTTTTTTTTTGTGGAGCTGCTTCTTTCTCCAAATCTTCAGTTGTTTTTTGTATGAAGAGACAAAGCCTCATTCACAGTTGCATCAGCAAATTCGCCACTATTGTGAACAAATATCAGACAAAATAAACATCACAGGGCTCTTAGACAACTTTACAACCAGTCTCATGTTGAGAATTTTTGCCTCAATACTTAAGTGGAATAACACACAACTCCAGTGTTGTTGCACTGATAACATAATGCATTGTGTCCTTTTGCATCAAGTGCTTTATGACTTCGTATGTTTTTTACATTTGGAGAATAATTCCTCCAAACACGTCGTACAGACACAGAGATGTGGTGAAATAAAAAGCAAAACAAATTGAGCATTAAAAACGAGCTTGATGTAAGAAGACTAGTGGTTTAACTTTGGCCTGATGGACACATTTATGCACACTTTTATAGGTTAATTTATCATTGTGTCCAATTATACGTGATGGGGAAAAAAATAGTGAAATTGGTTTTATTTGTGCAGCTCAATTAAAAATGTTCTGGATAATGTAATTATTGATTTGTTGTTTACATACCAGCTACAGGCTCTGAGCTACTGACATGATGGATCTTTGTTACAGGTTAATCCTGTCTGAGATGTGTAGTTTTAATAGTTTTTATTGCTTTCCAGCAGCCTCTAACTAGTTCCCTTCAGATGTGTGTATATATACGTCTCAATATTTTAAAGATATGGCAAGTGTGGATGACTTTCTGTCTTTTCTAAAACAATAAAATAGTCTAACAGATCAAATAACATGCATGTTAGAACGCACGTAGCAGGAACATTTCTGTGCTCTGTGCAACAAAAATGTCCTTTTTAAATATAATTTCAGTTCAAGTTAGTTCTTCTCTATTTTCATTATTTGGCTTTTGCGGAACTCTGATTAATAAAAAAAGAAATGCAGTTAAAAATCAGTCATTTTAGGTATTTGAGAATTCCTTCCTCTTATTTCTCTTCCTTCCTCCTCCTCCCTCTCAGTTTGTCATCCGCCTCCCACGCGGCCCCCTGCTAGACTTCTACTCCAAACGCAGCTGAGGGGCCGTCTCGACTTTACGGAAACCCCACACAGGTGGGAATGTGACCCATGGAGACCGCATCTAGCCCATCTACCCATCAACTTCTAGCTTTCTCCTCTCCTCCCCTTCTTTTGCCTTCTCTGCAACATCACTCCAGCCTTCTTCATCCCTCATCCTCTGCTCCACCTGAAACGCTGCCCTTTTCTCAAACTTCCGTTGAGCAAGACTTTGATTCCTTGTTTTTCATCGGCACACCATCTCTCTGGTTTCTCCAGCCAGAAACTGACCTGTTCTCCAAAGACTCGTTAGGACTGGAAATGATTAATCCATCCACTATGGCTTTGCATTTTCTGCGATGGACTTTGATATTTTAAATATTTCCTAACGGCTGGCATTTCTCTGGAAGTTTTTATTGTTTGACCACGTCACTTTGAGCCTGTTTTTATACACATGCAGGGGTACATTTCTATAGTCAGTAGTTATGATGCTGTCTTCAGACAAGCTGATCACTGTGACTTTTTTCCTGAACTCACATCAAGTATGCACTACGAACAGCAGTCTTGTTTCCAGGTAGTTCACTAGTACTCTGTCACCACTAAGTGTAGTGGTGGGAAACCTTGAGGCAGCTCAGTTATAGTACTTAATCATCTCATTTGTTCTTCACCAGTATTTGTAAAGACTAAATGTAGCAGTTGCATGACCTTTTGACAATCAACTTTGACCAAAGAATAAAAAGCATTCCATTTACAGTTTACGTTGTTGTTTTTTTTCCTCCCTTTTTTTAATGTGGGGAATTTTGTCATTTAAATATCAGATTTTCAAAAATTACAAATGCATGCTGTGCTAGTTGTGTATGTCATTTAGTTAATTCTTCCATCTTTATATATATTTTTTTAAAAAAAGGGTTTCTGACATATTCAGCCCACCTAACCCTCCCAGTTCATGTTGTGAATTTCCTTTGAAAATTTCTGTGAAAACTTCTAGTTATTTGAAACTGACAAACCTCATGATCCAAATGTGTTTGTCAATCAATTATCCTTGATTTTGGTGTGTAGTACGCACATTTCCTTAAACCAATTTCCATGGCAGTAATGTTGTATTAAATTAGAAAAGAGGTGTCCCGAATAAAGTTTCTTGTGAGATTTGGGATCAGAAAGAGAGGGTCAACAAGGTACAAATACCTTCTTATTACGTAATTAAAGAAGAACTATGAAATAAAAACACTTAATTGCACTTCACACTTTCTGGGGAAAAAATGAAAATTTACTGTTTTTCCAAAAATGTTAAATAATGAAATACAATTATAATGTCTTCATCTTTTTTTAAATGTATTGTCTATGTGACAATAGGAATTTCTTGTCCAGAAGTATCAACAGATCTGAATATTACATCTTGGAAAAACAAACAAAATACCATTTAAAAATGAGTATTTTATACCAGCTCAATGACTGAAAGCATATAAAGAAAAGAAGAAACCAAACTTCAGAAATTCATAAAAGCAAAAGTAACTCCATTTAAACTTTAAAAAATTGTAAGATCTCACAACAAAGGGAGGTTTTAACTTTATTTTAAGGGAATCCATGATGTGAACCGTGTGGGTAAGATGAGTTTGCATGGAATGACCTAAAAAGATGCTTGTTGATGGAAAAATGCAACATGAAGCTAAATCTGAGTTTGGTGTCCATTAGTGAGTACAGTATTTTATATTAAAGTGTTATAGGAGAGATTGTGGTCTGCAAAGTGAAGTTGTTTTTATGAAACAGTGCTTTTCTCTAGCCGGGCCAGCCATACCCACTAACAGTCGACTCTGCCGGTGTAGAACATACCGAACCGATCACTGAAGGGGTTTACGCATGGACTCATACAGGAGGGTCTAAGTGCCACAGAATTATTAAAATCAGACTGGATCAACAAGTTTGAACTTCAGAACTAACAACAGTCATTCACCAGCATTCCTACCCTACTCTCTGCCGATGTCTTCGTTTCTCTGGTTGGTTGTGCAGAAATCAAAATCGAAGCCAAGGACTAATTTTTTGTATGGAAGAGAAAAAGAATTAGGAGGGCTGGCCAGGTTAGATCTTGTCACATGAAAACCATTAGACCACTGCATCCTTTTATGACATCTGTTGTACATCCTAATATCTAAACTGTGTTGATGTGCATTGATGTACTTGCATGCAAACATTTTTATAATTCATGTAACTTCTACTTGTTATTCATAATACTCTCCCTATCCATGACCACATAGTGACTGTGTTTGTCTTTTTTTTTAGAGTGTGTGCATTAGTCCTCTGTGCAAAGGTTCTGAGACAAAGGCTGCTCACAAGGAAACCTGCAGTAATTTGGACTTTTCTGGCATGTCCAGTTCCACTGTGGGCTACAAGAGGGAGGCTGGTAGCGCTGAAGCCCTCAGTGGTCCCACTGAGGAAGAGTCAAGTACTCAAGAGGAGGTTGTAGTTTTTGAGACACTCGTGGTTCCAGTTATAGAGGTGGAAATGGCACAGCTGGTTCCTTCCTTCGAGCCCTCCTGTAGAGTTTTAGATGAGATCCGGGAGGAAGAAGGATCATGTCCTGAAGTGTCAGAGTTGTCTGGGAGGATACTTGGATCTTCCCCTGCTTCTTATTTCTGGAGCGATGGTCCACAGGTCATACGCTGCTTCCAGGTAGTCTGCTGACTCCATCAGGGTGATGCTGATTCTTTCTCTGCTTGGTTTCTGGTTGCTACACTCGCTCACTCCTTTGCACCACCGTGATGCTTAAACAACCTGTGGTCTAAGGGACTTGTGAATCATTGTTTGCTGCAGAAATGTTTCACAGTGGTTCTTGATTATGGTGGCAGGTCACTGTAGCAATGGCATATCCTACTCTGGCACAAAGTGTCAACATTGGCTTCATTTCTCATCTTTCTAAATCACCTATGGCTTTATATATTTTTGTCTTTTAATGGTGGTGGGAGGGAAACTAATGTAATTGTCTTGTTCAGAAAAAGAATTTTTCAAAATTACTTTGGTTAGAGGAAAGAGCTGGTGGTGAAAACAAAGAGCACCACTAGGAATGCATGGCGTTGATGAAAATGTTTCCTGTGAGGTGCAAACTGTCTGGTTAAACAGCCGCTCATGGGGCTATGCTCCCATTCACAGCCCCCTCTGGTGCAGACCCAGACTGTCACCATCACAGCCGTCTCCAACTCCTTATCCAGTGACATCTCCACCACAGAGGTGCCTATTGTTCCGACCAAGACCTTCACCTATGAGTCTTCAAAGGTAGGGGCTCCAGCAGCTGCTCAGCCCAGATCTGTCCCAGATACAGGCAGACAGGTTTCAATGGAGGAGATAGCAAGTTGACGATAAGCAGATCTGGGTGGGACCATGCAAAGGGGGCTCTGTATTGAGCATGAGGCACCACTACACTGTCCTTAACTAAGCATGAGAGAAAAATGAGTTTGAACCAATTATTCAGTCTGCTCTTTTTTGGTGTTTTCTCAGGCAACCGTTGATGGAGCAGACGAGGACAAAGATGGCTCAGGAGTGTCCAGTTCCAAGACAGTCACCTCAGAGATGACCAGTGGCACCGTAGTCACCACCACTACCACGAAAATCTCTAAGGTCAGCACAACTAATAGTGCTGCCCTAACTTTTTCCTTTTATATTTTATACGCCTCTAAAATGAACGTTTTGTTCTTGGCACAGGTAGTAAAAAGTGGATCTACAGAAACACGCATGGAAAAGAGAATCGTCATAACTGCAGACTCTGACATTGACCAGGAGAAGGTATAAACTCAAACCTGTCAAACACTCTACTGACACATGGGTTACAATAGAAAAGTAAGGATGTTGAACAAATGGCACAAGGAGAGAGGATTGATGCAGCATGTCTGATTGTATGTGCATGTTTGTCTCTTTCTACATCTTAGAGCTTTCCACTTGGACAGTGGTTCTCAACTGGTCTTGCTTCAGAACCCATCGCCACTCCATAATAACAATAATAACAAGCCACAACCCAAATCTGATAATTAAAACTTTTTAAATCTAATTTATGAAAACATGTGCAGATTAAACCTCATTGTACTGAATTAACAATTCGTTCATGCACAAACATGAAATAAAAAAGTGCAACAAGAAGTAAAAATCCTTTGTAGCTTTACCTGAGCAAAAGGCCCACGACCTGCCAGCTGAGAATCACTCCACTGAGATAAACAACAGAGCTCTATGAACTGCTTAACTTAAATTAGATTCCAGTTTCATTTGTGTAAAGGTCAAAATGTCAAAGTAACTAAATATAAGTCATTATCTGTTTCTAACCTGTAAGCAAGGGTTTTTCTAGTTTCTTATTTACCTTCAGCAGAAGCCTGATATTTAAGGGAGGTCTCAGGCTTCTCATTTTATTCAGGGAAGATGCATAACTTTAAAAAAAAAAAAGGTTACAATTTTATGAAGAGATTATCTAAAACCCGTTTATTTTGCAGGAGAACAGCAGCGGAGCATCGGCATTGTAACTGAGTCCCTCCGTCTTTCTTTGGCTCAACGTCAGAAATCCTTCTGTTAAACAGCAGCAACACACAACATACACAAACCAACTCTATCTGCGCACAAAAGAAAAATCTCAGAAAACTGCACCTGAAATAATCGACAACAGTAGATGAATCTCTGCAGATCCTCTTCGTTTCATTTTTTCCAGTTGAGCTGTTCAGAGTAGGTTTAGACTGCACATTGCTGATCAAATGCTTTTATCTTCCTGGTGTTTGTACAGGCTCAGTGTGAATGCTTTTATTGGTTTAAAAAAAAAATCAGCATTATCAGTTGAATGATCTCAGTTATATTTGCTTTTATTTTTAGTGGTTGTTGATTTTATACAAACGCAAATGTCACTCATCAGGATTTATTCCCTTGGTGCTGCAAGGAAAAATGATAAAACAACATTCAAATGGACTTTTGTTTACTTGTCTATTTAATTCAGGACTTTTTTTTTTTTTTTTTTTTTTTAATGAAGTGGCATACCTCACATTAACACGTGAACAAAGGTATTCTGTGATCAGATTCTTAGGCTTTGTTCACTGCTCAGGTACAGAAACTAAACTTAAATCTCTGCTCCTCTAACCAGCCAAGAACCAGTAGCCTACACATTCTTGTAAAGTTTGAATTAAAATTGATCTATTTTGAAATGTCTCTATTTTATAGGAGTATGGTTTTTATAGTATTTGTAAAATTTGAGGTTTTTAAGTTATTCATATCTATTGATTAAATCGTAGGTTACCACTGAGCCGTTTACTGAATTTTGAGTTGTTTTAATACGTGTCTCGCCTGATGCCCTGAGTTCCTGTTATCCATCTCTTGTAATGCATCAAGTTTATCCAACAGTAGAGCGCTTCTGTTTTGTTCAGTATCAGATTTCAAAATTGCTTTGAACACATTTGGTTGACATAAAGTTTTACTAGCTTTGGTCTGTTTATCTCAGGTTTTGATATTCTTTGTAATTCTACAGACCTCCATATGATTGTATGAAGAATGTTCATGTATGTAAATCCATCGCTATTGTAAAATGTACACTGATGTTCAGTCAAGTGAGGTCAATAAAAGTAAAAGCTCATCTTTCAAAAAACCACATGTATGAGATGAAGGCAGCTGTCCTAATATATACGGCTTTTTCCCCCTCTCACAGGAGCACGGGTTGTCTTTTTTTTTTTTTTTAACATGTTCTGCTATACAGTAATTTATTTGTACAGTAGGAACTGTTTCATGTGATTTTGATGTACTGTGATGTCTGAACACAAGCTTCCAGGCTTCAGCTAGAGAAGTCAAATATTGCATACATTACCACGTTTGTAAAGCCTTTTTAACCACATAGTTTGAAGTAGATGGCTCTCACTTGCTGTTTTCCTGAAATTCCCGTTTATATAACCTGTTTGTTAGCAAATTGTTTTTAACCTAAACAGAAACCAATCGGTATTGTAGCTACTTGACAGAAAGGAAAAAAAAAAACACAATCTTTTCCAGAATAGTAGTATTTCACATTAAGGAAAACTAGTTTTTAGACAAAGAAAATATTGTTGCTTTGTGACTTATCCCTGTCTTTTTATGAAAAAATAAAATATGCGTTACTTGGCATTTTGTCAGACTCTCTGTACAAAGCATACAAGCAAAAGTAAGATTTTTTTGGCAAGAAATAAATATTTAATGTTCCATAATAATGCAAAAATTATACAAATACAGAATTATCACGAAAATATTGTAGATGTTTAAATAATCAAGCAAATATATTACTACTTAAAATTAGATCAACAAAAAAAAAGGTCCATTTCTAAGATGCGACCATACTTTATTTGGTATTTAATGGTTGTTGGAAATAGCACCTAATTACATACTTCCATTACTTTTTTTTTTTGAAAATTTATTACATAACTGTTCTATACCACAATTTTAGAATTATTTCATATGATTTATTTGATGGAAGTCTTGAGTGTCATTAAGGCAAACCTGTTTGGGGCTGGTGTTGAGATTTCCTGATACATTCAATGGCCTGCAGTTAAAATACAGCAACTACACTTTGCACTTTAATCCACAAACCATAGCTCAATGTTCTCATATCTGTTATTAATGAACACTTAATCAAAAGTTCCACCCCAACATGTTTAACACAGATAAAACTGCTTCCTTAATTGAACAGTTCTACTAAATAAGAGGATATGACAATTTTTGTAATTGAATAACAGGAATATTAAACTGCTTTAATTTAGTCGTAAACAGTAATGTTTGAGTTCCTCATCTTTGTGAAGGCTGAGCTCTAGCGAATCGTCTTCACTGGACTCTTGAAACTTGATGCAGCCTGAAGTTGAAGCTGATAAGCCATCGGGTGAATTTTGAAACCATATAGCCTGAAAAAGAGCAAAACTGGTTACTTCTTTATCTAAAAGGATCTGCTTTGCATTAGTTGACAGTTGTGTTTCTAGTGGTCATGGAGTGGCATTGGAGAAATATTGTCTTTATCAAGAGCATTATTTTTCAGATTGAGCTCCTTGTTTTAATGTTCAAACAGGGCTGCAGTCCATCAAAGCTCTGTTCTTGCTTGCAAAATAGCCAAAACTATGTCTCTGCATTCAGATAAACTGCTGTGGGTACAAATGTCATCCTACATCCTGTGCCCTTTTCCTTGCACCCAGATATGAGATATTGCAAAATGTGTGCTCTTGAATTGTTGCTTTTTGCTGCAAGATTGCAGTGAACAACATGTTATGGAAAGCACCAGGGTAGCCACTCAAAAGGTGAAACTGATTTGGTCAGGTAACATTAGATGGACAAAAGCACTGCATTCCCAAATAAAGCCTAAAAGAGTACAATAATATTCTACATATTTTTTTAGCATTTGGTGAACAAGTTTTAATATTTTAAAGGCTGGTTCAACATCCTTAAAATCCCCAGCCTATATATAGCAACATATTTCCTGTTAAACAGGAACTGGTCAAACCTTGGCACAAACTGGTTGGCTGGTCGTTTCGGCCGATACTCTGGGTGCACCATGAACAACATGTGAGGGAATCCTGTGCCAAAATAAGCTCCATCTGTATGGTGGTGTCTGGAGGACTTTGGAGTGTACACATCCATGCACTTTGGACAATAAAGCTTCACCATTGCCTCTCCCGGGATGTCTGACAAACCTGCATCAACCAGGAGGGAAATGATCAGGCAGAGTTTTTGTCATAATTAAGAGTGGGGACATTTTAATGACAAGTTTAAGAAGAGTCAGACTTACCAATGGGAAGCATTGGCTGATTCTCACAATAAACTCTGGGACAATAGCCAAAATCCCCCTGCTGATACTTTTCCAGCTACAGAAAAAAAAAAAAAAAAATGTTGTGGATGATTTAGTCCCAGGGTACACAAGACTAAGAAGTTACTATACCACATCTCACCATTTGTGCAATGCCTCTGTTTGTGAGGATATAACGTGCATGTATAAGTCCATACAACATCTCTGCTGCCTGCTCTATCAGGTCACTCTGGTTTGGGTTATCTTCAAGTTCCTCATCTGTTAAATAACATTTGAGCTATTAAAAAGAGAATGCAACTGGTGTATCCATTAAAAATACACTACACTACTTTCAATTCATTTGAATGAGAAAGTGTGCCCAAACTTTTGACTTATACTGTGTATAAAGACAAGTGCTACTCCTTATAAACTTACCTGGCTCCAGGTCAAGAATCATATCCAGAGCCTGGCGATAATGAGGCACCTGCTCATTCAAACCTGTAAGATTAAACTTGTCCTGGATGTAGTCTTCATCCACCTGCAACAAAACAGCAGAGGGTGAAAGGCTATTTATGGTATTAATTACTGTTACTGCAGCACAGCACGACTACCGCAAGGTGATGTGAGAGATTTACACAAACGCCTAACAGGATTAGTCAGGTGCTGCAAGTGGAGAAAGTAAGAAGTTAAAATTAGAAACGGGATTGGGATTGAGTGCTAGTTTGTGAGACAAACCAGTTTACCATGCTGACATTGTACTGGCCACATAATCCCTGGATTTAAAAAAAAAAAAAAGTCTTTCATTTTACAAGTTTGCTTAGGTGTTAAACCACTAAAAGCTGCATATTAGCACTAACAACCAAAAAGATTTCTGGAGAGAAAACAACAATTGAATCATTTAATCTAATTTCAGCCACAAGTAATATTAATAATGGGTTCATTTGTTTGTATTTTTCACCATACAAATAACAGGCAAAGTTTGATTGGAAAAATAAACTAGTACACACCAAAATAAAGACTTAAAGCAATTCTATGTTTCATCAAATGTCTTTTACAAACAGAGCCACCCCAGCTGGCATTCACAACTGTCAAATCCAATGTCCTCCTCGGTCCTTCAACTCCATTACAGTGTTGACCCCGGTAGGATCCACTGATGTCGCAAGCTGACACTTCTAGGTGGTAATAATACACCACTGTCACTTTGCAAACCACCACTAGACTGGAAACAAAAAAAAATAAGGAGAAAACTATGGAAAAAAGGCCATCAAGAACCTGACTTGAAGGTCAAGATAAACAGAAGCTGAGATAGTCCCTACATATCTGTTTGCTGTGTTTGTAAATAAGGTGTCAATGGATATGAATGAGAAGAAAAGGCCTGGACTTGGAAGGGATATCAAGAAGTTTGCATTAGTCAGGGTCCAGTGTAGTTTTACAGGGACTCGATCATTGCCAGGCATCTCTATTACCAGGAATGGTCCACACAATTGCAAAGTATACAAACAGAAATCCAGCAAGAATCTCAGCCCAGTCTGCACATTCTCTCCCTCCATACACAATCACTGCCAAGTCATATTAAACAAAACAAAACAAAAACAAAACACAACACATGTAAAAACTGAAAGAAGCAGTTAAAACCGTGGCCATTTCCTTGAAACTGCAAAAATCCTGCAAAACAGGATTCAAACTGTCAGGGTTTCATTAGTAACAAACATAAGAAATTAACTTGCAGTTTCGGGACACGTCTGCAGTGATCATGAAAAAAACAAAAAAACCAAACCCCTTCACATTTTGCTACACAGGGACACATTAGTGGTGTATTAGTAAGTTTAAGGCTCATGCCATTTTTATGCAATCGTTTTATGTCATGTCAGTGTCAGAATTCACACCAGTTTTGTTCCTCTGACCGCTGCATTTCTTGGGTAACTGTGTACATTTGCAGAGCACTGTGACTGCTCCTTACGCAACATACAGAGCCGTGACTGCAGCAAAGTCTGTTTCCCTGCTACAGACCCACTGAAAGAGACACAGGGGCCGATGAGTCACAAAGCACACAAGTGACTGTTCTTTTGTGGTTGGGTCAACAATTGTGAAGATGTGCAACATGATTTTATGATCTTTTTATATCAATGGACACCGTTTTTAGAAGTGGTCAAAATACTTCTCAAGTCAATTTTGGAGTGAGACGAATTTCATTTTTAGCTTGCAAGCATTTTTGGTGATGCTGTATGACAGAAATTACAGTTCCATTAAGTAAGCACACAGGTGGTTATACAATATTGTAGTATTTCCTGTAACTCAACTGTATAAATATATATTCCTTGAAACGTGTTCATCAGTTAGTTAATGTAGACAATGGTGTTGCACATGGTACATATGCTGTATGTGCCTTGAAAAATTGTACAAAAACAGCTTTTTATTTTTCTTAAATACCAGTTGAAGAAAAAAGGGAAACTAACCTCACAGAAGAACTCGTTTCCTCTGAGTCCACAGAACCAGGATATCCAGGACACCTCCTCTGAGCTGCTCATCCTCCTGACAAACCAGCAGAGCCGCAGTCAGCTACATCCGGACCGGCCGGCTAAAGCACAGAATAACCCGCTAAACGGGCAACTAAGCAACACTAGCTACACTTTTCAGTAACACGTGTAATCTGTTATCCCCAAAGGGGCACAGCAAACTAAATGTAGCACGTATAAGCATTTGAGTGTTTTTTTTTTAAAGACAGATTATCGTGCCCCTGCTACTACGTTAGCTCTTCATCTACAAAACTAGCTTTCTGGCTTGCCTCCGTCTTCATTAACTCGCAAAATACAGATACGGATTTTTTGCGACGAGAGCAAAATGAGTGGCATTTCTCTTCTGGATAAATGCCACTCTTACATGTATATAAAGACAATATGATTTGGCTTTTTACTCACCCTTCTGTATATTAATACATGAACTTGCAGGTTTTCTTAAATTTACTCTCTTCAGAGACGACAAACTTCCGGTCACCAAGTTTTCAAAATAAAGTTCCAAAGACGCACGCTTTGAGAGTTACTATGGCAACAGAAAATGTATGGTACTGTTGACTGAATTATAAAAGTTTTATTGGAAAAAGAGTATAAAAAAATAGATTTTTCACTTTTAACTTTTGATTTAACTCAACAACTTAACAGTATAGTGACACAGAGTGAAAGAGTCAGATCTCAATTTGTTTTGCTATTTTAAGTAAAACAAAATTACATTCTGATTGTATTACAGTTTAAGGTGACTTAGATATTCATGTTAATGACTATACTTTTACTTCCATTTCACTTTGCTTCCGATTTACTAGCTAAACCTAATACAAAAAATGTAAATGGGTTAGCTAAACTACATTGCTTGATGAAATACTATACATCTAAACTTTTTTTTTTCTTTTTTTCCCTGTAACACAGGGGTGATTTTAAAACTGGTAAACGGCATAATGTGATAGTCATTTTCAGCTGGAATGGAACATCTTTCAGGGAAGATCTGAAAAGGTTTTGCGAGAGGGTGGTCCAACTTCTTTCTGCTCCTGCTCCTTTCCCATGCCTTCAAACATCAAGATCCTTAAATAAAGAAAATACAGTAAACCCAGTATAAGAGACAAGTTATTTCTGTTTCTGGTCTTGTATTCTGATCAGCATAATTAGGGCTTAAGTCACTATATCTGATACAATGACTTAAGCCCATGGACTATCAGAGCTGCAGAAAGCAGATTATTTTTCAGTAATACAAGGTATTTCATACTCACAGCTTTAGAATTGCATTTCTTTTCCCCAGCATCATCTTCAGGAAGTCATCATAGCTGATTGTGTCTTTTGATGCACTTCCAGCCACTTCTGATATCATCTTTTTCAGCTCCAAGTGAGTTTTGGCGAGTCCAAGTTTTTCCAGCATTCGTTTTAACCCCATCATATCTATAAAATGAATTATTTTACACAGAGAAAATAAAAGGCCTGTGATGAGAACCTCCAAGAATGAGTCACCACACAGAAAGTATAACTATAAATACCATGAAGATGAAAGTAGTTAACTTTTACCTATTTCTCCTTTGTCATTAAGATCAAACTCCATGTATTTCTCTGAAATCCAAACACAAGTATCATACCAAAAGTGAGAACTGCGTACTTCATAACTGTGAACAGAACAGCCATTGGTTACTGTTACATACTTACTTTTAAAAATTTCCAGCTTTGATGCTAGGTCTTCCTCCTCTGCATACTTTGGGTCTGAGAGAAAAGTCTAAATATGGGACAAGCAGAAATCAACCTTATTATAGTTAATATCACCATATTTCATGTTTTGGTTTCAGCCACAACATTTAACCAAATGGCTTGACAAAATATGGAAATCATCATTCTGGTTCACCTCATTGATGATGTTCAGTTTTTCATCTTGTTGAGACTTTAGAAGACCATATGCCTTACCGCCTATGAGAAACCAGAAAGTAGCAAAATAGCCCATCACAAATTATTCAAGAAAATTTCAGAATACAGAGCTTTGTTGAGTTAGTTTTAAACAGCTGTAGCAGAAAAAGGCAAACTGACCTTGAGCACTCTTGTCCATTTCTGTCGACAGTGCTTGGAAACTGTGAAAATAACACAGATACTCTACTGAAAGATTATGATGCAGTTTCTGTAAACCAAGTCAAAAGAGGAAGTGAAGTGACAAAGTATCAGTTTGCACTAGTGAAGTTCCTGCATTTCATTTCAGACCGCAGCAAATAGAGGCCAACTGTATGATGCAAAAAAAAAAAATTCTTAGTCAAATTTTCCCCAGACTAAATAAAAGTGAAGTAAAAAAAAAAATATATTGCATAAGAGATATCTGCTCTCTACTGTCCTGGGCTGCCCCTCTGAAGGTTTTAAGCTCAACACCTCCTATGAGAAAAATAGATGTAGTATATGTTTTGTTTTTTCACTGACCAATCATGAAAGTAAGACTGATGAAGGCATTAAAGAAACACGTGGCAATTCTGTATATGGCTCTCCAGTAAAACTGCAGGACCATCATGTAGAAGCCAAAGTCTTCCACATTCATGTTTTCAGTGTCTCCATCTACTGAGAAATAAAATAAAGTGCTTTTGACTAATCATGAAACTCACGATGGCTTCTGTTGAGTATGTTGGTGTAGACTCTTGGTCATCCAAGTTACAGGAAGGCAATTGGACTTCTTGTCTTGTTTCAAGCCCTGAGAGTTCAGTTGAGTAGTTGACATATGGACGCCCTCTAGTGTCCATTATAGGCTTTTTTGAACTTGATGGAGGAAATGATTTTAAAAAGAAAGGAACTGACTGGTTCCTCGACTTCTCCAAATTCAAAACCTCTGTACCACTAAGCTGCCTGTAAAGCCACACAACAACCTTTATAAGTTCTGCACAAAACTCCTCTGCTGTTGCTATGAGTTCAACATTTATTGTCATGTCAGAACACTATCTGATCAATTTTGTCAGGACGAAGGAACAAAATGGTCCGTAATCATACTCATGAAATAGTATTATTCTAAATGCAGTCACATCCTGCACATCCAGGTATTTTGCTTTTGTGGCAAAGTTATTGGATGTACTGAATTTTTACTTGTATTACAACAAGTAAAATTACATAGAGTAATAAATTTATGTATAGAGGTGTGGTGTTTTGACTGGCATAACCAAAGGATAGCTCACTTTTGCAGTGCTTTGCACTGGTATTTACTTGTGAGCATAACTTTTGACCCATGGTGTCACCTGCTAGCTTCACATGTTAGCACATGTTAGCATCATATTTTAGCATAAACTAAGTCAGCCAAACTAAAATAGCTAACTGTGATTGAAATAAGGTGGTCGTATCCCAGCCAGTCCAACCATCTCCAAAATGAAAAGCTTCCCTGTTGCCTAGCAACTCCCTCTTAAATGTATTCGACTTGTTTGTGTGCACCGATCTTTTCTGGCTGCGTTGTGCAGGTTAGAGCACATCTGTGTATGCTTAGTTTTGAAGCACAGATAGACCACATTTGTCACTGAATTAAGTCTCCAGTTTTGCTTGTGGTTGGAAACCTCTGCCTCACTCAGGGTAAAGGTTGCTACCTTGAGAGCCACTTATAAACGTGAGAAAGTTTTCATTGCGTTTCATTAGACACAACAACACAACAAAAGCAGGTTCGAGACAAACTGGGAGTGCAAATAAAACTTAGTGATAGTGTCATAGATGTCATTTCTACGGAAGAGTATTAGGGCCAAAAAAAAAAAAATTCTGAGAAAAAAGTCAGAATTCTGAGATTAAAGTCAGAATTCTGACTTTAATACTCTTCCGTACTCTTCCGTACATTTCAAGTTGAGACATGTGACTAAAGGAACTGAGAGTAGATGGAAACAAAACTACAGATCTGTAGTAATAGTCTGCTATTTCTCAAGTCGCTGCCATAGGATACACATGAAATGTTTCTCCTTTATTATCAGGTTCTTTTATTTATTCTTTTAAAAAACGTTCCTAACTGCAGAGGTGAGTATTTACTCTAGACATTTAAAAAAAATTAAATTACTTATTATTATCAAACAATTAAACGTTTTTACTTTGTTATTTCGCTCTATATACACATTATGTATATCAAGAGTACAAAATATGTATATTACGTTATATTAAGTACAAAACAGTTTTGGTTCTGTGATATTTAACTTTAAGAGAACAACTTTTTTTTTCTCTCCATAGTCTATAAGACATCTTCAGTTATGTCTTTTTATTTTGACACAGAATACACTGAATGTACAAGATGTTCTTCTAAACACTAATTCTATTTTATGTTTGTATTGTAATTATTTGAAAACAGCCTCTTCGGGTGTTGAGGTAGTATCAACCTTCAAACACGAAGATGTAGCTCTGTTCTGTTTAGACTCAAATCTGACAGATCCCCAGAGCTCCTACAGAATCAGATGGACAAAGCTAACGAAGGAGAGCGATCCGACGGTAATCCTTGAATGGCCAAAGAAATCCCAGAATGGAAAAAATTTCACACTGGAAGAAAACGGAGAGGGACAAAGGTGTCTCTTTCTGAAAAACTTGCAGAAATCTGATGAAGGGGACTACACATGCACAATCTATCAAGGATGGGATATATTTCTGGTTAAAAATATATTTTTAAAAGTTAAAGGTAAATACATGTCTGTCTGTTTTTGCCTTTGATTTGATTTATTTAACAGATAAATTTGTCTTATTTATCATGTTTTCTTACATGGCCTTTTAGACTGCAGAGTCCTTCAAGCGGTGAAGGCTGTACCTGGGATGCTGGTTGTGCTCAACTGCTCGGTGAATACACAAGCAGGACTACAAGGACCTCTAAATGTCTCCTGGTTTATGTTGAAAGGAAACAACCAAGTGTCGGTTGACTTCGAAAGGGCAGAAATGAGTGGCACGTCCTTGACTCTGCAGTCTGCAGCTGCCAGTGACGGAGGCTGGTACAGATGTACTTATTTGCTCGGAGAAAGTCAGCGCTGCTCTGACATCAACCTACTTCTCCAAGGTCAGATCTTTAACTGTTACACGTGGTGTAATAAGCATTTAGTGTCTCATGAAACCCACTCATCTTATTTCTCTTTTGTCAGTATAGCAGAAGACACCTGTGTGGTCACAAGGCCTCCATTTGAAACAAGTCAGAACGGTTTTTGGAACGGTTTCTATGCTTTAAGCATTTTTCACTGTCGTGTTGTAATTACTTACTTTTGCTTCCTGTCTCTTTCAGCACTGACACCCAGCGAGGCTCTTCAGACTGATGGAAAGGAGAAGAGCACAGAAACACTGGTTTCGGTGGTGGTGTCCGTGATCAGCGTGGTCGTCGCAGTTGCTGCTCTGACAGGATTGTTCATTTACTGCAGGCGTCAAACCAAAAGAGACACACAGGAGCCAGTGAGACAATCTGCAGGTAGGGTCCGATCAAAGATTCTTAAAGTGATCGTACCTGTCAAGTATAGTGACGTGCAACTATATATGCTCTTTCAAATACAGAATTCATGGACACATATGAGAATTTGAACCTTTCCCCTGCAGATGGTGAGTATGAAGTTGTATAAAAAAAATATAGCATTTACCAGAAATTACAGTTGTTACATTGCAATGTATATACCATTCCCTCATTACTTAAATACAAATTATGTTATCTGTTTATTTATAAGTCTCATATTAGTGTCCTTCTTTGGACTTAATATTGGTAGCTCAAAAACCCTGCTGTTATCCAAATACTTGAAAATAAATAAGGATCATCATTAAAACTTTGATGAAGACTTTTGTTCAGAACTGTAAATACTCAAATGGTTGAAGAGGAGTCAGTTTAGATCTCAGTCTGACTGGGATACCTGATCTGACCTGTGTTTTGACCTAAACATCCCTGCATGCCAGCTTGAGAACAAATACTTGGAAGACTTACAGGGACACACAGGAGGAGATTTATAGATTTAACTTTTGCAAGAAATTTGTGTTGTACTGTACATTTAGGTTTTGTATTTTTAAAAATGTTTTGCACTCTAAAAATGGTAGGTGTGTTGTTGATCAAATGATTTTAGTTCCAGACAGCAAGGTATTAATGTAAAGACAATGCACGATGTGGTGAATGCATGATACCCTTGCTTTCCTTCATAATAATCTTTCATTTCATGATTTAATCAAAAACTATTTACAGGTTTTGAACACAAAGATAACACCCTATACCAATTTCAGGAAGAAAACCTGTGTACTTGTAAGTAATACGATTTAAAAAAAAGTCATTCCTGATGTCTCATGTTTAATCTTAATCATATTCACAAAAAATCCTTGTTCTCTCCTTTTATTACAGTTCATTATTAGTCATTTTGAGTTTACGCATGGAAAAGAAGAGGATTTTTCTCTGTTCTTGCTATCCAGTGTGAATCATTTAATTTGTATCATTTTTGTCATAAAAATAAATGTTTGTATTAATAGGTGAAATTATTTGTATCATTCAAATAAAATATAGATATTGTGACTCATAATGAATCTTTCTTTCAGTCTAATTATGGAACCACATTTTGGGGATTTTTGGAAACAATTTAGTTTAGCGTGTTGATGACGCAGCACTTGCAGAATGCAGAACGACTTTACTTTAGAAAGTCATTGTGAGGTGTTTTGAATAAAACTATATTTATGAGTTATATGAAAAGTAGGCTACCTTAAATTCCAAGTAGGAAAAAAAGAAATAAATCATGATCAAAAAGGGACATTACCATAAACTAGTAAAATCTGTTAAATAACTGTAGTAAATATGATAATGGTAAAAATACATGCTACAAACTCCAATAAACCAGAATAATTAAGTAATTTAAAAACCCACTTTTAAAATAGCCATTCATTGGGAAGTCCTCATTCAAGCCTTCAGGAAATAAACTTTTTGAAAATATCCAAAATCTCTTGCTTTTCCTGAGAAAATTGAAAATTATCATCTCTTTCGTAGATCTTCATCATTTTAATACCGAAGAAATAAAAATGAAATAGAATGTTTTTTATTGAAATGTTTTGCAACATACACTGTTTTGTCATTTCTCTTGATGAAAATTACCTGTGAGTTGTTGAAGAGACATTTTCATCTCCTAAAAATAAACGCTTTGTTATAAAAGCTATTTTTCTGTAAACACATAGTTTTTTTTATTTGTTTA
>JAOWBL010000008.1:8547650-8561231 GCA_028564865.1 Zenarchopterus dispar
ACTTGCATGCAATTTTCTAAAGCAAGGGCTTTAAGAGTAAATATCCTCCACTCAGACAAAACCAAGAAAAATAACTTGCCCAAAATGCTTCAGTGTATTTGATTCCATCAACATTTTCCAAGATTAACAGTCACCACAATTTTTTAAAAACAGTTTTTAAAAATCCTCAAAACTAACCACACAAAACATATTTAAGGTATCATTTTTTAACTGAAAAGTGTGGTAATACAATATTTTTAGGAACCATGAAGAAAGCTGCTCCAATGTTGAAAACCTAAGTTTTAAAGCATTAAGCGTTAAAATACAAGAGCACATGTTTCCCTCTCAGGACTGCACAGGCCAATTATATCACCTCACTTTTATATACAACATATTATACTGCTATTTTTCTGTTCTCTCCTTTATTTTCTTTGTCATTTTTTGTTTAATGGATTGTGATATTACTCAGTTGAATGGACAAAAGAGCAAAATTCCAGGCAGAGCAGGATGGCACAAGTACACACACATCTCCAGGTTCTTGCTGCTGCTGTTTGTGTTGTTGTGTATTTTCATAATTACCATTTGAATGAAGTGTGGCTGCCACCCATGTAATGAGAAAAAGTCCAAATGACAATAGGGAACTCATCCTTTTCTTGAAAGATGACTACTGGCAGATTTTTGTCTTATTGCTAAATACTCTAATAGCAATCGTTTCCTGAGCTATATTTTCAGGAAATGATGTTTTGACACCCCATCAGAGGAAACTGTGGCCACTTTGACAAAAAGTTAAGCCTTTTTTTAGAAATGACCATTTCATGTGTACAGCCTGCTGTGTGTGTGTGTGTGTGTGTGTGTGTGTGTGTGTGTGCGCATGTTACATTTATTTTTCTATTTCTGATGTTTGACGTTTTTATGTTTAAAATACAGTATTCAAATTCCATTTAATCATCAGCTAAAATTAAGGAGCTAATCATAATCCGTTCTTTTTTCCAAACATTTAAAGTGTAAGACAGTGATCAGTGAAAGGAAACCTGTGAAGAATATTTTCTATTTTACTTTTTCAGTCATTTCAGAGTCTTGTTTGTTTGTCTGTTAAAACAAAGACTGAACATGAGCTCCCAGAGGAAGAGAGCGGTGACCATTTATGCAATTTATGACACTGGAGCCATTTACTAGTCCTGCTGTAGGACAGAAGAAATGCAGACGGGCCAAACAAGCCTGTTCAAGGTTCGGCCACTGGATGGTAGTGTTAGCTTCAATCAAAAATATTGCTTTTGCAAAATTAGGCTTTTAGGGGATTCATTTCTGAGTAGCCTGGTAAAACCACAGACAGACTCATTCAGAGTCAGATCCAGTTGAAACTACACATAAACAGTGTTCCTTTGGTAAAAATTTTTCTCTACATTTATCATGTGTTGTGAATCTTTCCTAGTTTAATAGTTTAATAAGGTTTAATAAGGTTTAATAAGGACATAGCCAAATTGTTAACGAAGAAAGCAACCTCCAGTGAACATTAAAATGTGATATTAAAGCAATATATAAGAACTGCAACCTGCAGAGTTCAGGGATTAGTTACATGTCTGGGTCGAGCTATAACTTTGTAAGCCTTGACTTTAAGCACCACGCTGGCGACCCCTCTCAGGTCAGGCAGAGAGCCTTTGCTCTCAGGGAGGATGAACTGGAAGTCTCTCAGCAAGTACCCAGTGAACAGAAAGAGCTCCATTTTGGCGACAGCCTCCCCCAGGCAGAGCCGAGCCCCCCCTCCGAAAGGCATCAGAGCACGGGTGGAGCCTCCTCCTCCTTCCAGAAAGCGCTCTGGCAGAGATAAAGAGTGGTGACTTTATTCTAAAAATGCTGCAGATGAACAAAGACATAGAGCAGTACCTGGTTTGAAGCTATACGGCTCAGACCAAACTAGAGGATCGTGATGAGCTCCAAAAAGATTCGGGATGATGACTGTATTCTTCGGGATGAAATAACCTGCAATACTAAGAGTGGGAGTTACACATTTATAATTATATAAAACTACATATTATGTAAAAACAATTTGGAAGCAAACAAATGAAAACTGTGTATTTGTAGAAGCTAAGCGCACCTCCAGTATTGATAATAAACAATGCCACATGGAAAATGCAGACCTGTTTCATGCTGAACAAACCTGCATTAGTGGCATTAACATGACAGACTACTGTAGACAGTCACGTTTATTAGCTCAGCTGACCTGCTGTCTCTGAGAGCTCTGTGTGGCACGGCCAAAGGAGCAACTGGCCTGAGTCTGAGCACCTCACTGATCAGAGAACACAGGACAGGGAGTCTGTGTCTGTCGCTGTACGTGGGATAACGTCCCTCCAGCACCGTGCACAACTCCTCAAACACCCTGGTTTGCACCTGAATGATCAAATATGAGAGCCGAGACACACTGAGATACAATGCAATGTTTGGGAAATGTAATAATAATAGCAATAATAATAATCTTAGAAATAGCACACCTCTGGTCTGTGTAACAAGAAGGCCACAGTCCAGTTCAGCCAGGCTGCAGTGGTCTCTGTCCCCCCAATGAGAAGGTCCACAGTCGCCATGTGAACATGGACATCTGTCAGGTTCTAGAAGATGTGCAAAGTAGTTTTCAGTCTTCGTGCTACATCTTAAGTGAACACTGAATTTTCATTTAGAAACACCTTTAACCCCATCTTAGCAAGTAGGAGGTGCATGTGCATACCCCCTCATGTTCTGTGTTCTGATGTTTGTCAAGGCCCTGGAGGAGTGATCCTGTGATGGCGTCCTCGGGTTTTTTGTCTTGTGACTGGGCAAACAGGAGCTGAAGAGAGTCAACACAAATGAAAATGTGAATTTTTCTGGATTGTTCCGGTACCTGGAACATTTCTGTTTTTAAAGTTATGGGACCTTGTAATTGTCGAGGTGTTGTCTTATAATCTTATCTCTCCTGGCCACTTCTTTGAGAAGACGGGCAAACACAGGATTGGGTAATTTCTTTGAGAGCAAATGATGCAATATGTGAAATCCCTCTCAGCACTGAATCATACCATGTAATTGATAGACATGACAATGAATATTTACTGACTCTGAGCAGTGGGAAGGAGTCCAGTGCAGAAATCCAGCCAGAACCCCACAGAGCAACAATCTCATTCAGACAGCTGTGCAGCTGCTGCAACTCAGATGAACTCTTATCATACTAGAAAAATTGAAGTAAACTCAGTCATAAGGGAACTACATTTCGTATCCACTTTTATAAAATAAGCACTCCTAGAAAAGCAGACAACGTAAACAGTGACTTGGCAGATCCACAAAACAAACAGGCAGCCAGTTCTGGTCTGGCATAACCACAATGTCTGATTGATGTCAGTGTTATAAAACATCTCCAGAAGTTCAAAATAAACTGCTTGAGGAAGAATGCTCACTTCTTTTCCAAAAGCCAAAGTGGTGATGACATTGCTGGCTGCCACTGTGAGATCTTCAGAGAGATCAACAGCTCGGCCTTGATAGTCCATCAGAACCTAAAAGGTAAACAAGCCTTGCTTCATCAGGTTACGTGATGACTTTGGAAATACCCCAACATTTGGTTTGCTCTCTGAAACTCGTCCTTGTTTGCTGTAACCTTTCTCAGATGCAGTGCCTGTCTCTCGATCACACCATGCAAAGATCGCTGGCAGCAACGCTGCAAGGCACCGTGGACGAGGCGACGGTGTGCCCTCCAGTTCTCAGTGTAATCCCCCAGGGAGATGTTACGGCCTCCTCCAGATACAATATCACCTGATTCATGTGAAAAAAGTTCATAAGGGTGTACAATAATTGCAA
This sequence comes from Zenarchopterus dispar, assembly GCA_028564865.1. Lineage (NCBI taxonomy): Eukaryota > Metazoa > Chordata > Actinopteri > Beloniformes > Zenarchopteridae > Zenarchopterus > Zenarchopterus dispar. The sequence goes on from JAOWBL010000008.1 coordinate 8,551,446, forward strand.
CATCAGTGCAGCAAAAGAAAGCCAAAGAGTTATTCACCTGTGTATGAAATTGGCCTTCCGGCAAAATCAGACCATTTCCTCACCAGTGCTTCTTTTATGACTTCACTACTGTTCAACACCACTATAGCTTAGAAAAATAAATAAAAAATAAATATGCAAAGCTTGGGTTAAAGAACAGGTTGGTAAGATATACATTTTAGCTGACTCGCTTGGTGATGACACCAGTTCACATAACAGGATGAGTATAATCTGTGTATAAATGATTACTTGTGCTTCCACATTTCAGGCGGTAAATATTTCCATAACGTTGTGCCAGACTGGTTAGGTGATTTGGGAGGTGATCGTGCATTAGCTCCATCATATTCCCAACAAGGAAGTGGCAAGGGGGGCCTGGGACTGAGAGAGATGAAGAATGAGATGGAAACTGATACAGACCCTGCAGTGGTCCAGATCCAGCTCCTGCACAGAGTTAGAAAAATTAAAGTGAGTTAGAAGGGTATAGCCAATATGTTGTAAGTATTAAGAAAAGTGATATCTACTTGTATACTTACCTATTTTACCTTTTCCCTGCAATAAAGTATCTCTTGACCTAAAAATCAGCACCAAGAGCAGCAGTACAAGCAAGAATACAGCTCCTATACTGACCGCTGATACTTCTAGTGCCATTTTGGCTTCTCCTGCATGTGTTCCACTTTAGAAAGCAGGTCAGCACTCTGCTCTTCCCACTTTATAGTCCCTTAGCTGGAGATGTTGGTGTTTTCACTAAAATCAAGGATATCTAAATATTTTTGGGTCAACATATCTCATGATAAAATGATTGCAACACCTGCACCATGAACCAGTACGACAAACATAGCCAGGGCATGCCGAAGGGTATGATAATACATCACATCAGTTATGTTACTGTTTTTTATCTAAAACCTTTATCTAATCCTTTGGTTTTAATGAAAACTTTAAAAAATGACATGTGAGACCCACTTGAGCCACATTTATTGCAATGGATTAAGGCAGTGCATATTTAATCACAGTAGTAGTGGGTTGGTACATCATGTATATCAAGTAGGTTTTAGAATCAAAACATTTGGTCAACATGAACAGTTGAACAGCACGCAAAAGTTACAAAGAAATGTGACTCCACTTCGTTCTTACATTTGCCATGAATAGAGCTCAGAAAAGAAAACTCTTGCACATTGAATCAGATAGTTGCAGTTATAGTAATCAAAACCACTACATGTAATTTCAGTTGTGTTGACACATGTAACAACTGTCTTCTGGATTTCTGGAGCTCGACTTGTTTTTTGCCAGATGTAAGACTTTTCGGCTCATGGAGAATGATACATCTTTAGCCATGAGTTGCAGGGGAGAACCTGGAGGGTCTGAACTTCATCTCGGTGAAGGGAATAGAAGAGTCCTTTCCTTTCCAGTCTATCCAGACTACTCCCTGTGTCAGAGAAGAAATGTTCATTCAATAACATGAAGTCGATGTGACACATCACAAGAGTTAAAAGAGTTTAACAATTATACCTGATTATCAGTGTTGGTGCCATAGAGACCATTGAGGTTGGTCTTGTAGCAGTTCTTGTACCACCAGCCTCCCATGTAAGCCTTGGCACAGTGGATCCCCAGAGAAGCAGGGTCTTTGTCTCGCGTGGAGAATGGACGCCCGTTATGGTACCTCATTGAGTCACCTGACAGAGGAATATATTGACATTAAGGTTTAAATGGTCAAGTATTTAGTTTTATTTTGTTGCTGAAGAAGCACAGATGAAGTGCTCAGATTCTTCTTTTTGTCATTATCTTTATTATGGGTCACCAAAACTCAAGGTGCTTTACGTCAAAAATGCTTTTACCATGAGTGGAAAAAAAGTCTGTTCGGTTTGTGACTTATAAACCACAGTTAGTTAGTTGTAAGTCTCCTTCCTGGGAATGCAAACATTAGGAACTGGTTTCCGTTGCTTTCCCTGTGGCTATATTATGTTTGAATCAAGGTTTTATACAGTACCTGCTGTTCCTGTGTAGCCTGACACAGTAAGAGCATAGTGTCTGTTCTCTGACGCAATGGAGAAGTTGCTGTAGTGAGCGTAAGCTGTGTCATTCCCAGATTGCATATCCACTCTCAAACTCACATCTCCAACACTGGTCAGGTTGTGCAGGAGCTCATTTCCTGGCCACAGTAAACACAAATGCTCATTTAAGACAAACAGAGTCAAAACTACATGGATTCAGACACTATATTAATAGATTCTTCCAACTGTACCAAGCCAGAATTCTTCACTCAGGTTTCCAAACCCAGCTCTGTATTCACTCCAGGTTTTGTAGAAGTCGGTTTTTCCATTCATCCTTCTCTGGAACACCTACAAAACACAAAGGCTTCTTTAGGAACCAGTTTTATCCCTGGTCTGGTTAGAGTTGAGATAGACAATAGTTGTCTGTCCTACCGTCCAGCCACCTCCATCGGTCTCCATGTCACAGTAGACTCTCACTGCTCGTCCCTCTTTTCCTTCTGGGTAGATGTCCACTTCCCCTGAGTGCAGAGCTCCGTTCAACAGCTCCTGCGAGCACTCGGTGGGAAAAGGGAAACGCAGTTTTCCTGGAACATGATGTCAAAATGTTGGTTAGAGCATGAACATGATTGTAATTGCTGGAGTTTAAATGGTAAAACAAACAACACCTGTAATGAATTCTGAGGTAACAACAGATGTGTAGTGTCCATTTTTCTCGCCTTGCACCACAACATTATAGCGTGACATGGGTAACAGTCTGGTCAGTTTATACTCTGTGACGGTGGGCTCCAGGATCACCTCCTAACATACACACAGAAACACACATGGAGTTAGTATTTCATCATTCTGTTCAAATCGATTGTCAAAGCTGAAGGGCTATTGGGGACCTTTGTCTCCTCTCCTGCCACTCCATAGATCACTCTGTAGCTATGATAAACGACAGGAACTCTCCAGGTGATAAGTGCAGAACGGGCCCCAACCTCACCAGCTTTAACCACTGAGAAAGTAAGAAATTAGGTTTACTTATCAGAATCTCTTATCATGAGCCAGCATTCAACATGTGAACAGTCCTGATTTTACTTTATCCATTTGTCTTCTTCTTACCATTTGCAGTGGTAAATGAAGTAGTGATGGCCATACTCTGCAGACTGTCTTTCTGACTCAGTACTTTGACTGTGTACTGGGTGCCTCTCTGCAGGCCTCTCAGCTGGTGCTCCACTGCGTTTCCTGTCAACATCACTGTCACTGTCACATTGGGAGCTGTGGGCAGCAAAAACACTAACATTAGTCAATAGCACTCTGTCATGTGTCATAGTCATGTAGGCGTGCACACTTACTCTTGGAGGACTCATAGCTAATGATGAAGCGGTCTACTTTCCCCAGACTGGGTGTCCACTGCAGCACAGCTCTGGTATCTGTCACATTTACAACTTGAAGATGTGTTGGAGGGGCTGGAACTGGAGTCAGGAGAGAATCCACTGAAAATGTGTTTTTTAAAAAAATTCCTATTTAAAATTAAGATGGGAGCAACGCGTGAAGGTGAGCTTTTCTGAAAGTGTACCTGTGGTGATCACAGATGTGCGTTCATCACTCTGAACTCTTCCATGAGTGGTTGCTACACTGATGATGTAGGAGGATCCAGCAGTTAGCTCAGACAGAACAACTTGAGATTGCTTGGAGGTCACCGTCACAAAGCGGCTGTCCCCTGGCAGAGCAATCACACACATCATAATGAAACATTCAACAAACACATAAAAATGAAGTCCATTTAAGATGGCTCCCAATAAACAAACCACACTGACTCTTTTTGTGATCAGAATTTGTCATACTTGTTATTTTAGCACCTGTGAGACCTTCAGGTAAGTGGTTTGGACAAACCTGAGGCAATGTTGAAGTATGTAACTCTGAAGCTTGTAAACATGGCCTTTGGTTTGGTCCAGGAAACAACAAGGGAAGACTCCGTTACATTGCTGAAAACCATCTCCGAGGGTGGTTCAGGACCTGCCAAAGGAAAGCAATTTTCACAATTCAGTTGCTGGCAAATCCAATTTGTTCCTCTATTTGATATTGTGTGAGATGTGCATAGCTGTGTTGCTACTGAAATAACCTGTGGTTGCTGTTATTCTGTGAATCTTTGATCTCTTATCAGCTGTGGTGCCATACACATACAGGACATAACGTGTGTTTGTCCGGAGATTACTGAACTCCACGGAGCGTACGCTGCCGGGGACCACCACAGAGATTCTCTTGGTTTCAGCTTTGCCTCGAGATCCAGCAGCCGTACCAGAGGAGGAAGTTGTGTTGGTGCTCTCGCTGTAGACCTCAGTTGCATTACTAGCTGAAGATGTCTTGTATCGTTCAAGGGTTTCCTCTTCATATCCCTCGTGTTCATGTTCATCTTGGTCGCCCTCTGTACGTGGCTCTCTTCTGATCACAGTGAAGTTCTTGAACATCCCCTTTGGGGCTGACCATGTGATGGTGAATGTGTAGGATGAGATATTCACAACCTTCACAGACCCTAAACCTCCCATTCTCCTGGTGCCCATCTCAGAACCTTGGGTTGTTGTTTTGTTGAGAAGTGGTTTGGTCTTGTCTGATGTTACTGAAATGGTTGCATTAGTAGCATCCTGAATCTTCTGGGGAGTTTTCCCTTTTCCAGTCTTGCCAGCATTAATTATTTTATTGTCAGAAGATTGCTGATTTTTATTATCTTCTTTAATGATTTTTATTTGTTTATGTCTAGATGAATTTGTAACGTTCTTCTCAATCACTGTGGACTGGTCCAGGATCTCCTTTAATATTCTAGTTTTGTTTGTTCCTGTTGCTTTGGAGAGAATGGTCATACTTTTAGTTGTGCTGTTGATTTTCTTCATACTCTGTGTTACGTTAGATTGAGGTTCGTCTTTCAGATGGTCAGATTTAGGGTATTTTTTAATAGCAGTTCCATCTTTAACAAGCTTGGGGTCAGTATTTTGGAGAACTGTTGTTTTTCCTTTGTGGGCCTCCTCTTCCTTTCTTCTGTCATGCTTCAAGAGTGCTTGACCAACAGTTGGGCGACTGTTTTTTGTGGGGCCTGAAGAAACTTTAACACTTTTTTTCTTGTCAGAGGTTTCTTGTTTTCCTTGAGGTTTCACTACTTCTGCTTTTGTTTTAGGGGCCACTTTGGGTTTAGTGTCACTCTCTTTGGTTTCAGTACCCTTCCTCTGCAGAAGTGTGTGCTCTACTTTAGTGATTTTCTGCTGCATGTTTTCCTTGTCTTTGTTCACCTCCAGTGTAACAGTCTCCACTGTTACTTTGGGCTTTCCTTGGGAAGCTTCTGAAATTTCAAAATAGAAGTTTAGAGTCAGTTAAATGCCAAATAATTGATACCTTTATGATAACAATGTGAACTCACTTACTTTTGTTACACTCTACACCTTGCATACATTTACTGCAGTCTGGACCTGTGAATCCCTGCTGGCAGAGACACTTCCCTTTGTCACATTGCCCATTCCCACTACAGTCACTTGGACAAGTAGCAGAGCATGGACCTGGACAGCAACAACAACAACAACAAAAAAAAAATTATTTAGTTCAATTTGCATCAAATATTGTAAAATTATAATGCTATTGTGAAAAAAACATACACTTCTCTTTTAGAAATGACATCTCTTTTTCTAGTCTGGCTACACGTCCTTTCAGAGCGGTCATCTCAGCTTCACATCCCCCACTGCAACCACCAGGCAGCAGGCTGATCTTGTGTGTCATCACCAGAGGAGCACCAGGTTTCAATTTTAGTTCCTGTTCCTTCGTGTTGCTCGAGTCACAGCCATCGCTGATGACCACCTTGATTGGCAGGGATGAGGCAGGCTTTTCTTTGCTCATGGGGGTGGGAGCCTTAATCAAAGAAGTGTGATTTGCAGAAGCTGTGACCTTATCTTTTTCTGCTGCCGACCTACCAGTTGTGGGAGTTTTTGCTGCTGTTGGCAAAACAGTATGACCTTTTGTGGTGCCGGGCTTGTCTTTGGACTTCACATGGCCAGTGGGGGTGGTATTAGAAACAACACTCTGATTGACAGAGGCTGTGGGGGTGTTTTTGATAGTTTTAGCACCACTGGTGGGGCCTGACTTAACGGATGTTGACGGAGCATTTTGAGAAGGCTTGTCTTTGGCAGGCTTCCCATCACTGGTTGGCAATTTCACTGAGACTGATTGATTAAAAGAGTGTTGGACTTTTTCTTTGGTGGTTTTAGCAGCATTAACTGAAGGAGGCTTTATGGATGTTGTCTGAAGAGTTGGTGCTCCAGTGGGTGCTGGCTTGTCTTTGGTAGTCTTCACTTCACGAACTGACGGCGACTTAGTTGTAGAAGTCTGGTTGTCTGAGACTACATGCTTTTCTTTATTGGTGATGGTGCCACTGGCTACGGTAGCCCTTGGTGCTATAGATGGAGTGGTTTGAATTACTGAAGGGTTGGGCCTGCCTTTGGTGGCTGCTGTAGCGTTGACTGTTAGAGTCTTTTGGTTGGAGGCTGGAGTGGGTAAAACTGTCTGGTTTACTGTGTTTGGCTTTAGGGTGGGGTGGATGTTCTGTTTAGAAAGGGCAGCAGTGGTTTTTGGTTTTAAAAGGGTGAAAACTGCATGGGCTTTGGTCACCTCGCTTCCTGTGGCATCTCTCCTCTCATTGGTCGTGGTTTGAAAGGAGGGAAATGGGGTGAGAAGGAGGAGAAGTCCTAAAGTAAACATCATTTTGAGCCAGCAATGGTGACCAGCGATGGTATGGCTGTTGGAGAATCTGTAAGTGTGAAAAATTATGAACTCCTTCCACTACACTTCTGGGAGCAGTTACTGGGGAGGGACTTTGCCAAGTATTTCCTACAGATGGAAAAAAAAATAAAATAAAGGCATCAGTTGTGTGTTAAATGCATAAAAATCTTATGCCAAGTCATTTTAGAACTTTTTTTTATAGGCATCAGAGTCCCAGGCAGAGTATACATGCACCATTTCAGCACAGGCCAGCTTCATGTTCACAGAGTTCCCATTCACAATCCCCAGATAAAGTGGCTACTCAGAAGCCACTCTTTCATCACTCTCAGGTTTTGCGCCTTGCTCTAATATGATGCTGTCTTTCGCCAGAAATGACCACACCACAAAATGACCCCATTTGTACATTCATTTTGGAAATAGTTCAGACTGAGCATCCTGAGTTGTGACAGCTTGTCTTGTAAGCTGCAGGTTCTCTATACATTCTGTCTGGTAATTTGGGTTTTTCAGAACAAAATTACAGTTGGTAAAATGAGAATTTTGTTTTTAACAATTAATTTATATTTCTGTTAACTGCTTCTCAGATTTACTTGACAGTCATTGTAAATATACAAGATACTGAGCCAAATTACGCTATAAAACAAAATGTTAAAAAAAAAAACTTTAAACAACACTCCCTCTGCCCCCCATAATTAGGATGCTTAACAACGCAACCCACTTTTTAAAATGTGCATAAAGTTGCATGAAGCAAATTTCCGTTGAAAAACCCTGGCAGTATTTAATTTAACAGCTTGCCAAAGTAAATAATGTTTAAATTTTCAGGAAGGAAGAAGGTGACTTAAGGGGGAAATCCAGAGCGTCAGCAAGGAAGACTTTGAGCGGAGGTAACAGAGGGTCACTGTACATGGCTGCAGGACACTGGATGTCTTTCAAGGTACAAAGGGCTGCATAACCAGCTGGACCAATGGTTTAGATTTAAACAACTCACAAAGTTAAACCAATAGTTTGTAACCTTGGTTTTAAATGTCTTGTCAAACCAATAATGCAGCAGCTACATATGCTATAAGGAGTTGCTACACAACAAACACAAATCTTAGATGTTGTGATAAAGGTCAGGACATTGGCTTATAGGCTGCAAGATCGACTTTACTGAATTCAATTTAATTACAGTAATAACTCTTGATAACATGATAATTCTCACTCAAATCAATAAGCAATCATGCTCCTTTTATACAACAAAAATGATCAAAACTCATACAAAGGAAGTAAGTTATTGTTAGAGCAGCAATGCATCATGGTACATGTGCACTGAAAGCTAAACTCACTTTGACTCCTATTTACAATTAATTTTCTTCGTGCAGCTAAAACAAGCACTTCGGTTCATTTATAATTTAGAGAAAATGATATTATTCCCTACCAAAGAAAACCCAATTAATGAAGATATAAAAATGGAGTATACAGTCTACTTCTCTATAAATAAATAAATTAAAAAAAGTAAATTTAAAAAAACTTCAGTTATCACTCTAATATCAGAGTTACATGAAAACGTGGACCTACCAGAGTTCTGGATAAGTTCTTGGCTTTACTGCTGTCTTTATGTTTGCCCCTCCATCTGATCAGAAAACGCTCACATAAACTTGCCGTTGATTTGGGAAGAAGGAGCTGAGGGAAAGCACTGCCACTAGACAGAAGGAGAGTGATAAAGTCTGCTCCTACTTAAGGACACCCCCTTACACTCACACCCCCACACCCTTATACCACACCTAGTGCTTCCAATCTCCCAACCACCATGAAAAATATTTGTATTGGACTTAAAGAAAGAGTGGCATTTTTAAACAGATTTACATATCAGATTAGGCTGATTACTTTTGGGGGGTTCTGTAAGATGAAGAAAACACTTTTTTTCTGTTAACATTTGACTGTATAAAATCTGATCATACTCATATGAACCATAAAATGACTTTATTTTTTCTCCTCAGTGGCTCCCATACTGTATGGGGTACAGTAAAATAGCATTGCGAAGCTCCTTCTAGATGTTTTTTTTCTGTTTTTAGCTTTACTTATACCAAAGATGGATGCCATCAACATGTAATCTCTAAATAAATAAAGTCCAGATCGGAGAATCCTGACTCAGCTGGAATACATAGCACAGCACTGTAAATCTCCAACACTGACTCTGCGGGACAGGAATCTCTTGCTTTATGAATTGACTGTTTTGTTGATGGTAATAAGACGTACCTACGTGGGAGTTATGCAAGTAACCAAATATCCTCTAGAATTAAGGAATGCTCTGTGTGGGCGCTGCAACTCTAACCAAATGGCCACCCACCATTTCACTTTTTGTTAACCACATGAAGACAGGTATACACTATAAAGGGTTCAGACCAAACACGGCATAGGCAGCATTCCCCTAAATTTACAGGGACAAGAACTGAGATCATTATAGACTTTACATCAGAAAAACACTGCAAATATACAAAACTGTTTAGCAGTACAACTGTATAATTATAGTTATAATCATACTCATAACACCAAAAAACAAAAACAAAACAAAACAAAAAAAACAGTGTTCCCATATCCTGTTTCAATTAAATCTATACTCATGTGAAAAGTGAAGGACACCCTCTTTCATTGCTGAGGTTTTTCTTACTAGGACATAAATGAATGAATGAATGAATGAATGAATAAGCATGTGGCTATCACTATAGACAGTAAAGGGAACAAGAATGCTTCTAAAGCCTCTTTTTGGTATCACTCCATGGCTCCGTTGGTAGAAACTGATACTGCCTAATCTTGACTGGCTTAGCTTCTTCTGACCTATAATGGATTTTAATTTTACTTTACATTTATTCTGGTCAAATCTATTCAAACATCCTCATTTCAGATCCATCCATCCATTTTCTTGACCTGCTGTTCCATTTCTGGGTTACGGGGGTTAGCTGGAGCCTATCCCCGCCCACTGCACCCTCACACCTACGGGCAATTTTAGAGTTCCCAATCAACCTCACATACATGTTTTTGGACTGTGGGAGGAAACCGGAGT
>JAOWBL010000008.1:8564548-8624423 GCA_028564865.1 Zenarchopterus dispar
TATCTATCTATCTATCTATCTATCTATCTATCTATCTATCTATCTATCTATCTATCTATCTATCTATCTATCTAATCCATCTATCTAATCCATCTATCTAATCCATCTATCTAATCCATCTAATCTATCTATCTAATCTATAGTGGATGAAGTGGGTTTCTTGAGAAATCCCAGGTTGTGTAGTTTTTTAGCATGTGTTGGCTTTAATTTGCAGATTGCGACACTACTGATGTCAAGAAGAGCCCCCTGGCTGTATGTGTGCCTTGGGATGGGCGAACATGACAAAACTGTAAAATCACTTGGGCAAACAGACGAAGACTAACATAAGCTGTAAAGAAGAGCTGCTCCCTCTCCTCCTCGTTCTCTCTCAGGACCTCTCTCTTACAAGAGCTCTTACTCAGGAGAACTCTTTCTCACACACAAGCTCCAATATGGAGCTCATCTCTTCTGATCCTCAAAGCTGTGGAGGCCACAGCTCCAACTTTAGCGTGACAGGCTACAAGCCAAAGGCTTGCTTTCTCCATCACCACGTCTGAAGAAACTATCCAGTTTCTAGGAAAAGGCAACTACAGCGTGTCTGGCCACAGTGCTGCAATGAGCAACCCGCGACTGTTCTGAGTCCCAGACGAGCCACACAAGGGACCCGTGTATGCCCTGACGACATGAACACCTTCAGACCGACGGGGAGACAAAGGAAACCAGCTGCAACACCGACGCTACATCCCCTCATCTTAACGAAGATAAGGAGAGAATGAGAGAGAGCTGCTCCTTGCCAGGACCACAGGCGGAGCGTAATCATCCAACTGTTAACCAAACCGAGGGGAACACTGGTTTGCCAAGGACAAAACCATCACTTCCATCACTCACAAAGTAATCAGTGTAAGAAGCTGGTTTTATGTCTTGGCAGAGAAACTTAGTTAATGCATTTAACTAGTTTTATTTTGTTATGTACACGTTGTGAACTGGATCACACAACTGCGTTTATTTGTTATTGATGCTGAAGTGTGTTTATGCATTTTAGTTTACTGGTTAATGCATCCACATTGGTGGATCTTGTTGATGCGCCCTCCCAAAGCAGAAAATGAACCTTTTCCTCGTTTCCTGGTTGAATGGCCAGATCGCACATGTGAAGTTAGCTTCACATTGGGCATCTCTGTGTGGGAAACATCAGAGCAGCTGAGTTTTCTGGTGTTGGGAAGTTGTTCTAGTGTTTTTGTATTTTACAGTCTTCTCTTCTTTTTCTCATCTTTCCTATTAACACACACACACACACACACACACACACACACACACATATAGGCATGTGCACTTTTATCTTTCCACAAGGCTTCAGATTTCCTTTGTTCTTGCTGGGTGTGACAAAATCTCGTCCACCATTTTGAACCATGCAAGACTGCATCACTAAAAGACTTCATCCGCTAATTTGAGTCACATGTGGCTTGAACACCATGTGGCCTTGTCTGCCATCTTTACCACTTTTACAACCATCTTGCCACACACACATACACAAACACACATGTGTATATAGGCTGATATTTCTGTTTCATGTTAGTTGTTTGTGTATGTGTAGTTTATCAGAACTTTATTTCATGTCGTGTTGATTGCAACTATTTACACTTGTGTTAATAAATTCTTATTCTTTTTAATAAGAGAAGTTGGTTGTGGTTATTTTACATATCTTTGAAACATTTGCTAGTTGCAAGGGTCTGTGCTCGGACTCCTTCCTTTACTGTTACTGTAAAGCGTCAACCTGGTCACAGGCTGGTACGCATAGAATAACAGCTATTTTGAGACTGATTGTGCTGTTGAGTTATTAATTCCTATTTAGGTGGTGCCCTGTTTGGATTTATTTATTTTGATAATGTATTTACATTGTTAATAACTGTCTTCAGTCAGTTATTCAGTTATTAATAACTCCTTAATAACTAAACAAGCACTACCTGTTGTGGCACAACAGGATTCTATAGAAGAAAATTTTTGATGCCATGTGTTGGTTTCCTTGGGGAAGCAATAATTATAATTGATATTGTAATGGCTTTGTATTAATTAGAATAATTTTGAAGCACAATTTGGCTCCATGTAAATAAATATGAATTTAACTGAATCAGTGATGGCTTAATGCTGGGTCAGGTTTTGATCTGGTTTGGGTCAGCATTAGGATGAGATTTGTATGCGTGTTTGATCACTGAATTCTGAAGGTCAGAATGAAGGTGAACATGTCGTCTCAAAATTTGGTGTGAAGACTCACCTGCTTTTCTTTTTTCTTATGTGCTCTTCACCACAGGAACTCTCTCAGAAACAGATCACAGAAGCCCAGAAGCGGTTTGAGTTTTACAACAAGGTGAGTGTGACTGTCTGATATCATCCATATGGATGACCAGTCTCTGGCCCATCACAGACCATATGTGGTTTCAACCTGCAGGATCAGAGCGGATTTGTTGGAAAAGAAGATCTAAAAAACATCTTAACTGATTTGGTCCCAAATATGAACAAGTAAGAAATATTTATTACGTAACCTCAACTGTTTTTCTATTTGCATGGAGTCATGTGTTAAAGAGAACATGCCCTGCCTCAGTTCTTCTGTTTCAGTAACTCTCTGTCTTCATCAGTCTCATGGTTGTGGAGGAATTGAAGAATGAATGTTACCTCTAGTAACATTGTTGTGGAAAAAAAGTATCTAATACCTCTGTATGACACATTTTAACCACTAGGTGACTGCAATACCTGAATGAGACTGAAATAATATAACAACACTCTAAAATAAAGTCTTGGCAATATGGCTTGAATCAGTGAATTATTTAATTAGCTTTTGCATGCAAAAGGGTTAATCTGTCCATCTCAAGTTTCAATGCAGAAGTGAAGTTACTCAGAACACACAGAGAGTTAGACAGAGGCAGAAGCTTTGTGCTGCCAGTCATAACAATCTTGCTATGCAAAACAACAGCTGCCAAGGTACCAAACCAAGGAGAACAACAGAGACATGCAGTAAACTGCACTCATGACATAGGTCACAGTGGCCGAGACTAATTTTTCCATGACAAATATCAGCCTGGAATAATGAGCATGTCTCAGTTTTCCTGCGGGAATTTTCCAGCCTAAAACAATACATTCCTTATATAATTATCATGAATCTTTGGGGTTCTGCTTATAAAAACATCTAGTATCAGATAATGTACAGACTTGCACACTGAAAAAAAATGATACCTTTATTTTTAGCAGAATCAGTGATTATTTGTTTCATTCAGTCTTACATTTGTCTCTAGAATCTTCCAGAATTCATGGTATACAAAATTACATCATGTTGAGGTCATGACTCCTCCACCACCATGCTTGACAGTCAGTGACCTGGTGTGTGTTTGCAGGAACATGTTGGAGAGGTTTGTCTCTGATGAGCTCAAAGCTGCAGACAGAAGCTCCGCTGATGGTAAGTAGAAGGTCATTTTAGATGATTTCTGCTTAGATGATGTTTCCTCTTCAGAGCTGAAACAGTGCCTGGTGAAATTCATTGGTTCGCCGTCGTCTTATCATGTTCAGATACAATTTCTGCATGACAGAAGCTGTTATTGGTGCAGATTTGACTGATTGATTTTGTTTGTTTGCAGCAGTTCCCTTTCAGTTCTTCCTGGGAATGTACAAACGTCTCTTCACTCAGTGTAGAAGTTTGGTGAGTCCCCATCATCCATCTTTTGCATTTTATAATCCCTAATTATTAGTGTTACTGTTAATAATTAAGTAGGCTCCAGACTGACTGGCTGTTGGAGTATGAATGAGTTGCATGCTGATCGGTTGGCTTACAGCGAAACTAATGTCCAAGCTAAATATTGTCAGCACTGACTAATGCAGTGGTTCTCAAACTTTTTCTGTCATTCCCCCTTTGGAGGAAGAAAAATTTTCACCCCCCTCTCCTCTCACACACAGACACAAAATTGTGACAAAATAGGCCATGTTTAACTTTATTGACATATCAAAGTCATGAACATTCCTTTTGCTATGCTTTTTCATAACTAGAAAAGAATGAAATAAAATGTGAATTCACTTTGCAAGAACAATAAACAATGAAGCTTAGTAGGCCTATGTGCAAAAAAGAACAAATGCATATCAAAATCCTGAATATTCCTTTTACTGTGCTTTTTCACAGCTAGAAAAAAGTAATAAAATGTGCATTCACTTTGCAAGAACAATAAACAATGAAGCTTAGAAGGCCTATGTGCAAAAAATAACATATGCAGATATCTGGCATTAATGGCTGCAATGAGCCTGTTTTGTGCTACACATCTTTCCAACACAGGGTTGCAGGCTTGATACTGCCACTCTCAAGTCATATTCAATATTGAGCCTGGATATTTTCTTTGTTTTTAGTGAGGCAACAGCGGAAAAGCCTATCTCACAGAGAAGGGAAGCAGGATGCCCACAGCTCTCTGCCCTATAAGTGGATGCTCCCTCTCCACACCAAGCCAGAATTCAGTCAGTGTCTGTGCTGTAAACCTCATCCTCAGGGTGGAGTCAGATGTCATCTCAATGAACTGGTCCTCTTCAGCAGAGCTTAAATCACCAGGTGCTGCTGCATTGAATGGATTTCTCAGCCAGTGATACTGAGCACTGTTGTCTGGGAAGTATTTTTGAAAGAATCCTCTCAGAGACGAGATATGCTCTTTAAGAGATGGAATCACTGGTGGCACAAGAATTACTCTTTTCAGCAAATTCACTCAGATTCTCAAAGAAATCAGTGTTTCCTTGATCAAGTCGCCTGCCCCACATGTCCAGCTTTCGAGTTAATGCACTGCTCTTGGTGCTTGTTTCTGCCTTGAAGCTGAAGATTTAATTCAGCTTTCCAAATATATTGCTGAGATTGGCCAGTTTCATCAGAAATTGTTCATCATTAAACTTGCTGGCAATGTCATGCATATCCTTCTCCTCCAAAAACACCTGAATTTCTCTGAGCTTGAAGATTTGTGATAACACTTTTCCTTGGGAGAGCCACCTGGCCTTGCTGTGGAACAACACAGCCAAGTGTGTCCCATCTCATCACAAAGTGCGGAGAACAGCTGCGGTTTCAGGGTCTTGTTTTGATGAAATTGACCACTCTGATAACATCAGTCAGTATGTCGTTTAATTCAGGGCTCATCTGCCTTGACGCGAGCAATTCTCTGTGTATGACACAGTGCGTCCATTGCGCATTTGGCGAGACCCGCTTGATTAGCGCCTGCAATCCCTGCTTTTTTCCCAGCCATGGTCTGTGCACCATCCGTGCAAACACCAGTACAGTTCTCCCATTTCAGCCCATGTTCTGTCAGGTCACTGTGAAGAAGCTTAAAGAGCTTATCAGCTATCGCTTCTTATGTACTTGCAAAACAGAAAATCCTCATACTGTGACTCAGATGTGATAAAACGCACACAAGCAATTAACAAGCAGTCTTTATTGCTGTCAGTCGTCTCATCCACTTGTAAGGCAAAGTGTTTGTCTTTCAGTTTCCAGTGAGTTGTTCTTCAAGTTCTTCTTCTTCTTCATCTGAAATGTCACCTATACGTCTTGCAACTGTGAACATTGGACAGAGGGACAGCCTTCAATTTTTCAGTGGTTGTCTCATCAAGCATAGTTGACACCAAATCTAAAGGTGTGGGCAGTATCAGCTCCTCTGCTGTTGTGTGTAGTTTCTTGCATTGTGCAATTCTGTATGCCACTTTGTATGATGCTAATAGTGTGTTGTTGTTCACAGATCCAACTTTTACAAACCGATATTCCTGCTGATGATATTCACTGAGTTTTCTCTTAAAGAAATCGAGTGGTTTATTGACGTTACTCAGGTGTAATGTCTCAAAGTGTCTTTTGCGCCATACACTTTGACAAATGCTAGACTAATGTCACTTAAAGTTATCAGTAGCTATCTATGGATGCATTTGGTATTCAGCCTTGTATGTTTGAGCCCTGTGGTGGGCCACAGGTTTCTGTTTTAGACCCCACCCTTTTTCCATTCTATATGTTTCTCCTGGGGTCTATTTGTAGTTGGCTTGTTTCAGTGCATTGTTGATAATGTACGGATGCACATGTCCTTAAATTTTAAAATGAAATGCTTCACTACAACCTCTTGATTACCTAATGCTGGGTTCACACTGCACAATTAATCAGAGATGAAGGACAGAACCATACTGCAATGAGCTGCAACAGATATCAAAAGAACCAGATAACAAACTCATCTGTTGTAACACACTGCTCATTTGTTAATAGATTAGTTTTGTAATTAATACTACTGTACTGCTACTTCTGGATAAATTACGGTTATATTTGTAGTATGTATGTTGCTTTAAATAGCCCCTCTGTTTCAAAATTCTAGTGATGTCCCTGCCTATCTGGGTCCCTTATTTGCTTAAAAAATAAATGTAGGGTATAAGAATAAAATAAACTGAAATGATAAGTTGTGGTTGGTGTTGTCATGCCACGATTACGTCAAAATTGTTGGGCTCTGGTGTCACATCTGTTTCAGGTAGGATAGGAATGATTGACAGGTGCCCATCATTCCTGTTATTGCCACACTTTAGTTATTCATTTATTTTATTATTGTTTAAGGTGTGGGATTTTGTGTTGCTGTTAAACCTCAAGGTGTGTTCTTACTTTTGAAATGTAATCATTTTTTAACAGCAATATTCACAGACATACAGAGGATTGTTGTCCTGGTATTATTATTATTATTATTATTATTATTATTATTATTATTATTATTATTATTATTATTGTTATCAGTTATCTTGAATAGCTCAACTATAGATGTTTAATTTAATACGAAGTTATCAGGACTGCAGCCTGTTTTACTGGTGAAGTGTAACAGATTGCGGATCATGGATCATTTGATTGACTAGGAATTTCTCTATTGTAGTGTGGCAAACTGGGGGCCCCAGGATTTTGCATGGAGCCCCCAGAAAGCATGTCTTGTTAATTAGGAACACTGAGAATAAGTTTCAAGTGTAGCAGTATGATGTAGTCCTGCAGTAAGAGATGTTTCTGTACAGGTACACAGTGTATAGGGCTGTACCTGTTCAGCTCTCTGACCCAGTCTCTGATCTGACCTTTGACCATGCAAGTGAACTGTACAGGTGAACACTTCCTGCTGCAGCCACCAGGGGACTCTAAGTTACAACATAAGCCTCAGAAACGCCCACAGTTACAGAAAATAAATGACTTGTCTACATTTGCAATCTCCTAAAAAAGAACATTCAGTGTTAACGACTGAAATTAGGATTCAGATACTTACCACCTGTGATATGGCATGAATATTTGTGAGTTTATCAAGTCAGATGAATTACTTTATAATGGACAGAAATGTCAAAATTTTCTCATGTCCAAGTTTATAAAGTCATCGTTTGAGTTTCTTTATCCAGATCACTTTATGAAGTCATGAATTCTGAGCCTTCTCTTGGAAAATTTCAAGTTGAGTAATTTTTCTGAGTTTTTTTTTTCTTGCAAAAGAGTTTATAAGCTGAATTTATAAAGTAAGAAATTCTTTCTCGTTAGAATGTTCGCTCCTTCCCACCAAACATTTATTTTTTTTTTTTTTCCTCAAATGGTTGTAAAACTTCCTATGGAGTGATTTAACTTGATCAAAGTGAATTTAAACTTCACATCCACAAATGTACCAACATAATACATCTTAGAAGGTTTGAACTCTGTCACACAGAACTTTTACTGAATAGGAAACCCAGACAGAACTGTACCCTCAAAATCCAGAACCAACCCTGGTCTCACCTAGTCATATTTAATTAATTTCAGTTAAAATCAATTTTATTTATGCAGCATCAATGACATTGCATGTTGTTTTTCTGTGCTTTGTTTTTCTGACACAGAACATGACCAATTATTAAATAATCAATATCACATAAATCCTGCCCTTTAAGAGGGAGGAAACCTTGATCAGGGCCTGCTTAAGGCCAGGTGGAAAAAGCAGGAAAAGAGAGATGGAAAAGATGGGATGAAGAACAGAGGGAGGATGAAGAACAGAGAGAGGAGAGATCCATATATTGTCAGTGGTACAAAGGACAAACTATATTAGTAGTAATTATTTGTTAACAGGAGAACTAAGAGTTTTATGTACATATAACCGATACATAATTAGTTGGTGTACTACAGAGATGACTATATAAACAGGTGTAGACAGCAGGTACTGAGGTGATATTGTGATATTACAGAAATGAAAAAAAAAATGCTGTCTTACAATCCTGATCATATGGTCTCATCTGTCATGTTTTTGCAGGTGGTTCAGGACTCGGGAGTGAACCAACAGCAGTATCCTGAAGACAAACTCATCTCTGCACCTGTCAGCAGGGTGGGTTCGGTTCTGGTGGTTTCAAAGAGAACTTTTAAACTTTTATTGTGAGCCTGACTACACTCCTTCTCTCTACATCTGCTTCATTTTATAAAAAACTAACTTGGAACAAAATTCTTGAGTAGATTAATATGGAAAGAAGAAGCAATTCTCAATGGAGGAAAACTAGATGTGAGTCTAATCTGGTTCAATTTGGATGTCAGTACCGGCGTTTTCAGAAGTCAGATACCAGAATGACAGAAGCAGTCAAAACATATCCATTTTTAATGTGCATTATCAATAAAATAGTGATTTATTTTCTACACTTGTAGTTTTAACCCAGACTGCAGTAGTATCAGCTCAGTCACAAGAAAGTTCATGCATCTCTAGTCAGACCAAGTGGTTTCATAAGATGTGCTGGACCATCCCCACTCATTTCCATACCATAGCTTGAGGGGTTCCAGTTATAGGGGAACTCCCCTTGCTCAGCCTTCATGGGGAGGTCTATGCAGGGGTGTTGGTGAAGTATGTCTTGTCAGTGGCCAAACCTGTCCACGAGAGTTCTGTCTTAGTCCTGGAGCACTGGACAGGTGGGTAGCATCTGCAGTCATGCGGACTGAGACTCTCTTTACTGGTAGATCTATGGTCCTTCCCTCATCTTTGAAACTGTGGATAGAGACTGAAAGGACCAGATGGAAGATACAAGCAGCTGAAATGAGTTTCGTCTGCAGGGTGTCTAGACTAGAAAAACAAATTCAGTCTTTCAAGAGAGACTGAGGAGAGTTACTGTTAAACCTTCGATGAGTGGAAGATGGTGGATGGCAGTGGCTCTGTTGTCAATACTGCAGATCTGTCTCCATGTTGTAAGAAGTGGCACGAAGTGAAAACTAGGCAATTAATAAACCTTATTAGATCCAAGAAAACAGAGTTCTGATATCAGAACAGAGCTTAATTGGGGATCAAAGCCTATTTTAAAAGCCAGATGTAAAAAAAGGAGGTTCAGGTGAGTCTGACACTTGCTTTTACCGTCATGCACAGATTCCCAGGTATAAAGGCCAAAGGAGTTATACAGCAGCCAAGGTAATGAGAGGTGAAACTTCATGTTTCCAGTCACCTCTAAACTCTGACTGATGATCTAACATCTAATTTGATCTCTGACCGATCTCTGATCTGATCCCTGACCCAGTGTCTGATCTGATCCCTGACCCAGTGTCTGATCTGATCCCTGACCTGGTCTGTGATTTCATCCGGTCTCTGATCTGATCCAATTTCTGTCTCAGTCTTTCATTTGGTCCGATCTCTGATCCAGTCTCTGATCTGATCTCTGACCCGGTTCCTAATGTCATCTGATCTCTGACCCGGTCTTTGATTTGATCCCTGACCGGGGGTCAGATCAGATTTGTTTGTTTCGTCTTATCTATGGCAACTTTAGGTCAAATCCACAAATTTAATTGGCATATTGCTTTAAAGTAATTTTAAAAATTAAGATTCTAATCAAGTAGTTTTTGTCAGTATGGACTCAAGATGAGCCCTAAAATCTTGTTAGGTAAAGGCATTTTGAGGCTGTTCATCCAACTTTGACGCATCTAAGCTCTGATGATTCACAGGTCTAACCATTAGTTTTAACCTGTAGTTCCTGTCCTGGCTTCTTTAACTCTTCTGCGCCCATGTTTCTCACAACACGTATGTATTTTAGTCTTGTTTTAATATTAAAACTGCTTCAGAAATTTTTCTCTTTCTGATTCCTGGTTTTCAGGACCCAGGAATTGGACTGTTTTGTCCACAGCAACTCTGCTAAGAGCTCATGGAACTCTGGACTAGTTTCCCTTTGTCTTCACAGCACTTGAAGTTTAAATGTGAGATAAAAGGTGTTAGTAAGATTATTATAAATGGAGTCTAAGCTATACCGTATTTCTCCTAATTAACGCGCCTGAGCGCATAGCAAATTACCGGCAGAGTGCATCTATTTAAGACCTAATTATAGTTGTTCAATGTTAGGCTTTAAAACAATAAGGTATCACAAAAAAATGTCTAACATACATGAATTACAAATAAAACTACAAAAATATTGCTAATTTTTATGTACATGCAACAAAATTCATTCACATTAAAGAATTAACTTTCTTATCAGCACTTTCTTTCAATATATACATACCGATAATAAAAAATAAAAAATAAAGGAGGACTGAAAAATAAAATTCTATACTCCACAGCTTGCAAATATCAACAAAACTTCATAAATCTACTCCTGCCTATTATAAATTATACTTCCCGGTAGCACGTTGTAATCATGCACTCTTGTTGACGTCATGTATAACGTCAGCCCCTCTCCGCAAAATAACCAAAGCGGTGTTAAACGTGCTTTTTTACCTCAACTCTTTTGACAATTAGCCACGCTAAATTTAAATGTCCAATCAATTAAATACTCTATAAGATTAGGAAAAAATTGAGCAAGATAAGTGTCTGTCTCTGCAAACCATAACTCTTGATTGTAACTGTAATTAATTTTTATCATAACTGGCATAAAAATAATAGCGCTGTGGGTGGGGTGGTGTCTATTAGAGAGGGAGCGTTAATAGCGAGAAATACGATATGTCCCTTCAGCAAAATACTGGTTCTGGCTTGTTATTGGTTAAATTCTGTCCTGTTTGAAGCTGCACGTGGCACTGCTGCACTGAGGAAGACGAGCTGACAAGTACAGGGAACAAAAATGGGTTAAAATAACCTGTTTAATTATGCCCAGACGTAACATTGTGGCATTTATACTGTTACCATAGGTGGGGACATTTGGATGTAGAAGCAGAGGATTGTTTCCACTTCCTGTCTGAAATGTTTCTCAGAGCAAATCTTGATCTCCACCAGAATTAATATCCATCTGGAATATGTTATCCTCCACAGTGATCTCTATTACTGGATTGGACAGATCATATTTGCTAGTGTTGAAGGTGATGTGCAAGTAGCAACGCCATTTTGAAGAGTACTAGTTCACATGTAAACAAACAGCTGTCAGTAGTGTAGGCCTCAAATAAGCGTGTATTTTACCTCATTTGTGATAAACAAATAATCAACCTGAAGCAAAACACTGGATGTCTTTACAATGATAATTCCCTTGGCTGTTGCTGTTAGCCGCCTTGCTTGCAGACTAAAGTAGCACTTTTCAAAATGGTGGCGCTGTTGACAAGTCAAAAGTCACGTAACGTCCAATCCAGTAAAAGAGATCACTGATCCTCAAGCTGTCTATCATGGGTGCCCTGCCTTGCCTTCCAGTAGAAGTGGAGGGTGTGATCATCACCATCTTCAATCACAGTTCAGTCTGATCTGTTCTCACATAAAAGCTTCTGTTCAGACTAAAGCACCAATGATTTCTGAAGGACCTATGGAGGTTTAAAACCACAGTCCAGAAGAAGTTGGCATCCTCTAAAAACTGAAAAATATTACTCTTGCACCCAGAAAAAGAGGGAAAAAAGGGCAGGAGACTCAATTTTTCTGACAGGCACCTTTTCATTTTCTCTTCCCCTGCTCCTCCGCTATCTTCTTTTATTCTATTTTTTTCTCCACCTCTATGGAGAAGTCTGACCTGGTGCTATCATACATGCCATAAACCGCTGTAAAATTTCATGTGTCACCACACTAGATTCTCACATGTCCTAGACCTCTGTAAAGTTTCCTGGACTGATCTGATCTCCCATATTCCTGAATTGCCCTAAACCCTCATGACCTGGACTGCTCTAGATTCTCTCGTGTCCTTGACTGCTCTAGATTCAGAGGTGTCCTTGACTGCTCTAGATTTTCAGGATTCCAGACCACTCTTATTGCTCATATGTCTGTGACTTCTTTAAACTCAGGCACCTTAGACCACTTTAGTGTCTCACATGTCCTTGACCGCTCTAAACTGTCATGGACTGCTCTAGATTCTCACATGTCCCAGACTGAAGTAGAATACATTAAACTTCCTGTGGTCATTGTTGACCTTTTCACCTGAAACTGAGTTGTTTCCTGCCAGGACACAGACTATGGGTTCTTCCCAAGTAAAGAAGACCTTCATCCTCTCTCCTCCTCCTCAGTTGTGAGGCCGGGTTGTCTGGACCTGGAGCTGGAGAACAACCCAGAGGAGGGAGATTCGTTCTTTGATGACCCGCTGCCCAAACCGCTGAAGACATATGGCTGGTGAGGACCACAGATCCACAACACCAGGCACAACGGATTCTGGAAGTTTCATCTAGGATCCTGAAAGTCTTGGTCAGGAAAATGCAGTTCTGGTGTTAGCTCTGGTTTAAGATGTTTTAGTTTTAAAGAGTTTCTGTGCCCAGATTATCTATAAATTCACCTGTCATCATTTCTGACAGTCTGAAGTTAGGACCAAAGTCAGTGGTAGTTTTTAGGACTGGCTCAAGTCTGGCTCAGGCCTTGTTTGGGTCTGGTTTAGGTCTGGCTCAGAATTTGTTCAGGTCTTGTTCGGCTCTTGTTCAAATCTGTTTCAGTTCTGGCTCACCTCAGTTTCAGAACTGGCTCTTGTGTCTGAGAATTAGTTCAGAATTTGTTCAAGAATGGCTAAGGTCTTGCTCAGGATAGGTTCAGGTCTGGTTCAGTCTTGTTCTGATCTTTGTTTAATATCATTTTTCTTTGGTCTCATATGAACAAATAAGTGCTGGTCAAGACACTTAAATTTACAAAATGGTTTTTGCAAAATCTACATTTCCTTCCTAATACATCCACATACAAGAATGTGTCACATCAGCATCAAGAATGGTTCTGTACACAGTTCACAATAATGACCACCTGTATCTGACACCTAACAGTGTCAGGAATGCTTTTGTTTATTGCAGTCCTGTTTTTTTCTAGTATTCCTTTCTACAGCTGTCCTCCCTGAAGCTGTAGAGTCCAAAAAGACAAGTACTAAGAAACCTGAAAATAATCTGGAGAGTTCACACCACACTCCTTCCAACAGGGCTGTGAGTCACTTAGCCTTAATTTCTGCTTTGAATCTGAAGTAGAAAACAAAGAATCTGATCTAATTCTTCCAACAGAAATCAGAAAGAATTTGTAGCACAAGCCCTGTTTTGTCAAAGTTAACCATGCATCTTATGATATGGCTATTTTGCTTTATTTTCTAATATATTCTGTTGAGCTCTTGTTAATGAATGTAACCGTTTTATATCTTTTTATGTTGACAAATATCACAACCATGTTAGTATTTGGACCACTGTTAAATTCAATTAACAAAATTCTTATTACTGCTGGCTCTGTAAAATATACAGTCATTGTTTTAATCATCCTGAAATATATGAAATTAATGAATTGTGATAACACTGACATAATGAATTTAAATGAAGTTACAAACTTTGATCAACTTAAAGAAAGGAGTTCCTCTTTTCCTGGATCTTCTATCATCTAGCATCTTCTATCTTATGAAGAGTATTTCAGGAATTTTTGGCCAGCTTTTTTTAAATTTGGTGATATTTGACTCATTCATGATTCTTTTAGAAATCAAATCCTTTGCATGTTTAACTCTATCTACAATAACCACAAACTGTTGAAATATAGCTAGATGATCAGGCAAGTCTAGATGCATAACCCCTGAGTTCCTTAAATTATTTAAAGAGTTAGTTAAGATGTTGTCAATCAAAGTTGCTGAATGATCACTAATCATCATAGTTTTATGAATAAGTGGAAAAAAATAATTAGAATAAAGAACATTGGAAAAATCTCCATCATTCATATCCAGTTTACTGTTAAAAAGATTGATATTAAAGTAAACTAATAAATAGCAGAGTTTATTCTCCATTTGTATCAAGTAAAGGGACTTTGACAGTTATTAAAGTCATTGATATTTGAATCAGGTGGACGATAAATGACACAAACAATGACATTTCTAAAACCCAAAACACCTAAAAGCTCCACAAAGACGGTTTCAGCCACCATATATGTATATGTATGTATATGTATGTATATACATATATACATACATACACACACACACACACACCCACACACACACACACACATACACACACATGCACATCCATCTGATTCATCAATTTAAATTTTTTAGCAACTGAGAATTGAAACAGGATTAGGCCAAACTAGGCTGCATTACACAGACCCCAGTGGAGATGAATCGTGCCTCAGCACAATATCTAAAAATTCAGAGGGAGTGACCAGTGGGCTTGCGAGGAGAGAATTGCACAAAAGGGTGTGGCGTGGGAATGTCCTCAGGGGTCAGGAGTGAGGGTGGAGGGGTCAGAGGTCAGAGCCAGCTGGACAGCACACAAGAGAAGAGAGAGTGAGAAAAAAAAGGGGGGGAGGGAGATGTCCAAGATCGACTGAGTAGGCCCAAAGGGACATTAACATTGAACTGATGCGAGGCTTTCTGACCAGTGGTGAGATTTGGTGAGAAACTGAGCCAGGGCACACTTGTGTAATGGTCCGTAGTAATTGATAAGTGACAAGACTTCATTCTGGATGCAAAATCACCTATCAAAATGTAGCGGTGGATTAAAAGCTGCAGATGATGGTATTCACTCACTGTATGGGGGTTATTTAAACCTACAATGGCATATACCAATATGTCATACTAATCCACTAAACTGTTGATGTTTTAGTTTTTATGTTTACATATTTTATATTTGTATCCAATGTTCTTATGTTACTTATATATAAATCTCCCATCAACACTTGTTTCTTACTGATTATTTTAATTCATATGTGTTGTAGAGTGCATCATTTCTCATGTCATTTGTTTATCTCCAGAGTATAATGTATAACATTACTACATGTAGTTTCAACAAGAAAGTTTGTATTGTATCGTGAAAGGTGCAATGAATATAATAATAAGCATACACAAACACATGGAATGATCAGTTAAAGTTGCAATTCAATCTCATATGATTTACACAACTGAAAAGCTTTATTGTGTCATTTTATAATGGTGTACAGATACTTTTGTGTCTCATAGAGTGCAGTCAGGAAGGCGAGGGCCTGCTAGTTTTAATTTCTGTGGGATTGACTGGTCAGTAAGGGCAACAAGGCTGTCTTTTTTGAGGCCACAGTGGCCACAGTGGCCCAAAAAAGGCAAACATGGGGGCCCATCCCAGGGGGTCAGCAATTCAAACAGTAACCCCTGAGTGAAAGGCCCAGAGGAGATCAATTTTCTCAGACTACTCTTGCTGCCTATGACTCTGAATGTGCACACCCACACACCATGCTTTTATGTTTAATTGAATTCAGTCTCAGCAACAAAGGAGGCAGATGTATTTCAACCACGTTTGAATGACATCATGAGTCAGCATCAAAGCAGCCTTAATGTCTCATTTGAGGTCCAACAAAGTTCACCGCTTGATGGTATACATGCACTGAGTGAATTTGAAAATGTGCAGTACGTATGGGACCAGCAAAAAACACGTAATGCTTTCCTGCAGCCTGATGATAACTTCAGCATCTGTGTCATTTTACGGGTTGATGGCTCTCTTTTCTCAGCGGCCACATGCAGAGCAGATAAAATTCAGTTCCTCCGTCTCAGGCAAGCCAACCCACTGCTGCCTCCCAGTGGCCTCAATGGCACCGCAGGTACCACACTCATGCGCCCCTTCAGGTCCTTGTCCTGCCATCCAGTTCTGGTAACAGCTAGAAGCTGACCCGGACCAGAACCAAAACTTGAAGGCACAGGTGTAGCGTAGGCCCAGCCAAACATGGGTGGATGTAGCATTCTTGACTTTTTCAGCCACCCTCTCCTGAGTTTCTTTGGTGGTGATGTGGACAAGGTCGATGTAATGCTGTCTGCAGTAGCTCATGGCTTCAATCCATGTCATGTTTTCTTGGATTAATACCAGGTTTTCTTCAGGAAAACAAAGAAAGAGAGAAGGTACTTGGTGTGAACTTTTTAACACAAATGTATAGAAAATAAACAGAAAAGCACAGGATATTTTGAACGTACCTGAATCCAGGCTTTGACTGGTGGTGGTGGTCATTAGAGTTGAGGATTGTGTAGGGCTTTGTGCTGTGGTACCCATCTGTGTCACTGATGCAAAGACACTGTCTGTGACTACATTAACAGATGTTACTGGGAGTAGCTGTGTTGACATTTGTGTTGTTGCAGAGTTCAGCTCAGTACTTGAAGGATGCAACACAAACTCTGTGGTATTTGTTGTTGCCGGTCCACTGGCACTTGTTAGTACTGGGATGGGAACATTAGTCGGGTTTGGCTGTTCAGTAGCAGCCACAGTGAAATTAAATGTTACTGTTGATTTCTGAGGGAGAGTTGTCAGATTTGTTGGCAGCTGACCAGTTGTAATGCTGTTGTGTGTAGTTGGTGATCTGGTGGTTGCAGGAATAGATTTCCGCACTGCAAAGGTATGAATGCATAAATGATTTATACCAGAAAGATATGTACTGCAGTGATATTATTGTACTCTACTCCATGTTGTGCAAAATTACAAAGTAGTTTTGAACTAAAACAAAGCAACGTTTCTGACACTAAAACCAAACTGTAAGTAAGGAAGAGCTACTTACCCCCTTGACAAATAAAATTAAATTTGAAATTGCATTTCTCGTCACTCCACTTCCCCCCATCTTTGAATATTGCTGCAGTGCAGTCCTGATTTCTGGAATACTGAGGTTGATTGGGTTTCCAGAAACGAAATGATGAGTTACTCCCATCTGACCATTTCCATGGATCTTTGAAGAGGCCAATCCACATAATTTGTGATGCAGACAGGTTACGGACCTCCATATTCTCCCCTCTTGAGTGTATGCTTACAAGATCAGATGTTAAGTTCCTGCAATGACTCTGAGCATCTCTCCATGATTTGGTCTCAGTAATGAATATAGCACTGCTGGCATCACTGTTACCTAAAAAGAGTTGAACTTTTTAAGCAATAATGTGATGCACTGGATTTTTAGATTTTGGGGGGGGACTTGAAGTACTGCAGTGATATTATTGTACTTACCATAACAGACAAAGCCATTTTCAGCTTCACAGTTAGTTTCAAGCCAACTGCCGCTTAAATCCATTGCTCCACATGCTTTTTGATTAGCTGTTTGTGGTGATCCTGGTGCCCAGTTAAAAAAGTCGGTTTTTTGATCAGACACAGACCAGTGCCACATCGGCACAATTCCAATCTCCAGTCCTATCCAAGCTCTGTCAGTTTTTGTTGAAAATAAACTAATCAAACTGTTCATTTCAGACAAGTTGTGAACTGTTACTAAATCAGAGTACATCTCTCTGCAGTATGTCTTTGCTTCACCGAAGGACTTCTGGAGATTAATAAAGTGAAAATCTGAAGATCCCAGTGTACTGGAGAAGAACACTGTGGGATTACAAGAAAAGTATTTTGTCATAATAATTTGAATACCAACAGCAGCAACAACAACAAAAAAATATATATATTTAATTTGTGGCTTTATAATATTGTTCAAATATTTTAGAGATTTCATCACCACTGTTAATACAGTATATTATAAAAGCATTGAATCAGGAACTGATGTTACACTATAACATATATTGTATATTTAAGCATTTGATACCAGGAAAGAAATATACTATACTGACAAAACATGTAAAGTACAAACCTGAGCTGATGATCAAAAATAGTGCTGAAGTCCTTTTCATTGTGAAGTGTTTCCTTCCATTCATGGTGAAGGCAAACCTTAAAATAATAAGCTAGAAAATAAACATAAATAATTCCACTTAATATAATATAACAAGATTAGTTGCTGCACCGAGCATAAGGTTGTGGCAGCTTTGACCTGCAGTATTTGTAGCAAGAATGTCACCTGGCTTGTCAAGAGATGCTTCAGGAGCTACTTTAAACAAAGTTGTTTGGCAGGTTTTACACTTTCTCGTGAGAAATATGTGGCGCACAGTTTTCTTCTTTGTTGTCATAAAACAATATGACAATACCTACAACTGCTGTTATAACTGGGCACATTTATTGACCTAACTAAATAACTGAAGTCTAATACATGTTTTATAACTGAATAAGCTTTTTCTTTTTTCTTTCTTTCTTTCTTTTATTTATTTATTTATTTTTGCATCTGGAGGGTTTAAAATCACTGTAATGTATTTTAAACACACACACACACCTTAAGTTAGTCCAAATTTCAAGGAGAAAAGCAAAAGAGGTGAGCTTTAAAAGCCAAACTCTGTTTGATACATTTAGGATTGTGGGATTTTTGGTTTTTTTTGGTCATGCAAGAGCATGATCAAGTTGTGCAATATTCTTTTTCATAACAAAGGCAAAAGCATTCCAGTTCCAGTCTTACTTAGGTGTGGCTATCTCAAAGATTTGCTAAGAGAAAGTAGTGCAGGCTGTATTAATAATAATAATAATTTCTGTTTACATTTATTACTCTTCGTTTAAAGTTTTGTTTACCATAGTCTTTGTATTGATTTATGTAAATGCGTTCAACGATTTCAATTTTTTCCTCAGGTGTATCAGGGTGTATGTTGTCATTTGATGTTGTGTAGACTATTTTTGGTGAAGTCATTCACTTAATATAACAACAAATTGTAAAAAGGTGAATTTAGGTTTAGGTGGCATGTGAAATTCGTGCCAATGTTCCACTGAATTATTCAAGCCCAGGTGTCATATGACAGCGCTGTTCTGGGTGGTCCCGTGAGACATTTTGGCTCAAGAGGATGGTGGCTCTGAGCCATCATGGCCTGTAAACAACAACAGCATCAAACTCATGTAAACTAGATCTGATTGTTGGCCTGTCGTCCAACATTTGTCTGGGTTAGAGCGGGGGAACCAAAGTGCTTTTCAAAAATGCGTCGAAGGTGTGTCTGGTACGTAATTTCAACCTTGAAACGACCGTGAGCTAATTTGTCAACAAGAGTTTCCTCGAGTTTTCTCTCTGATCCGTCCGTCAAGCTCATGTTAGCCGCAGCACATAAGTTAGCCATATCCTAAGCTAACATGCTAACCTCGGCTCGCTGGAAAAGGCTCTTTTAGTCAGTAAGGTTAATTTTAGTACTCCATTGACTAGACATTTTGGATAACAGAGCTGTTATGTTTACATGTCTTGCTCGCTAGTTTTAGAAAACATAAAAAATATTAGAGTTGCCGTAGACAAAGCTAATGTGAGCTAACGCTGTCTGGCCATGGTCTCGCTCGCTCGCCGTAATGGTTTAGCAGCAAGCTAACCGCAGCTAAAAGTACATTTCTTATGATGTATATTCATTTATAGAGTGCATTCATGTTAACACTATCGAAAATGTGCCCTTAAGGTAGCGGAATCCATCCTTTATCAACTTACGACCCTCTTTTCCGTAGCAAAGTTGATATAATGTTTCTACGTATCTTTAGTAGCTTTTAGCAAACGTGAAATATCGTGCGATGCTAAAAGCAACCGTTGGTAACAAATATTACATTTTTCTTTACGTACAGTTATCCAGTTAAACAACGAGTCGGGATCTCGCAATCAAAAATATAAATAGAAATGTTCTTTTTTTCATTTTCTTGTCACTTGGCCTGGTTGTGATTGGAGCTACTATCAGATTTTGCAACCGTGAATACAAAACACTTAGAGGTTCCCATCATTTTCGTTTTTTTCAACGAATATTTTAACTAACTGACATTCCTATTAAATCCCCCCTTTTATAAATGGCTATCGAGTTATATGTAGCCAAATAATCATATAATGGGTTGAAGCTTTATTGTTTAGCCTACAGAATCTTGCAGGTATAACAGGGCCATAACTGTAATTTTCATTGAGAGTAAACTGGGGAAAAAAAAAGATTTTGCCAGTCTCATGTTAACCTTTGAGCTTTCAACTGGTGAATGGTGAGAAAAAAACCCCAGGTGTTCACCAGTTTTACCAACCCTGTCAAAGCAAGTCACTTTTGGATGAATGGTTTATGCATGGTCCGTATAGTTAACGGCATTCTGTTGTTTTCATCCCCAGACTGATATCCTTCAGACGGGACATCATTCTTCTCAGCGGGTAGCTTACAAGCCATGTCCTCACAGCAGCCCAACAGCTCAGCCTCCAACAGCCCTACCAGCATCTTGGGTTCTCCTTTTTCAGTCATCAGCCCTTCTCTTAACTCGCAGGGGATCTCTCCTTCTTTGGGATTTGGACCCATCAGCAGCAGTCAGGTAAATAAGGAGTTGTTGTGGGCATCTACTGACTTTGTGGTATACCTATGATACAGTAAGATAAATTTCCCATTGCTGGAGGGTACTAGAGTTTTACATACTGCTAGAATACACTGCTTTTCCTTTCAATATTTGTTTTGTTTTCTAATTAATAAAGGAAGCATATGAAATGTTACTTGTACTGAAACAATAGGTTAGTATTTTGTCAAGCTAAGGAAAATTTCTGTGCAAACATTTTTCCTTTTCTTAATTAGTTGCACACTCTACCCAGATCTCTTCTTCAGGACCAATATCAGGGATGCATTCAGTCAGCAGCTCAGAGGATATCAAGCCTCCATTTGGCCTGAGGTCCATGTCAGCTCACAGCCCGGGAATAATGCCATCTCAGAAACGACTGTGTGTGATCTGTGGAGACCGCTCTTCTGGTGCGTGAACGATCTAAAAGAAGCTTGACCAGATTGTTTCTTTAACTTATGGACCTGATTGTTGGTGCTGGTGCTAATAAAAACACACATTTTTGCCAGACTGTTCCCTTCAATTCAGTGTTGTGTTTAATCATCCATTCCTTCATATATTTGTGTAATTTCCAGGAAAACACTATGGAGTGTACAGCTGTGAGGGTTGCAAAGGTTTCTTTAAGCGAACTGTGCGCAAAGATCTAAGCTACACCTGCAGGGACAACAAAGAGTGCCTGGTTGACAAACGCCAGCGCAATCGCTGCCAGTACTGCCGCTACCAGAAGTGCCTGGCCATGGGTATGAAGAGGGAAGGTAAGCAAAGAGAAGTATAACACAAAAACAACGCTCATATGGAGAGCCTGTCTGGCTTGTAAAAGTGAATGAACAAGGATTAGTCATATAGGGTGGATAAACAAAGATGGAGAGAATGATGGAAATGATGATGTGTATGCCGTGAAAGATACAGCATTTTAATGCTACTAGAACAGTGAGCCTGTTGTTCTGGGCTTGTAAAGTGGAAGACATTTATATGTGAATATGTGTTCTGGACTGGAGGAATTTGAGGATTACTGTGCTGGACTGCTTTATGATGACGGGCTGCTTTGACAGCCAGCTGTAGTTATTTGCCGTGGGTGTGTAAATGCAGGGAAAATGTAATGGATTTAGTCAACACAGGCACAGCAAGAAATTAAAATGGCTCAGGTTTTAGAGGAACTCAGCTTGAAGCATTTTAAAGCACAGTGTAAACTGCATATCTGTCTAGTCCTGCAAGTACATGAAAGCTGCTTTAAATTGGCTTGTGCATTTAGACACAAATCCCCGTCCTGTGGCTGCAGTTTCGTTAGTGTCAGATCTCTTCAATGATGTTTCAGAGGGATTCACAGATTCTGAAAGTGAAGTCATAAAGAAATTTCTGAGTTGAGAAATAGCATCTGTTCCTTTTTGAGATGTCTTTTCTATTGACCTGATATGTAGAATTTCACTGTTTTTATTCATAAACAAAATACATAATCTCTAGGCTCCTCAGTTAGAAAGGTCTTAAAGTTTCTAAATCTATTTGGCAACAAATAACTAGAGGAATAATTTTTATCATGTGAGTAGAGGCAGGAGGATCTGATGTAACATGTTAGTGTTGGAACTTGCGTCTGCACCAGGAGGGGATAACAGATGAAGTTGTGTTTGCTGAAATTGATTTGTGCATCCACATTGCACAATGTAGTTTATCATGTACTATGTCCACAGTTGGAATTACTTTACTAGAATATTAACAATCCCATATAAAAACTGTTGACGATCTACAGAGGAAATATTGTGACAGTGAAATGAAACAGGAGCTACTTGTAATGGGGTGTTATCATTGCTTCTTTTTCCTGTTAATAAATGGAGGTAATACAGTGGCACTTGCCTGTAACTGGCCCACAGTAGCAAAATGATTTACTGTGGATTTACTTCAGTGTTTAGTTACATTTTCCCACTGCTTGACACCATTTACTGATGTCAGTTTACCTTGTTAGCGCTGGAAAACTTATGAGGAATCTCTCTAGAATCAGGCCTGGTCTTCTAATGTTCAAGTTTTCACAGATGAAGATATTACAAAGTACTCTGTGGAAAGCTTATGCTTGATGTAAATATTTCAGACCTTAATTTTTTTGGTCTTACTGCCAGGTGGTTAGCTGGATAATCTCCACCTGCAGTCTTACAACGTGGACATGGAAAATGTCTAGAAAATGGCAGTGCATGTGTGAGCATTGCCCTCCTGATTTACTCCTGACTTAAAAAGGAGCCAGGTTCTTCTGAGTGATGACTGAACTTTTTGGCTTAAGGAGAAAAAGAAAATATTACCACACTGTGGTAATATGATTTCATCTTAGCTGTTGTAGCACTTTTGTCATAAGACAGGATTTGAAGTTGACATTCTTAGTAAAGCAGCAGTCCTTTAAAGATAATTTTCCTAAGTATGGCTCATAAACTTCTTTCTTTCCATTCTGCATGCATGTGCTGTGATGCAGCGGTCCAGGAGGAGCGCCAGAGGAACCGAGAGCGAGAGGGAGAGCTGGATTTTGGTGGCGGAGTGAACGACGAGATGCCTGTGGAGAAAATCTTGGAGGCAGAAACGGCTGTGGAGCAAAAGACTGAGCTTCACTCTGATGGAGGCTCTGCTGGAAACTCGGTGAGTGATTGGATCATTGCTGCAGAGCTATTAGCCAAGGGTGCTATGTCTAAATATGCAAAAATTACTAGTAGTAGTTATGTTGGATTATCAGTTGTAAGGAATTCACGATGATGTGATTTTTGGTTTTAGCCCCATGATGCTGTTTCCAACATGTGTCAGACTGCAGACAAACAATTGTTTGCTTTGGTGGAGTGGGCAAAGAGAATCCCTCACTTCTCTGAACTGCCCCTTGACGACCAGGTCATCCTTCTACGTGCAGGTATGAACAGTCTCCTGCACTATGATGTGGTTTTTGGTTTTAGCCCCATGATGCTGTCACTGTCACACATGGTCTGTGTGACAGTGAGGTTTTAAAGCCAACACACTGAGCATCTGATTTGTAGAAGGCTAGGATCAGTATTGCTGGAAGAGCACTCAAAGTTGGACTGTTTCAAAATAAGATTCTGAATAAGCAAAAAGGTCACTTGCCAGGTATGTACAGTGCTGTCTCATACAGTGACATCTAATTAACTAAAATGTTAAAAACTTGAACACACTCTAGGAAAAGGGGGAGCATTTTTGAAAGTGTTGAAGACAAACAGTATGTTGTAAATTAACAAACTGATTTTCACGGAATTTTAATTTGAAAATTTTCTGTAAAAATATGTACAGCTGAATCTGAAGGAAACTTTATGGTGTAATCACTTCTCTTGGGTTTAAAATGGTGTACTAATGGCTTTACAGAAGTGTCTACTGGTGTCTGTTGGCACATGTAGCATTAAAATTAACGCTGACAAACTCATGCTTGGTTTTCCTTTTAATTCTGGAGTAAAAACCAGATGTAGGATATGCGTAATTAATCGAGCTATGAAATGAATATCCCTAAAGCAACTCCTGTAAATGCCTGTATTGTAATACAGTCTGGATAAGCAGAAGTGGATGGATGGATGGAGTCTTATTTAGAATAAGGTCTGTAATTGGAGAACTATTGTCAATATAAATATAGTCAACATTTTTTGTGGGACTGCTCCCTACGTCAGAGAGGAGGGATTTTTGAACATAAATGTGTCAAACTTTTTTTTTGCTTTATTTTCCTATAAGAAACAACTGGAATGTTCTTAATGTTGTCATTACATGCAAGTGTGTAATAATAATAATAATAATCATCATCTTTCAGGGTGGAATGAGCTTTTGATTGCCTCGTTCTCCCATCGATCCATTCCTCTGAAGGATGGAGTTCTTCTGACGTCTGAGCTGCAGCGCGACAGTTTACACACTGCTGGAGTCGGAGCCATTTTTGACAGGTACATCAATGGAGACGAAAGCTCTCTAGAACAGTTAAACAGAAACTGTAACTTGATTTGTTTAATGTTTTGTCCAATATAATTATTTAACACAGGGAGAGTGTGCAAAGTGCAGAAGTTGGCGCCATATTTGACAGGTAGTTTTACAAATTTTATTTTATTTTTCAAATCAATTGATCAAGTGTAGATTTCTCATATTTCTCTGTTTTTTACTCTGAAACAACTTGTTATGATTTAGGGTTCTTACTGAGCTTGTCAATAAAATGAGAGATATGCAAATGGACAAAACAGAGCTGGGCTGCCTCCGCGCTATTGTCCTGTTCAACCCAGGTACTTGGCAAAAAGAGGGGAAAAAATAAGTGCAAATTTTAGTGTTCATGATCCCTGGATGACTTTTTTTTTCTTTCTGCCAGATGCCAAAGGTCTCTCTAACACAAGTGAGGTTGAACTCCTTCGAGAAAAGGTCTATGCATCATTGGAAGCTTACTGCAAGCAGAAGTATCCGGAGCAGCAGGGCAGGTAAGGGTGCTCAGCTGGTACTGGATGTTTTTGTCTGGTGCATTATTTTTTTTTTCATCCAACAAAACAATCCTTTTATCGCTACCCTCAGGTTTGCTAAACTCCTCCTTCGACTGCCAGCACTGCGATCCATCGGCTTGAAGTGCTTGGAGCACCTGTTTTTCTTCAAGCTGATCGGTGACACACCCATTGACACTTTCCTCATGGAAATGCTTGAAGCTCCCCATCAGTTGACTTAGATAGGAAATTCGTAAACTCGTACTGTGGTTTTAGATAGCTGGAGTCTGGGAAGTGGGCGTGGGACTGGAGTGGCACTTTAAGTTCTTTTAAAATTTGTCAGTTTGTCTCACTGCTGTCTGCGTTACACTTTTAGTGCAGCACAGATTTGCTTTTTAGACCAAACCCAAGGCTTGGCATGATCTACAAGCTGGTGCTATGTGTTGTCATAACTTCATGAGTATGGTAAAACATTGATATTTTTGAAAAAAAAAAAAAGAAGAAGTAAAAATGTATGCATCTCTCTCACAACAGCTATAATTTGGGTATCCGTATTTTATATGAGCTTTTTAAAAACCTAAACATGAAGATTCTGTCGTTTCTCCAACTAAACTTTTGCCTAACATCTTTTTTCAAATTTAAACAGAAGACAACCCAAATTATGAGCGTTCATTAAGGATACTTTTTTTTTTTCTCAATACATTTTAATGAAAGCCAGAAAGTTGGCTTGACAGAATGCAAACCCTGGCACAGAAGACAGGTTAAAACTGTCCAGCCTGACTCGTCTGTGTTGATTTTAAGATCCACTTTATGTCTCATATATGTGGTTAGTGTTTACTTCTTCACACACAAAAAAATTCTAATCACTTTTGTGGTTAATGATTTGACTGTACTGCACTCTTGCGATAGACTATTTCTAAAATATAATTTGAGCGAACACCTGACCTCTGAATGACCAGGTGTGTCTTTTGGTGCTATTTCAGGTATAATTTGACATCATTGGTGCAGATGTATTTCAAACCACAGACCTAGGAATATATGCAAAAGTAAAAATTCATTTGCTAATATGCTTAAAATGTAGCAATATAAGATGTAAACTGCATTCAGGGTTTTACAAGGTAAATTGTGACCAGCGGAAAGGGAACGCTCCCATTTTGTAATTTATCTACTCATTTCTAAGGTACTGTGCAAAAGTAATTGTTCAGGGAAAATGTAGTTTGAAAACGTTCAATTCTGATTAGAAAATACAAATTGTATTATTTTAAATTTGTGCCCTTGTTTTTCTTTTTTTTAAGCGAGTATAAAAGCAAAATGCGTCTTGGGTTGCACTGGATTTGCTGAGACTCTTTTTGTGCACTTTTTTTTAATGCTCAGTTTTATTTCTCCAAATACTTTCCTTTTTTTTTTTTGTAGCTAGCTATCTTGCGCATCATTATGTTCCTGCAGTTTATTAAAAGTAAGCCCTAATCACATAAATCCATAACAGATGTGGATACAGTTATTTAAAAGAAAAAAAAAAAAGACCAAATGAGATCTGTGTGATGGCCACATGAAAACACCAGATGAGCAGCGCTGTTAAACTTGCCATCAAACTTTATGGTCTTGAATGTCAAGTGACTTGAAGCATGGGTTGTGTGGACTAAAAAAATAAAAAAAAAAACACAGATGCTTAAGCATTTGCCGCCTTTTCTTTTGTGAAAGTATCACACATGAAACTATTTTCAGCTACAGAACTTTTTTTTTTTCATTCTTGAGACAAAAATCCCACTTTGACAAATCAGTGCAACTGAAAAATGACATTTTTCTTCAAAAGAGAAAGTTAAAAGAAGTTTCCAATAAGTCTTTTATTGTAGCTGTTACATAGTTTTGCTGTGGGCATAGATGCAGTAGAAGCCTTAGTTGTATAGCACGTGTGTCCAGGTGATGATATGGCACAGGCAGCAACATGTAATCGGCTGAAGTTAAATTAAAAGCAAATGTTGAGTGCAACAAAACCAAAGGCTTCTAAGGGAGGACCTGGTAAGTTTTTTCATCACTTCATGTTTCACTGCATTTGTTTCCTTTACAGTATGAAATAAAAAGATTGAACAAAGTGCATGTAAACGTTACACAACTGAGAATCAAAGTGAACCTTCCTCTTTGCATCAAGCAGAAGTGACACTTTTTAAACCATGCATGGCTTACTTTTCTTAAATTATATTTAAAATAACACTGCTTTTTGTCTATAGTACACTTTTCATTGCATGGGGCACAAAAGAAAAAAGGAAAACAAAACAGACAACTGGTACGACGTGTCCATCATTGAACAGCATTGCTTGAAACATGTTCAGAAAATCAGTAAAGACGGGGTACCTTCACTTCTGCTGGGTGGGATGCTACACACGTGAAGATTAAGGTGCTGAATC
The DNA here is from genome assembly GCA_028564865.1 of Zenarchopterus dispar. NCBI lineage: Eukaryota > Metazoa > Chordata > Actinopteri > Beloniformes > Zenarchopteridae > Zenarchopterus > Zenarchopterus dispar. Next base: position 8,591,776 of record JAOWBL010000008.1, read on the forward strand.
GTTTCCAGTAAATTCTGAAGGAATGGAGTGCTGGTGTGATTTAACATAATCTAACTGATGTGTTAAGTTGCTTGTCTCAAAAGCTTCGTATCAATCACAGTGACACCTTGCAATAGACGGAGTTCCTGTATAAACCGCAAGTCAGAAATTCAGTGAAGGCAATATCAATCTGATCAAAAGCACAATGTGCACAGTATTTTCTAAAAAAAAAAAAAAAAAAACAACCCAAAAACACTGATCTATCGATGTAGATTTTATGTGCATTTATTCTAGTACTAATTATGTCACCTGAAGTTTGCATTCATAGGCATAAAATGAAGAAATACCCTACATATCCTGCAAATGACAAAATGAGACCTCCAGTGATACCAGCTGCACAGCAAATTAATTTGGCCATTTTTTAAAATTAAACAACTTTAAGTGGAGTATTGCATACACTTTTTTTTTTACAGTAAGGCTAAAGAACGCAGCTAATGTGCATGACCAACCCCGAAGTTGTCATAAATAATTAAAAGGTATCTTCATTCGTCCAAGACGATACATGAAAGAGAAAATTTTGCTGAGACTAATTAAAAAAAACAAAACACTGAAAATAAATCACAGCTCATGAATGATCTACTACACTGAAATATTACCCTCTCATCTCCTCACAGAGCGTACACCTTCAGTAACAGTTTCTGATTACATGTCCCTGAAAACATCAATAAATAACTGTCTGCAAGGCACTCTGAAATGTGCAGCTCATAGTTTCGAAAAAATAAAACTACAAAGGTTGCTCGCCTGCACTGCCGCACCTGTCTTCCAGCTTTTCAGTCTATAAGTGGGGAAAAAAAAAGATCAGCTGCTTGAGTTTGTTCATGCTGAAACTATTAAAGTGATGTCTAGAACGAGTGGCATGAGTCAAATCCACAGTAACTGAACACAATGTGTTTCCCAAAACTTTTGAAAAAAAAAAAAAAATCTACAATTTAAAATGACTTCTTAAACAGTGAACTTCCGCATGAATGTCTTGAATTAGTCAACTCGGATCATTTAAAAAGTGTGCTACTGTTGAATTGCTGGTTAACTGTTGAGTGTATTTTCAGATGTCAGTGGTTCATCAGTGTCAAGGATCTCACATTCTATTTATACCCAACGTTTACATCCAGTGCAATTGTTCCTTTTTTTTCTTTATGAGCACCTTCTTGAGCTAAGTGAAACAAAACTACCACAGTAGTATATAACAGAACAACCCTCTGCACAAAGCCATCTATTTAATAGATAAAATGTCTTTCAGCTCAGTTCGCCCCTGAAGCTGCAGAGCTGGTGCTGAACCCCAGCAAACAGTCATTTGAGGGTCCAGTGTCTGCACCACACTGGCGACCCTCCGGATCCAGTCAAAGCCACAGAGACTGAAGCACGTGCACTGGCAACTTAGCCGAACACCGACCAAAAAACTTGTGGGTGCTCGGATGCAAAAATCCCGTTTGAAAGCGTTGCAAATAAAGATAATTTGTGTTCATCTGGAAAAAAAAAAAAAAAAAAGCCAAGCACAGTGGTCTGAATGGACTCGTCTTTATAATCACCCACCATTTTGTGATTAAAATCTTGTTCAGTCTTTCATCCTCTTGCTTCAGGAAGCACTAGTGTTGAGCTTACAGTTTATAAGACATTAAAGATGAGGTCAACTCATCAAAAGAGTAGGAGAGGGGTGGGGGAGGGTCATTGGTGCCAAGCCAGAGTGGAGTGGGTTGGATAAATGGGGGGCAGTGATGGGGCCTACAGGTCCAGCTTACACCTGCATCTCTGAACTGCTGGACAGGCCGAGAGCATTCGCCTCCTCTGTTGTCAAACCGTTCTTCAACGTCCTCCTCACTGTTCAGTCACAAAGGACAACCAGAGGGAAAAAGACAGATAGTGATAAGTGTCAAATGTAACTTGCAGCATTCTGTCGTGTATGATAATAAATGAGGAAATTAAAGACTGACGTGATTTCCGATTGGCCCGGGATCGTCTCCTCTCCCGAGGTTGTGTCCGCTGGCTGGGCCCCTGAGTGGCAGACCTGACAATCCTCTCCATGATCTCATCAGCCGTGTCGTCTGTGCAGTTAATTGGGTCGTCGGTGCCAGAACACCACGGAGCAACGCGCCCTAAAATTAAATACAAAACAAGCAGCTATATTGTGCAGTAGGGCAGATTAGAGACCATGCTGGTTCCTTAAGCTAATATGAAATTAATACTTCATCATAAACAAAAGTGTGGGGCACTGTGACAAAACAATACACTATGAAAGTTTGGACAAGTGAAAAGGTTGACTTGGTGGTAGTTGTAAAGAAATGGTCATGAATACACCGAAGATGATGCTTTTAAAGTTTCAGGTGGATCAGTAAAGAAAACATTCAAGAGGGGGCCGTGGAGTGGTCTTGACTGCAGAGGAGTTAAACTCTCAGTATTCTGGACAGATGATGATTTCATCAGCAGTCGTGTGGAGGCTGTAGCTGCACAGATCGGTTATGAGACTGACCTCTGGTACTGCTGGCCCTGGTGCGGGTACGAAGGCCCGGCACTGTGGACGTCACGCTCTCTCCCCCCTGTGGGCTGCTTTTCAGCACGGCCTTCATGTTCTCATGTTCTGCTGCATCTTCAGCGTACTGGATGCCTTGAGGCTGGCTCTCCTGTGCGTCCGCCGGGGCACTGCCAAATTTCCCAGTCTGGGGGTGGTTACATTCACAGGATAAAAACGCCTCAGTTTTTCTTGCACTTTTGGAGCCTTAAAAAACAAACTAGTCATCCAGGTGGCAGTACACTAGTGATGAGAACAGTTAGTCATTTAGGAGACGAACCCTCTTCCTCACATGCCAGTTAAAGAGATTTGAGGTTCATTTACTTGTAATAAGACGCCTCCAGATTCACTCAGCACTGCAGTCATGCAGCCAGCTTCTTTTTTTTTTCCCTTTGTCGCTACAGTTGCAGTTTCTTTCCTCATTCATGTGTGCTCACACACGCATAACCTGACAGTCACACAAATGACTCATCCTTTGTTAAGGCTCATAAATTAAGTAGGTGTTGTTCAAAATGAAAGTGTCGCATGTCGTTAATTGTTAGTTGCAACAAAGAGTTCACACGTTTGCACACAAAGGTACTTCCTACCTCGCTATCATCGTCATCCTCACTCTACAACAACAAAGAAAACAAAAGACCGTGGGTATGAAGCTTGTGGTCCTTGATCTGGGCAGTAAAGTTTGAATGGATATTTAAACTTTTGAACACATGGTTTTTGCTTTCATGAGTTATAAGAGTGATTTGACACCTGTCGTGTGAAGAGTGAAAACGAAGCTGGATCATTAAGATCCAGGTAGCTCTGTAATTTTTTTTTACCCGCCATTTTACACAACAGACCAACAGTGTTGTGAATCGTCACCACGACAACCGACAGGTAGATTTCCGACAGGTGATCAGCTGTTTCAACCGACAGCTGATCACAGACTGGTTACGAATGGCTGTTTCACAGCTTGCATTATAAAATGTATTTATATCTAAAATAATGATAAAATAAGACACACTGATGACAACAGAGTTTGTTACTGTAATAAAAACTTCCCACGTTGTTTTGAGCTGTTTGAAACAAAAGACAGAGTCAAGACGCAGCATTTGGAATTCACTTTTTAGAAGAGCACGGCCTAAATCTGGTGACAATAGTGATGAATGAGGATTATTATTAACAAGCTCTCCAGTTCTCAACTTTACAGAACAAAATCAATTTCGTTTTTCAATGCAATTTTTTATTCTGTGTCGGTTTGTGCAGCACATTTAGCCTCAATTTTTATTCTATGAAATTTAATTTCACAAGAAAACTATTTTTAAGACCTAAGCTACAATAAATATAGAATGAGAGTGGAAAATGATAAATACTGTATACTGCCGACAGGAAAAGCTTTTTAAAAACGGATGATACTTTCCCATATATTAAATTCAAATAATTGGTATACATATATGTTTTAAAAATAAATGATAGCTTTTAAAATACTTCTAAGGTGCCATATGTGACCTCAAGAATCCAGTGGGTGTCGCACTTGAGCATAAGAACATCAGTCTGACGAAACCAAACTCAGATGGAGCATCTGCTCCTTTTTCTGGAAGAATGTGGTGTAGTTAGCAGATAAAAACATAATCTACTTTCATCTGGGCAGCAGGGACTCACATGCACCCACATGCATGCACAGCTTTAGGTATCAAAGAGATCATTTTCTCACAACTCCTAAATACATTTACACAGAAAATAACAAACATTTACAGCACCTTTTCAAAACAAATGAAGGCCTATTCGGATTTATTTGATTTTACCAACCGGAATTAAAATGATAAAAATGGTTTTTGAAAGATTTGTTTCCTTTGATCAACATGCCTACTACTTTCACCTTAATTATTTTACACCTTATTTATAAAATTGTGAAACAAATAAGAAATGAGACATGGTAAAAAGACATTGATTGTATAACCGCCCCTCCCTCTGGCGTCTTTGTTACTCTGGTTTATGCTCTTCTTGCTGAATCAGGGAGCTTTATTGCAGTTTCCTGGCAGGTTTGTTATAAGACATTATTCTTTCCGGTTTTTAATAGTGGACTTAATGGCGCTCTAAGGGATGTTCCGAGTTTTTGATATTGCTTTAACCAAACCCTCATCTGTACTTTCCCAAACCCTGGTCCAGAACCTGTTTGGAGAACTGCTTGGTCTTCATGGTGCTGCTTGCTAGGTGGTGTCCCTTGTGGTATTTTAGACTTAATGTTTTGTTGCACAACCTTTCTGAGGAAATCGCTGTGATCAAACCATTTCTATAACTCAGTGAGACTTCAGCACCCATGGACAGGTGTTTGGTCCACTCGTCCAGGTGTCTCAGGTTTGAAGGGTTTTTCTCTAGATTGCATGTTTCAGGTTTTTCCACAGATGTTCAATAAGATTGAACATCTTCAGTCCCCCCTCCTTCACAATAGCTAATGTATTTTCTGTGAATGATTCATTTTCACATCTGTGAACATCAAGATAATGTTACTTGTCAAAGAAAGTCCAGTTTTCTCTCAACTGTCCAAAGGAGATTCTCCCAGAAGCTTTGTGTCTTCTCAATATACATTTTGACAAATTCCAGCCTAGCTTACAGCGTAGTCCTCCTCAGTTGTCTGCTTTAGTTCAAACAGCATGGACGCTGAGATCCAACACTGAATTACCTTGACCTTGGATTTCACCTTGAAAGTCTTTGGAAGTTGTTCTGGGCTCTGGTAAAAGTACCATTCATAGTAACCCTCTTTAATTTATCATTGTTTTCCCCTGTGAGGCCACGTCCAGGCAGGTTGACTACAGTCCTGTGGGCTCAAAACGTCTGAAATAAATTTGCAATTATAGTCACAGTACCATCAATCTGCGTGCAGATGGTCTCATAATCCTTACCTTTAACATATAATATAATAATCAGATTTACTGCAAGACTGAAGACACAAATGATGCTTATTACAGGACACACATTGCTTTAAAATGTCACTATGGTCAAATTATTTACAAACTTTTCTAGGGGTACCAACTAATTTGTCAGCAATGTCTGATTTTCTTTAACTAGTTTTCAGTAAATTATTACTTATTTTTGTCAGTTTCAAGTTATTTCAGTGACTTTTTTTCTTTAATAGAAGGATCCCTACAAATTTGCCCACATATGTATACTGTGTGTTATCATATTTAAACTTTCAATAGATCTTGTTGATTTCAGAAATCAATAAACACCCCAACTAGTCCTGTTTGGATCACCTTTTATTTGAATGTTTCTACTTTTGGACATATCAAGATTAAACTAAGCTAGTTGGTATTTGCACTGCTCGGATGAATGGATGGTAACAGAGGTGTAGCTCTTTGAAGAATGTAGTTAATGTTAACTGTTAAATTACTCCATTAAACATCAGAATTGGTGTACGATTCTGAACTTCCTACCCCATAACAGAAACACGACAGATGTACTGAGTGCTTGTGCATCATCTGTGTAACATAAGAGCATATTTAACTTGCAGGATTGTGACTGGGGTGTAGTCCTTGTTATTTCTCCTTCAGGGACATCCAAAGGGTTGGATTTTCACACTGATTGAATTAGAGTATCTTTGAATAGAACGGGGTCCCTGCCAGGGCCCACACTTCAAAGGATTTAAATCACATCGAGGTGTTGGCTTTGCCTTTCTCGGCCTGCTGCAGCTACAGAACGAGGTGGACTCCAAGAAACTCGCTGACTGTTGTTACAGTAACTTAAACGTATGAATACAGAGCGACTAAGCTGTCAAATGGTCACATTTAGAGCTTTAACCAAATGAAGGATACAACCAGTGTCCAGGGATTACTCTTAGAACTGAGAAAATACAAAACTAAACAAAGACGGTGATCTGGAAATGAAGAAAGTGTAAATACCGACAGTCCACTTACATCTGTTATCATTTTTCCCCTGGTCTTGTTCCGCTCTCTGTGGTTGGCCCTCTTCTGTTTTTGTTGTAGCACGCGCTCTCTTGTTGTGCGATACTCGAGGGCAAATTCACTCAGGATCTTGCTAAAGTGATGTATGCTGACCTCACGTACACCGTATAGCGGATGGCCCAGAAACAACAGAAACGCATGAAACCTGCGTAGACATGCGCAGAGACACAACACGTCACCATAAAGATCAGAACTTGTTCAGATGTGATTCAGCAATTGGAAGTTTTTAATATTAAGGGTAATATATTAACATTTCACAAAAACTGAAGAAATGTGGATTCTAATCCAGCATGAAGGGAAATGAAATACACCTGGAAATACCTGTTGATAATTCTTCGATGAACAATCTTGAGAATTATAATTCTCTCTGCGCAGTCTTTGAGGAAATCGGACATTTTCTGCTTCAGTGCTGTTTTCATCTCATGTTTCGCAATGACTTTGAGGTGATCCCATGATGCTTTGCACCTTCGCTCCATCTGAGCCAGATTGTCTTGAAGCTGGTCAAAGTCCACCTGAGGACAACATCACAAAGCTGTGAAGACTTTCTTCAAACAGTGGGACATTAGTGTTCAATGCCATGAAAAACCAGCTGAGCCTTCAACCTTGGTCAAGCGGGTGATGGCTCCTATCTCAGAGTACAGATCGGTGCTGTCTGGAAACTTCTCCACCACAATGGAGCAGGCGTGGTGCAGCAGGGACTGCTTGTGAACCGTGTCCTTCACCTCTGGGACTTTCTCCAAGTAGCTCAGCTCAAAGCCTTTTGCCTAGAGATCCAGAAAAACACAGGAACGCACTGAGAATGTGGAAGGAAAGAACTCGGTGAAATCACCACTCTAAATCCGCTGCCTGGGCACCAAATTGCAGTGAATTTCCTTTCTGGCACAGTCAGAAAGAGGGGCTCAATGAATTGCGCCGAGCAGATATGCAGATTCATTAGACTGTGATTATCAGAACCCACAATCGACCGTTTATTGTTCTCACCACAGTGCAGCTAAAAAAGATAGAATGCATCATGAAAGACATAATCCTAACAGGACCTCCCTTGTTCTTCTGCCAGGTTTAAATGGTTTGCTGCAAAATCTAAATGCAGCCATTATTTACGGGAACTACTCGTTTTGATGTTGATGACTTATGTTTCCTTTTTTTAATGTCTGGCTCTCATGTTCCACAAGTTCACTCATACATACAGACGCACACAAACAGAGGCTGCAGGAACACAGAAAAACCTTTGTGACAAATGAGTGCAAAAACACAGACCCATGAGTTCTCACACAAGCATCCAAAAGGACATAAACTTCCAGAAATCACACACAGTCCCTCCCCTTTCCCTCCTAGACAAACTGAACCAGATTTACTGCAGGAGAACAATGTCTGCTGCGGTTAGGCTGCATATTCTTTAAAAAGCACATATTAGTGGCCAAACTAATACATTGTCAGGAGGGTTGAGGGAAGAGGAACACTGAAGGGAACTGAGGAAGTCGGTAGAAGACACGGAAAGAGAAAAGTGAAAATGAGGAAGTTTGAAGCCATTCATGTGCTGTTTACTCACATTTGAGCCATTGAGGAAGTTACCAATGGCCAGAAGTGTGGTCAGGATGTATCTGAGAGTCTTATTTTTCTCTAGTTGGTCCATTCCCTCTTTCAGATCCTGCAGAGGTTCTGCTACTTCCTAAAGAGGACATTTAAAAAAAAAAAAAAAAAAAAACATCTCTGTTCATATGCTCACATTTCTGACAGTGAGTCCTCATCTTGTCTTCTGAAAAGGACGCACACATTTTGGAAAGTTATACTGCAAATGAAAATATGTCTTTTTTTCAGCTCCAAAGTCTTCAGTTAGTCCTGAGAACAGTTAGCCGAAATACGCAGAAAAATAATAGTTTATATGTAGTTACTAGAAATATGCTGGTAATGGTGATCTTAAAACTGGCTCACTTTCTTGATTCTGTTGCAATCTATTTAGGCTTTCTAGAGTAACTAAACATCTGTATTCCCTTACTTATGTTGGGCTGAGACTCACAGCCACTTAGATTTATTAGTGGTTTTAGGCAGAGTTTGTTACTTTTGCTCAGCGTCAGGCGAGCTGGTTCATTTTGTTTCCAGTCTTTATGTTGAGCTCAGCTGCTGACTCTCTCTTTACACACTCCCTGGCCAACAAAAAAAAAAAAAAACCTCTGATATTTTTTTGAACTACCTTCAGCTTTGATCAAGGCACACATTCACCATGGTATTATTTCAATACACGTAAACAGTTCAATTAAATTTTCAGCAAGACTTTGTATGAATGAGGGGAGAGTCTGATCGCTGCATATGTTTTTCTCCAGCTCATCCAAAGATTTCCAACAAAGTCTCCGACAGTTTCAGTAATCTCTCTAGGTGTTTGTTTGCTTGATAGACATCAATAATTTCATCCTTCTGACACAGAGTAACCTGTATCCTACAACCACATGTCTCCAAAATGTATGTGTTTAATGAATGAGAGCTTTTCACTGCGTCATTAAGGATTAAATAACTTGCGCCAGATAAAACACATTAATCACTTTCACCTATTTGGCCAATTAAATCAAAGACATAACTTTTTTTTTGGCCACAAGGTGTATTTACCATTCAGATATGAATGCATCCAATATTCCCGTCCAGGTTGTGGGAGAAAGGAGTGTTTTTATTTTATTTTATTTTTAAACTGAATGTTTAAAGAATATGAAAGTACTTGTGTAACTTCACAAAGTATCAGATGCGATTGGAGGGAGCAGGAATGTGTCTGACCTTCTCGATAAGCTCATAGTCCATCTTGAACGCCCACAGCTGCAGGCGAGCAGACAGCTCGGTGATGGAGGAGAGCGTGAGCAGGAACTGCTCAGCGCTGCCCAGAGGAATGTCAGGGTTGACCAGCTGAGCCTCCTGGATCTTCTGCTTCTCCTCCTCTGTGGGGATCATGGTGAGGATTTTCTAGGAGACAGAAGAGACGAGCAGATAGAAAGATAAAACAAACAAAAAAAATACCAGTGTAAAGTATAATTCTTCAGACTTATCAAAAGTTTTGCTTTGTATGTTTAAAATTCTTACATAATATGTCAAGGGACAGAGTAAGATATGTAAATTCAGCAAGTATGATAATGTACTGCTATTTCATTTTATCTAAGAATCCACAAATTGATGTGACATCTGAACTTTTACCTTTCTTTCCTTTATTTTGTTTTAAGTACCTTGAGAAAGAAAACAGGCAGTGAAGAAAACTCCTCTCCTGAAAATAAACTCAGGGAGGGGCTCTATAAACAAAAGATTACATAACAACAAAAGGGACGCACTATTCACTATTACCTCCAGATGACTATTGTAAGTTGTGTTTTGAATGAGTTCACAGTAACTTTTAATCATTAGGGTTATTGATTACATGAAAGCAGCACAAAGGACAGCCATGCGGCCAGAGAAATCCTGACATGACAACCTCATCTTAACTTTATTCTTTATTATTCAAGACAACCGTGTTTATTTTGGACACAAGATCTTGATATGAATTTTCTGTCATCTGTAAGAAGTAAATGAGACTCAAAGTACTACAGAAGAAATTCTGGTGCACCTTGATGCTGAAGCTTATTCAAAAGCTTACCTCAATGCCTTCCTTGTTTAGTGCATACTCATCAAAGTTGAGAATAGCGGTCTTGATGGTGCGGGGGGGAGGTAACACAGTTAATCCAATGTTTATGGCATTGCTGCGCTTCGAGTCCAGGACGATGATTTCTTGTCGTTTGCCATCAACTGCTGCTTTCTAAAAGATACACAATGACATCACTGTGTTTGAGGTTATATGTAAAAAGATTTTAAAAATTTACAATGATTATAAAGAGCTTATCCTTCAGCAAGCCTGAATTAATACAGAATTTGGGATGACATGGGTGCCTGCAGCCTATACCTGCCGTCATTGAGCAAGAGGTACATGATACACAGGTCCAGTAACCACAGGGCCACAAAACAACCATGCACACTCCTATTAAGTATATTTAAAATGTAAAATCATCCTAACATGCATGCTTTAGGATTGTGGGAGCACCTGGAGAAAACTCTGCACAAAACTCCACAAAGAAAGGGTAATTCAAACCAGACGCCTTTTTGCTCTGAGGTAACTACCACATCATTGTAACTGCATGACATTGTTTTTGATTCATCCAAACACATACATACGTCCTTGTGCAATGCCACTTCATTTCCAAAAGTTTTAAGATGGTGTCTCCTTTCAATAAATGAATAATTTCTGAGAGGGCACATGGCGCAAATCTTCTTATAAACAATCAAAGACAAACATTACCAGAAAAACTATTTTGAAAAAGCAAATCTTTAAGTTGAAACTCACAGTAGCAAAAATGAAAACACTTGACAAACTGTGACTAACTGTGCAGACACGGTTATAAAATGAATGAATGACTGAACCAACCAACAAACCAACTCTCCCAGTTTTGGATACAGGGATGGTTTTTCTGCATGTCTGGATCATGTCTGCCCTAAAACTAAAATAATTTGACTCTGGTTTTTTTTTTTTAAATGATAATCCTGTAGGCTTTTTCGTTGTTGTGAAGGCTCAATCTATAGAAGTGATGCAGCAATCAGGAAGTACAGGATGGGCAGTGGTGCAACTAATGAGAGATGCATTGAGCGTTCTCCTGAAAAGTCATGTCAGTGCACAACTTGTACTCTAGATCTGAAAAATTAATTTTTTTTTAAAAAGATCTGACATTGTGAGGGACGTTGCATAATAATAACAATATCATCATCCAGGAAAAGTAAGCATGGCTTGCTTTCAGCACCAAACTGCTATATACACTATGCCAAAGAACATTAAAACACTCTTTACATCCAGTACATGAAATCAAAACACACTCCTTTCAGATCAGATAGGATCTGGCATGTTTTGCACTACACTGAATGCACTAGATTGACCTCACAGTGAACCACAGTTGTGGGAGCATCAGGAGTAAAAGAAAAGGAGCCGACATTTATTGATGGCACAAGTGCATGTAAATGCACCAAAATTCTGGATGACACTCCCGGCCTCCACAGGCTTGGCAGAGGTAGAATATTTAGGCACAATAACAAATTTCTAAAGAGTAAAAAATATATCTAGCGTTAATCTAACACAACATTTATCCTAAATAAATAAATAGTGGAAAAAAGTATTAAAAATATGTGAAATTCCTCATGCCTAGAAAAATTGAGCATGTCAATAAAAACATACATATCACTGACAAAATAAGAAAACTCAATCTCGGTAATGAATCTGAATTTTGATGAACAATCTTGATGTACAGAGTACATCAAAAATACTTCTGTTCTGTTCAGTTCTGTTGTGCTATTCAACCAGTAGCTTGATGGTAAATAAGCATCAGTCATTTCACAGAAAAGGAAGTGCTGATGTCCCTTCCTCAATTGCCAAATAAAACGAACAACTCTTGTTTACAACAGCAGCATAACAGTGGCTTACCTTGGCGACTGGCAGTTCCTTGGACTTGGACTCAAACAGTTGCTCCAGCTTAGATGTGTCAAGTTTAATTGGCTCCAGTTTGCACCACAGGGACTCCTTACAAAATTTGTGACTCTTGCACTGCCACTCGACAGGACGCACCTCGTTCCAGAAGAGACGGATGGTCTTCTTCTTCTTCTGGAAGAGAGGCATCTCCCCTCGACTCAGCTGAGGGGAAGGCGGCGGAATGGGAGCCATGAATGGAGGAGGTGGGGGCATCATCTTGCCAAGTAGGGGAGGAGGTGGGGGACAGCCAAACAGGGGTGGGGGTGGGGGGAGTCCAGCGTTACATGGTGGAGGAGGGAGTGGGGGTATCAGGTCTCGTGACCCCATCATGTTGTCCATATTTAAAATGTCAATGTCATCCTCCTCTTTAAGGTCAGTGAAGTCCATTTCTTTGATCCGCAGCTCCCTGGGAGTGGCCATGAGCTGATCCCAGATGTGGTCCGACTCTTTCTTAGGTGGTAATGCAGATGAGGCAGCCGTTGATGACTTGTCAGTTTGTTGCTGTTCTTTTGAAGCCTCCACCTCAGGTGAAGGTGTCAGACCTTTGACTAAATCTCCAAACCTCTCTGCCACGGCTCGGACGCTGCCCTGGTTGTCCAGATGCCCCACTTCCATTTTTTTCACATTTTCTTCTCGAGCCTGTCTATTTGCCTCCAGTGTGGAGATCCTGCTGGCCAAGCTGGCCACAGAATCACTGATCTCTTCCTCCTTCTCACATTTTTCCTTCTCCGATTCTTCTACATTCCCATCATCCACAGGGGTTGTCTTTTGAGCATAAAGCATGTCCAGCATGAAGCGCTTCTTGTTGAGAATTTTCTTGCACTGGTCATTCACATCTGCCTCTTTAACCCACTGGCCTGTTGACACAGAAATAATTTTGATATTGACAGGATTCCACTTACAGTAAGTGCTTATAATGAAAATGAATAAAACCTCTATCCACCTGCTTCAATGTCATTCGTGGGTTTCCCCTCCCGCTCCTCCCTCTCCAACGTACTACTCGTAGAGGAGATGCTAGATGCAGAGCAGTTGTCCTTTTCGTTCACTTCCTCATTCTGTCTCTCCTTCTCACTCAACAGCACACGGTCCTCTACATCCCTCAGCTGCTCCTTCTCAGACTCCAACTCCACATCTGTTTTCATGTCTACATCTGGCTGTCCCACTAGCACTGCATCTTCTGCTTCCTCAACCACTTCCTCGTTGATACGCTGCTCCTGCTCCTGCTCTTGTATCTCTCCTGTCTCCTCACCTGGCTGCTGGTCTGAAACCAACTCTGCTGCTACATTATCATTAGACCGAGTCTCAGTAACGTGCTCTGTTTCTGCAGTCGTCCCTGTCTCAGTTTGCTGTTTGTCTGGTTCAGAGGGAGGTGCTGGGGAAGGTTCTGATGCTGCTAACTCTGGTGCTGAAATTTTGGTTCTGGTCTCTGGAACAAGGTTTAAATCTGAGATTTGCTCTGTTCCTGGAAGAGAAATCAAAACAATAAACACAACTTGTAAATAAACAACTTGTTTGATTCAAAAGTCAGCTTTTTAGTTGTCTTGTTGCATTTCTCAAAAAAAGTCTATTTTACAAAAAAGTCAGTGCAAATGAATCTTTTTCCATTTTAAACCATCAGGCTGACCCAAAGTCTGTTGCGAAGCGGTGACTGTGCTCTCTTGTGAAACAATGGATGAAGGTGTGGCACAGCGGGATGCTGAGCGACTGGCTGGGGTTGGACTCAAACACAAGGTGATCTCTGTTCGCCCTCTCGTTGGCACTCGGGGACGCTCTCGCTCAAATTCCTCTGCAGCTACCCGCTCGACTGCTTTATACCTGCGGTGGTGAAACACAGCTTTCAGATGTCTGCACACAAATCTGCAGTAAATTTCTCACAGCTCTCTAAAGCAATCACAGCTCAACTAGTAAATACTGTGATTGGAGGGATAGTTAAACAGAAACATACGTGTTACATTTTGTTTAACTAAGACTTGTGGTCTTAATTAAATGTTTGTGACATATTTTGATCAAAATGTGAAACAACAGTTTCCGGTTCCTTTTTAATCTTTTTCTAGATCTGTTCACAGCACCTGGCTTTAGGAGATGGAGTCAGCCACTCAACTTAACTCCACCCCTCTTCTGTACCCTGCAGGTGTGCATGTTGTTACTGCTTTGTAATTCCCGCTTAAAGCAGCACAAAAGATGTCATGTATATCAAAATATCATTCAGATTAAATTTCATTTGACAGAATATTTGATTACTTTTAGGAACTGTCATCTCCTGTCTCGAGACCTGGCAAAAACAGCAGGCGAAATTGCTCGCGTGCAGAGTGATTATGCCTGTAGTTGCATCGCTCCTTTTATTTGATTGTGTGGAAGCGTGTACTTTAATATTTCAGCCACATCCTGATTTAACCTTACTATTTTTATGTAATAAATCAATACAAAAAAATAATTAAATCAGATGGCCAGAGAAAAATAAGACAGTTTTATTCTTATTGAAATATGTGAATAAATAAAAAACACTAAATGAATTAAATAGTTTGTGATATGTCGGTGTACCAACCACGAATGCTACTGCTTAGATTTTGAGTTCTTAAGGAGAAATTGTGCATAAGTGCAACTCCCTGGTTTCAGTTTTCAAGGATGTTGAGTAAGAAGAAGGGGATTGCTGCTGTTGCACTGTTAGACCTGCGGAGAAAACTCCACTGAAGCCACCGGGTGAAGCCACCGGGTGAAGCCACCGGGTGAAGCCACCGGGTGAAGCCACCGGGTGAAGCCACCGGGTGAAGCCACCAGGTGAAGCTGGTGTCCTGGGAGCAGGATGGAGGATTTCCCCAGCTCTTCCAACAACTCTGTCTGAATGAAACAATTTCCTATCAGTACTTAACCCTTTCTAGGGCAGTCAATACAATACTGGAAATTTCAAATTTTAAGCCCTAGAGGGTTACTGGAGAATATTAAAGGACCTCTATTAACAATGTACCTTTTTTTTGTAATAACCATATAACGTAGTTCTACTGAAGTTACCAAATATGGTCACTTGCTCTGTAAAGGGTTAAGAATGTCAACATGGCAGATTGATGTACTGTTGTAACCTGCAACAGCAGCAATTAACTTTTCCTCCCTGCTGTTTTTGCATTCATGTTAACGTGTAGCTGTTTGTTTTTTTTTAACATGAAGCAGACCTCGAGCCTTCCCATTGCAATGATGCACATAGAAATGCCAACTTTAATTGGATCATTGCCTCAATCCAAGCGATTTGTCACTGACATCTGGCCAAATGTTGAGCTACACTGGATATCATGACAGAGGTGACTAAAGACTGAAGTAATGATTGAAGAATAAAACAAGAACGAGACCAACCATGAGACAAAAAGCTTACATTGTTGTCAAAGCAACTTTAATCTCCATGGCTACAGGGGAAACCGCTGAGCTAAAAATGGCAAACATCTCTTTGTGGTGCTTTGGAGAATTATAAAGTATGAATATTTTGTATATTAATAACTCCATAAATACATTTTTGTCACACATATTGTCTCATTCCAGGATAATTATGGAATGGGGCCATATTCCCATAACTGCAAGAAACCAAGAGATAAATTATGTCACCCGTTTGTTGAAAATACCACAGTGTTGTATGATATATTTGGCTGCCAACTACTGGTCTCAGTTTGATCATTTGAAATGATTTGAATCTCTAGGTCTGGGCAGCAGAACGAGACCGAACAAACAAACACACAGATGCGGTCAGAAGGAGATAAATTATCCACATTCATGCCTAAAGAAGATACAATGATTAGACACAGTTTAATATTCATTTTAAATATGTAAGAGTGTCCAAAGATGCGATTGATAATTTAGCTTTATGCTGGTTGCAGGTGACATCTGCTGTTCATTTTATTAAACAACATTCACATATCTTTGTTTACATCTGCACCATTATTGTGAAGTAGATTAAACCCACCTTTCCTCTCTGGCTTGTCTTGCCTCCTCCCTCTTGTCTACATAATCTCGACTGAGACAAAAAGAAACACAGAAAAGAACATGAATACAAGACAATTCAAGACCTGTATTCATAATTCATGCAAACTGAGATTTTATTTAAAATCTAATGTTTGTTTAAATGTGACTCACATAGCTAGTGCAAATATGATAAAGGACCATAAAACACAGTGACATGACACGTGAGTAGAACATCTATTTTTCCAGTCTTCCTTTCACGAGTCGGCGACTATAATGTTCCTCATAAAGAAAGCCCAGCTTGTCTAAAGCTCATGAGAGATTTATGAACATCTCTGCTGAGTCAAGACTGAAGCTGCCTGTGCAGCTGCTGGTGGTGCAGAGTAAAGATATAGTATGTCCTCTGTGAGGTGAACTTGTGCAGTCTTTTGTCTGAGTGGTAAGTGGAGACTAACTTTAAGCGGTTTCTCTCTTCTTTTTCAATTCTCTGCAGGCGCTCTTCTCTTTCAAGTCGTCTCTTTTCTCTTTCTGCAGCCAGAGACTCCTGATGCTGCCTGTATGATGACGTTAGCAAGCCCCCTAAACCAGGTCTGCTTGTCAAAAGGACAAACACGAGGGCATTATCAGGGTTAAAAAGGTGGGTTTGCATTCTGTTACAAGCACAATCAATATTATAAAGGCCACAAAATGTTCTGCAATCACTGTGGAAATACTGAATTGCAAACCTGTCAAGCCTGGAGTCTGGAGTGGAGGGTGCTGAGCTTGTGAGGCGATGGGTGGGTGACGTAGGAGTCTGGTGTCTGCCAGGGTATGGAGTCCCATTTGCACTGATTCTGGTAAAAAAGATGAAGACACTTAAAATTGACTCGTTTTGTTCTATTTTGTACTGAAAGATAAACAAAGACAAAAACACTGAATCTCTTACATGATGCAAAGAAAAAAACTAAACAATAAAAATAGTGTAAATAATTGATTACAGGAAGGTAAGTATTGCCATGAAAGATGCAAACTGAGATTTCACCAACACCTTTACACAGTATTCTGTTTTCATCGTCAAAGAATCAAATAAGAAACATACATTTTGTACTTGTAGACGCCTGTCACACTCGAGTTGTAAACTCCTGGTCTTACCTTTCAGCCCAGCAGGGCTTTCTAGCTGAATAAGGTGCAGTAGGAGATGTAGTGTCTGTCAGACTGAAGATGAAAGCAAGAAGTGAAAGTTGTTAGACCCCTTCAGAGGTAAAATGATCAACTGTTAGTCACACTATTAAGTTAGTGAAGTAGCAGACAAAGGAAGAAGTGCTGCAACACCACAAAAAAACAGAGGAAAAAAGGGTGAGACAACATCACTTTCACTTTCATCGCTGTCTGTCTTTAAAATTTAATTTCATCTCAGAAATCATTAAAACTCATTAAATCATTATTGTAATTCCCTAATCATTGAACACTTTATAAGATTAGCCAAAATCATTTGTGTTGTTGAGTACATATTAAACTGGGAAATGTTTTCTTATGAAGGTATCTTTAGACATGACAAATAAAATATACACTGAATCTCTGAAGGTAACAGCATCAGTAACTGCTGTAATCAAGAAAGACTTCTAGAGGATGAAGGATGTAAACTGGAACTAAGCTGAATTATTTTCAGTGCAAATAAACTGGTGGGAGGGAATTTAAGAGTAGAAAAGTAAGAGATGATTTATTTTATTGCAATTACTTGTGCTTTTATTATGTTAAAGATACAGTGAGAGATACAGAGACTCCAGTGATGGTGAAGAATGGTGTGTTTCCACACCAGGAGGAGTAATAATCTGGATGAAACAGAAATAGATGAATTGTAGCTTGTCAGCCCTAAATGACATATGGGTCTGGTTCAAGTCAAGACATGAAGAGAGAGAAAGAGATGGGGGGTGTTTGGGGTAGACTGATCGTGAGGGTGTGTGGGGCCTTGCACTCTGCGTTAAGAGGGGAAACACAGGAAGGTGGCTTGGAGGAACACACCAAGGACTAAAGGTCCTCTTTTTAGGTGCGATGGACACAGGAGGAGATGTCCTGGTCTTGACGCTGAGATACTCTCTCTGCCCTTCAGGCTCTCTGGCTTTAGGTAGGATGTTGACCATACACTTTAAGTTCAAACACAAGTTAGGAGTGTCTGCTACAGCTGGAGGCACACTAGGATGACAAAATACAAGAGAGCAGGAGTCCAAAGAGAGTGAGGAAGTTCATTACACTGTTGAACTATGGAGAATCTAGCGAGATACTGTAAAAGAAAAATGGGGAAACTGTATCACGCTCTGGAGATAAGCTGTCCTAAAATACCTGTGAGCACCCTGTCTAGATGCCTCAGTGGCTGGATGACTTTCATCATCTGCCTCGTCCTCCTCATTCTCATCCCCATCCTCATCCTCCTCGTCTTCTTCCTCCTCCTCTTCTCTGTGGTGAGAGGAGGGGTCGAGGATTGAAAGGAGGAAAGGAGGGATGTATGCAGGGGGGAAGGCAGTGAAATTAGAGACAACGTGAAACCGAAGAGGAGATGATTAGCCCAGGAGAGACAGCACATATTAATGAGACACACAAAAGACATGTTTGAATTACAAGTATTGGTGCAGAGAACGAGAGACGTACTGAAAGATGTACAGGGCAAGACAATTAGTAGATTTACACAATAGCTTTATGAGATCTGAAAACATTAGAAATGGATATGCACATGCAACAGCTACAGCTGGATTTACCTACAATTACATGAAAAAAACACATCAAATAAGTAGTAAAATGTTAATACAAACATCTTGCCATGATTTCTATTGAAAAGATTTAATTTAATAACCAATGTTTGAGAAGTTGGGATATCTTATGTGGCTGAAACTGATAGTGTAGTATCGTCATCCACGAGTCTGTGACTAGTTTGGTATTTGGATCCCTCTTGCTTGTCTGGACTTCATTAACAATATGGAAAATTGTGATCTTCAAAAGCAGCTTGAATTTCCTGTGGTGGACTGGAAGAGGCTAACCTGGTATCAAATGACCTGCTGGACTGAGTTTATGTAAACCTGAAGACCTGAGTGCTACCAAGAATATCAGTGGAAATGCTACTTAAAGAAGCTTGTTTACAGTGATAAAGGGATCGATTTATGTGGCCCGGTAATCAGACCAAAAAAAAACCTAACCCTGGTCTTACATTATATGGTCTACATTATACAAGTGGAAAAACGTTCACATTGTCTTCATCAAACGATCATCATTTGTGGTCTCTGAGTCTTTGTAGTCACAGAAGTTTTCTTGCAATAAAAACATGAGACACTGTGGGCTTTAAAGTTGTATGTCCTCTCAGTGACATACAACTGAGACGGAGAGCAGAAAGCTCGTATCATGTGTTTACAGATGCTTCCTGTTACTATCAGCAGTAGCTTTTGACAGAGGGAAAATTAATCTAAATGTCACTTTGCAGCAGCAGCCTCCTCTTTGTCATTCTTTAAATTGCTATTTAATTAAATTATCTGCTTTGACTTTGAAAAGAGTGGACGCATTTTTCCAAGACTGAAATATAGCACTTGCAATAAAGCTGCTTCCTGTGAAACTGTGTAATACTCCATGGACCAACTAATAATTTGTGATCCCATTTAACTTGCAGCTATCTCTCAGGCTTTAAAATTTACAAGATCAAAACAATCCCCTTGGCTGAACCTTCTAAAATCAGGATACGACCAAGTTCAAGCTGAAGATTGAGCTTTCTTTCCTCTCTTGAATATCTTCCACCGTTTCCATTCCTTCGCTTGCTCCGCCTCACCTTTCACTGATATCTTCAACCCGCTGGCCGCCGAAGGGCAGGAAGCTGCTGGCGGGAGTGTGAGGACTGTTGGGCGATGCTGGGGCGGAGGCGTGGCCTTTGCTGTTCTGAAGTGAATGTCTGCGGCTTCGTCTTCTCTCCAGGCCACGTCTCTCATTGGTGCCACCAACGCTGGCCCGCCGGCGGTCCTTCCGGCCACTTGGGGGTAACTGGGTTTCATCATCCCCATCCTCATGGCGAAGAGTCATCTGAGTCACAGAGACGTAGCGATTTAAAACGTGAATTAATTTTATGTAAGGTGAATCTTAATACACATTCTCGCTGTTGCCATTCATATGATACTTTAAGACAGATTGTTAAGCGATAATGGTTTGCAGAGTGGGCTTCCTGACCTCGTAGATGTTGAATTGCTCTATAAGATCGAGGTCAGTGCCTTTCCTGCTCCGGTGTCTCTGGGCTGTAGCTTCGATACTCTGCTCCTCGAGACAGTCGACCATGTCGTAGTAGGAGTCCTGATCTGGAAGGCCTGCCAGAGTCTGGGACACACGAGAGAAACACGTTTGATTTAAAACATGTGCTTCATGCTGCCTTGTCTTTGCTGTCATTGAAAATTTTTGAGCAAGGGAATTAAAACTTACAGACACAAAATACAAACATTTCAGCTGTAAAGAATCTCAGCTAGGTACACACACACTCATTTCATTCTCGGCCTTTATGAATCGTGACACATCAAAAAAGTCATCTGCTCCTTACCGGGCCCTTAAATTAAGTAACTGCAACCAATAAATTTAACTAACCCAACATGTAGAAGCGGTAGGTAAGAAACGAAGTGAACCCTGTGGCTCTACAGCATGGAGAACCACCTTTAGCAGCAATAACTTGAAGTTATGCTCTTTATGATGGTATAAGCCTCTTACATTATTAAGAAACTTTTCTTTACAACATTTGCTGGTATTTAATTACGTACAACTCTTAGCATCCCTTCACAGGATTTCAATCAAGCTGAGGTCTGGACTTTGACTTACACATTCAAACACCTTGGTTATTGTCTTCTTCAGCTAAACCTTTTTAGATGTTTGTGTCCTTGATCACTGTCCTGTTGCATAACCCAGTTTCAGTCAGGTTTTAGCCATCAGATTGATGGCCTTATATGACTCTTTCTAATTTTACCGCTATAAACTTTCACATTTAGCATGTTAACTAAAACACGTAGAATCTGAAATATAGTTCTTGGTATTTTTTCTGTATTTCTCTGATCATTGTGTGGTTTGATTTTGGGGTAAATTTGTGAGGATGTCCATTCTGAATAAAACTGTCAACAATCTTGAATGCTTTCCACTCGTGAATAAACTTTTCCAACGCTCTTTTGCACAACATTTTACAGCATTGCATGAGGTCAGCTTGCTGAGATGTCCACTTCTAGGAAGATTGGCATCTGTCAGGAATGTTTTCCACTTTTGAATAATTTCCCTCACTGCAGATTTCAATCACTCCTAGATTGATGGGTAGAAACAATTTCAGGGTTTAAACACATACCTAAATGCTCCAAAACAGCAAACGTTTGTTTTATAGAGGTGCGCATGTTTGCTGATGCACAATTAATCAAGTGCATTTTATTAGCAGCACTTGGCTGATAATTACTCCCTTCATTACGTTTGAATGTATTGAGTTACACTTCTGCAATTTGGCTTAGTTTTTATCAGCATTATCAAGACATGATGTACTAAGTTGTTGCATCTCATTTTAGGTTGTATTGAGCCAGACATGACTAAATCAATTTCCATTCAGTCCTCATTTGTAAAACCTTTGAAGTGAAACAGGGCGTGCTTTCTTTTTCACATGACTATATGAAAAGAACAAATGTGTCCTGACTTTGCAAGACAAGAAAATGTTTCAAACTTTGATTAAATAATGGATAAGTATCTACAGCTATGTCTTAAGACTGACAAAAGTGAGCAGTAGTATCTGAGACACTGAGCTTGCTGATTGACAGTTCACCAACAAGCTAATTTTTTTTTTTTTTTTATGTTAAACCCCAAAGCTTTGATGTGAAATCTCAAACCATAGATATGAAATAAGTCTGTGTTTCCTCCAATACAAAATTGTGCACATATGGGAAGTTATAGTTCTTGGCAGGCGTGTCCTGTCCATAATGCAACACCAGATGTTAGACAGGAGGATGAAGGTTCAGGAGTGGAGAAGTCTGCTACATCAAGTTCTCAGCTAATTGTGGTTAAGCCTTTAATCATATCTGTCTACTGTGAAAACTTGTAAAATGATGACTGCAAAGACAGGTGTTGGTGATGACCGTCAGCTCTTTATCACTGTCGCTCTGCACATAATCAGTCTTCTAATCCTCTATTGTTTGCAGCCCTCCAACATCCAGACTGTGACTCTTCATGTTCACTCAGTTTAGATAAGAAATAAGTTGTTCTGCAAAAATTTAGCATCCAAGAAAGAACAAATTGTCTGGTGAAGGCTGCATAGTTAGTTTGGGAGAATTAAGGAATATAGACATGGAACAAGTCGTTAGATAATAGCTAGTATTTTTATATTCTAGTAGGATCTATAAAAATGTAGCATGTAGTCACTTCAAGTAGCCTACTGTGAAGTGTGACTGAATAAAAAGACGTGGTTATAGATAACAGATGGACGGGAACTAAACCAAATCTTAATTTACATAACATGAAATTCAATTATTGTGTGTTGATTGTATGTTTAAATCAAAGTTTTAATTTTGCACTGTTAAAAACATTTTCAATTTAAGCATGTTATGATGTACAACTGGTTAGCATTTTCAACTGCTCCAAAAGTGTTTTTTTTTTTTTGCATAAAGTACTGTACTCTTTACTTTTGGAGTGCCATTAAGATTTCATAAACACTTTTTCAAACTGCAGTAAGAGCATGGAGACAGACACCAAACCTGATTTAATTAAACTGAGAAGGAGCCCAAATGAGTTTTATCACATTTAGGAAACAGTGAAGCTCTACTGAGAACACATCCTCCTATCTTTAACAGACGTTTTGCGTTATAAGAATAAGTTATTAAAATTCTGGTAACAATTTAATACAATGTCTAAAGAGGGTCTGAAAGACAGCAGAATAGAGAGAAAAAAGATTATTAGACAGCTAGACTAAATGCTTTACTGTATGTTGATGCACAGATATAGAGACTATGGAAAGGTTTAGTTAAATAGCATCTACTGACCTTATTAATGAGCGTCATTGCATAGACCAGCAGCTCAGTATCCACGCCATCCTTCTCATCCAGAATCTCTATGACATTTGACCACAGTTTTGCACCTGCAGGACCCCAAGCCATGAGACATCGTGCATTATAAGTCCAACTCCAAACAAAACAAGCCATGTTTCAAGATTTACACTGAATAAAACTAAAATCTGCAATCCATCTGCTCATCTTACAAAATATGCTCAGCTTCAGATCTGCCCGTCTAGGGTTTAAAAAAAAAAAGAAGAAAACTTTGTTATGTAATCTCATAGCTTAAGTGAAGGAGCAGCAGTCACAGAAGAAAGTAGCGCTAGGAAGAACAGAGCAGTGGAGGCTTTATCTCCTACAAGAGAGGAGCCCATCTGTTCCTCAGCCATGAAGTCAAGTACAACTCCTTCTCATCAAGAGACGACGGATCACGTTTAGACTTCTAATGCAATCATGAAGTGATGGGATGAGATAAAGCAGAGACAGAGGGATACCTGACCCCTCGGTACAATGTTGAGCTTTGAGAGAGACAGGTAACTGAACTCCACTGCAGGCAGGAGCTACAGACTCTCTCAATAAAGGTTTGATCGGTCTACAGAGTATTCAGGACAACTGATATGATCACTTTTTTATGTCCCTGCATAGTCTTACCAAACAGTCGGTAATTAAAACTGATATAGCAGCAAACTGAGGGGGATTAAATGTTCCTGATCATTTTTGATTTGCTTTATAAATGAATATGCATGTATATATAAAACAGATGATTAATATGAACATATGATAAAGATCTGCTTGTTATAATTGTCACTAAAGAGGTTCCTATCTAAGCATGTAATCTGCTTGCCATTTTGACCTCTTGAGTGTACAAATGTCAGTATTATGTTAAAATCTATGAAACACCCCCTTGCACAGTATATTTTACTAATGAGCTCTGCTTCCCTAATTAAAATCAATGAAAGTCATTAAAAGCAGCATGCACAGCCCATGGTGTTCAGTGTCTATTTTAATAATCAATCTAATTTTTCAGGGCTCTTACCACTTTTGGTATCCACAGTGTTCACAGCCTTTATGAGCAGGGCAGCATTACTTTCCGTGTACTCCACAAACACCAGCAGCAACTTTAAGGATGTCTTCACCACCAAACGAAACTACAAAATGAAGTCAACGGTGAACGTTATGTATTAGCATGAAAAGTGAAAGACACAACAAACACAGCGTTTAGTTGTTTTATCTTATTGTAAGGGCTAGTTCCTGTCTGAAGAGCTTTGATAAGAGCAGTGTAGCCTATAGGAACATGATATTTGTGTGAGGCAGTATGAAAATACCACAAAGGTAAATAAATGTACTAACTGGTATGTTAAATGCTGAAGTCTAAATGTGGTAAAGACCTACCAAAAGTGAAGAAAATTTTACAAGAAATATAAAATTTGGAAACTGTGAGCAAAACAAGTGGAGAACGGTTTAACACTAATGATCTGCAGTAAAGCTTCCATCAATCATTGTCAAAATGATTATTTACACAGGGCATTTACCATACAACATGTCATAAAAACAGGGTTTTGTTAAAGATAATTAAGCAGAAGGCACATCTTCTGTCAGTGTTTATGCAGGAAAGCAGTAAAAGTAAATTATAAGACCACTGAGCGAAACAAAAGAGAGCCAAGAAACTCCATCTGCCGCAAATACGCTGCATATGAAACAATCTGACCACTAGAGGGCTGAGTGGACCACGTGGACAGGAAGGATGGTCCATGTTGACAAAGTAGTACATGATTTTATCTGTTTTATCAGTGCCATGATGAGTTGATTTTATAGTATCTCTTCTGTGTTGAATTTCATATTCTTTACCTTTGATCCAACCAAAGTGTACAGCCACTGCACTGTTTCATTGTGACATATGAGGCCGTTCATCCCATCCACATACAGCATTATCTGACCGAGAGCTGGAGAGAGAAAGAGAACAGCAGAGAAAGGAAGAGGGAAAGCGAGTGGGAGAAACAGGTGGAGTTTGGTTAATCTTTGGGAGTCCGTCACATTTTTAAATGGGCTGTGACAGAGGAAAAACATCTCTTGTTCACTCATTCCCCACGCTACTGTAGAAAACTGAGGGATATCAGAGCTGTCAGTCTCGCTGGATGCTGACATGACTTCCATCTGAAACAGGATACATAAATAATAACATTATAGGAGCCAAGGATGTCTATGGGGGGCAGTGAAAGTGAAGGGTAAAAGAAGAAGAGAGGGGAAGAAAGACAAACACCACAGAGAAGGAATTGAACAGACAAAGGTATCATTTAAGTAGGTCCATTGTGTTCCTCTTTTAACACAGCATTCAGTGGTTGTTCACACAGGAAATCCACAGCAGGATGAGCTCAGTTTGAACCCACAGCTACCGAGGATGACACATTAGCTGACACAAGGAAACAGGCAGATGTACTGCAGAAAAAAAGAGGACATAAACAGTTGTAGAGTGGAGGATTTTTGAAGTCCCTGATTATTGGCAGGAGTTATGATTTCAGGGGTCAGAGTGTAGAATAATTTTTCAGTAAATCCTAGCATTCCTGTTTTTTCCCCCCAAACATGATAAATTTCAGAGATATCTCAGGCTGAAAAAAAAATGGCACAACAGGTGTTATGAAACTGTAGAAACTGAGGAACAACAAAATTGCAGTTAGATCCATGAAAAACAACTCAAATGCATGAAGCCTAATATTCTCTTTCTGTGTTTAAAACTGCTTCTTGTAACATATGATGATGGCAGGTTACAGTGTCTGTCATATATTTTCCTCTCTGCATCCCCAGACGGGCATGAAAATTGTGAATATGCTGTTGATAAGCCAAAATTCCCAGGTGCAGCTGTTGTGTGTACATGATGCCTGAGTGTGTGGGTGGACACATGTCAGTGTGTGTATGTGCACGCTGATGGCTCACCGCTTCATCTTTTATCGATCAGGATTAATTACTCACAACATGTCTGGCCAAAGCATTCCTAACAGTCCTCCCCTGCTGCAGGCTCTGATTCATTTGTCACAGGAGTCAGCAGCATGGACGACACGGCGTATCAAAGCAGATCACAACAGAATGAAGTCAAGAAAGTTTGATTGGTTCCCTCAGGCTGCCACCTCTGTGATCAGCTCTCTTTGTATGGGACAACAGTAGACAGATGATAAAATACGTTACTGTATTTTATCAGAGCCGTTTTACTGAGACCATGATGGTTCACACACACATACACACACACAGAGGATAACACGATCTTAATCTCAACCTTAGCGGGATGAGCTTCATGGTTAATTTCAAATTCACAGTTGACCTGCAGTATCATCACTTTTCAGACTTTTATGTGCTCTGTGCAGCCGTGTAAGGTATCCGTCAAAAAAGCCATGTGATTTTAAGAAATGCCCGCTGAAAACGGTGAGAAAATACGGGTGGGCTTAATGAGGCTGTAAAAAGTGTCATTACAAAACATGAATACTCAGCTGCTGACAGATGAGACGTGGTGTGTAAGCCACAAAATGAGATGACTTTTTGATCTCTGTGACATGTTATCATAAGACATTATTTAAAAATCTTACAGATAGGATGGGGGTGGTTTTCTTTCTTAAACATGCAGCCAAGTAAAACAAAATGTGAGAGAATATATCTGTCATATGTGGATTCAATTGAGAGAGGACTTAGGACACAGAAATAGTTGACATTCAAACTCTACTGTGTATCCATTGCCAGTTCTCACTTACATTGAATAGAATACGCAACAAACTTCTTTGTTTCTCAACTTCCTCATGATGGACAATTTCATTCAGAGAAATCATGGAATTGCTTACAAAAGAATCATCTATGTGACCTGAGAGTTTGGACAATTTGATTCAAACCTTCATAAACTAGTAAATAATAATTTACCCATTTGTTGCAGGCAAATAACCAAACTATGGGAAACATTCTCAATGTTATAACTTTGTGACTAACTTAAAATCAGGATCCATCTTTAATCTCTCCAACAGACAGTAACTTTGAAAGCTAATAAGAGGAGAACATGAGTCCGGGGTCTGCAGAGGACTCCCTCTATTTCAAGCTGTGACCAGGGGCCAGAAATGTAGGCCTCCACTCAAATAATCAGGGACTACTTTTGAGTACCTCACACAAAGTAGAACAGCAACATTGCTCAAGTCCCCTTGCATGAATGTCACGTAATAAGATGCTGGTATAAAAGGGGGCTTCCTTAAAAGTACAGAGATCAGAATTTAGAGCTGACCTGTTACGCAAAAGAAGATAAATTTAGCTCGAAAGAAACTTGGAAGTGTTCAATGAGCAGACTGACATTTATACAGCGCTTTGACACTCAATGTCTCTCAACAGAACAACATTAATTTTCCCTGGGAGTAAGTAGATCACTTGATTGATTGAAATTATAGGAGAGAACCACAGACCTAACGGCATGGAGGAGACAGAACCAGATCCTGTGTCTGTACCAGAACTGTGAGAGAACTACTCTAACTCAAACAACCAAAGTCTGGTGGAAGTGTTTCTTCAGGGCCTCTCCCTCTCATAAACCACAGCAATTATCTTCCACAGCCCCAGGAATGTGCAGGAAGGGCTGCTCCATGACCACAGCTGAGGTGAGAAGCGCTCTGAGGTCTGGGAGGCAGCACCAACAAAAGCTAGCTGACTTAAATGTAGGTCTTAAAAAAAGAAAAGAAAAAAAAACAACTACCATATCCATACAGATTCAAGAAATCAAATGATCATCTCCACGTCTGTGAACCTCTTACATCTCCTTGTACTTGCATATTTGAATATTTGGTTTAATTTATATATAGGAATTTGTCTAAACTAGGTCAGCCAAACTGTCTGTCAGTGTGCAACATTTATTTTACCAGGGCTTCGGGTTAGGGGCCAAACCTCCATCTCACATGGTGCAACTTTATCCTGAATGTTCTGCACTGGAGGCTTCAGTCTCACTCTTGAAATGCTGTCCTGAACCTGCATCAGCTGCCTGTGCTCTACAGAGGGGTTGGCAGAGGATTCTTTCATGTTAAATTTCTATTTCGTCACTGCATTTATAGTGAATTAGCAGAAGTTCTACTGTGGCATTTGATTACTGCAACAGTGTCTGATACAATATGGCTAACTCAACTGTTTTGTTTTTACTGCTAATGGCTTATCGCAAAAAGAAAAAAAGATTGCTTTAATGACACCTCTCATTCAGAGACGAAAAGAAAAAAAACCTAATTTGAAAAGTCTACCATATACAGTAGATTTCTTTAAAGCAATATTACAAATAGTTTAACACTAACAATCGATAACATGACTGCTTAGGTTTGCTTGTGGTGATGATCACATGAAAAAATTTAATTTCATGTTAAAAGAAGTATCATGTTGAACCAAATAAGAAGGAATAATGTCTATATTTTTTAATCCTAAAATGATCAGCAGAATGAGTAGGTAACTATGTCATAGATGTTTAGATGTTTTGTTTTTGACCTTCATCCACAAGCTGCAGGATGTTAAAAGCAAAGTCAAGTCTTTTCTCAGTGCAACATAAGAGGAAGAAGTGAGCACTTGCAAGGGATCATATTTTATAAAGTTCATAGTACAGGCATAGAGTATGTATCATGTGGTATATGTAGCCTAGTATACAGTATATATCCACAGTGTCCAGTAGTTTATCTTCCAACTGTCTGTCAATATTTCTAAAACAGTAAATATATAGTAACTCTCTCTCTTCACTGCTGCTTTATGTTTCACTGATTTCTTTTCATAGAAGGTATTCATGCTGCCCACGTCAAACCAGTCAAAGCAGATGGTCATCTTCCTGTGTATAGCTCTAAATCTCTTCCTGACAAAGGACTTTTGATTTCTTTTTAAGGAATATTTAGTTACTTTTAGAAAGCTTGATCTAGTTTTCACTGTTTTTTATACCTGCTATTGGCAAAAATGAGCCAAAGCAACTTTGGACTCCCATCCCAGTCATCTCTTGTGACAACTGTGTTTCATTTTATGCCACACATCGATAATAATGAAGCAATCCTGCAGAGTTACAGTGGACATTATGGCAGAGGTGAGTAAGAGACCCAAGACAGTAATAATGGAAGAGAAATGAAGAAAAGGATCGAGCAAGAGATTAAAAAAGAGCAAATCTTGGGGAATGTCATAAAAGTGATTTAACCTCCATACCTACAGGGGAGCTGCTGAGCTAAAAGTGTCAAAAGTTCCTTTATGGTGCATTAAAAGAAGAGGTTGTCTTCTTCAGTGTCACACTGCCCCCTGATCAGTGAAGTACAGATTTTGAAATATTAAAGATTTGATGAGATCTGCTGGCTTCTTAAGTGTGAGATTTTTTTTCAACAAATTGTACTATACAAATAGAATTACATAGAGTACAAATATATTGGATTGAAATGGACTTGTATTACTCTTACAGCCTTGAGATTACTTTTGTTGTGAACTAAAGATGAAATGAATTAAAGT
The DNA here is from genome assembly GCA_028564865.1 of Zenarchopterus dispar. Lineage (NCBI taxonomy): Eukaryota > Metazoa > Chordata > Actinopteri > Beloniformes > Zenarchopteridae > Zenarchopterus > Zenarchopterus dispar. The sequence continues at coordinate 8,621,188 of JAOWBL010000008.1, forward strand.
GAAATCACGCTGAACTGGATTACTGGCCAGGTTTGTTTTCATCCTAACAATTTATGCCTCCACCTCCACAAACAGAGCTTTTAACACAACCAGTATCAAAAGATGTCCAGAACTGTAAGATCCAGAGTAAGGTGAGATAGCACAACTTTTATAGGTGACTGCCACATAAGTCGGTCACTGGACTTTTATTTCTGGTGATGCTTGATGCAAAGACCAGTTGTTCTGAGTGTCAATGTGCAGGACAATTTAAAGACTTAAATAGGACCTGGAATTGCAGGTATGTGCTTTTAAAAAACAGCAGCAGACAATCTTAAAGAAATGTATTCAATTTCTACTCTTTCAAAGGTTAAATAATACTTTTTAGATTTATAGAGCAGGAAGGTGAATTATATGAATATGTGAAGAAACAGCTGCCATAGTGGGCTGTCGCAGAAATACAGTGTCTTGAAGAAAAAGCAACGACTATATTAACAGGTAACTGATTTCCATTTGTTACTGATATTTCTCCTTTTTGCATCTATGCCCCCTGCAAAGGTCTGATGTAGAGTATGTATGTCATAAAAAGACAAGTTTACTACTCGGCTCTTACTGTATATGAACTGGATTAAGACATGTTCATGGACTGTGTTGTATTTGTTAGTCTGCTAATCACTCAGCCCATTAGAGCCAGACAAACTGCCTCTGCCCGAGCAATTCCAGTCACTGTGTCGACTGCCAGATTTACACTGAGCCCCATAAAATAAAACAACTGGGGGATACTTCAGCTTTCAGACATAGCTACATTTGCCGGCATTAGACAAAATCTGGTGTGGGCATGCTCCCAAATAAAGCCCCCTGAGACAAAGCAGCAAACCTAATGGAGCAATAACATGAAGCAAAGCCTCTCCAGTATTTGGCTGAGCCAGCTCTGAAGGCACTGCAGACCTAATGAACTGCAGTGCTGAGGAGGGCAGACTTCAGCGGACCACAGCAGGACACAGTGCAACAAAGAAATGATAAAATAATAAAATATAAAAAGGACAATGAACGTCTGTTTTTTTTTGTTTTTTTTGCCAACAGATGTTCATTTTGCATCCTGTCCAAATGGGAAAGATTTTGGCAAAAAGCACATGAATGACATCCACCCACTTGTTGAGTGAACTGAAAGATGAGCTGTGGTAAATTCTTACTGCTCTTGAGAGAGAAGTGATGTGATTTGCTGTTGAAGATTCCAGTTTATCTCCTTGCATCTTACATTACTGCAAAAGATTTATTTTTCTTCTAAATGACAGTTTATATGTCTTAGATGACAAGGTTAGAGTTGTTAAAGTAAGTGTTTGACAAATGAACCAACTCAAACATTCTTATAATTGGCACGTACAGTGACTTCTGTTACATTAGAACAGGCTCTGGGTTGGGGTTTTAATTCCCCCGTCTGTGGGTTTGTTGAGGCTGAAAACATCTACAGATGTAGGGAGAGGAATAAGAAGAGGCAGAATATAGGTCAGGCAGGTGGAGTTGAAGTGGGTCCAGATGAAAGCTGCGGTTTCACGAGAAGACCTGAGAGGTCTGATAACTCTGTCAGAAACAATGCTATGTTTTACCCCAACACCACAAAAGATTGTTTTTGTGTTTACAAAAGATGTCAAAATTATAGGCAGCATTAGTTTTTGTTTCCAAAACAGTACAAATCAGTCTATAGAGCACTTATGTGTCTAAATGTGGCACTGAATTTGCCAATGAATTTGAAAGGATGAGATTTAATTCAGAGAGGCAAACGCTGGAAGCAAAAAACAAAATGTACTCAGTAGAGCGCAGACAGTTGCTAGGTTGTGGGCTGAAACCATGCGTGACGCTCATTTCCTAAATTTCCGCTGACCAAATGAAGTCATTCCTGTCACCCCAAAAGAGAAAAGCCTCTCCTGGGTACATGTTTACAATGAAAATATGGGACAAAACCTTGTAAGATAATAAAATGACACAGCACAAGTCTTTAGGCAGCTGCTGTTCAGCTGTTTTAGTCCAAAGAACCATTTTTATTTTTCAATCTCTTTTTGAAAAGTTAGCATACATAACATACGTTTTACTGAACATTTGTTTTACTGTAACAGAAATATATACACACTCACCGGCCACTTCATTAGGTACACCTGTCCAACTGCTCGTTAACGCAAATTTCAAATCAGCCAATCACATGGCAGCAACTCAATGCATTTAGGCATGTAGACATGGTCAAGACGATCTGCTGCAGTTCAAACCGACCATCAGAATGGGGAAGAAAGGGGATTTAACTGACTTTGAACATGGCATGGTTGTTGGTGCCAAACGGGCTGGTCTGAGTATTTTAGAAACTGCTTATCTACTGGGATTGTCACGCACAACCATCTCTAGGGTTTACAGAGAATGGTCTGAAAAAGAGAAAATATCCAGTGAGCGGCCAGAGGTCAGAGGAGAATGACCAGACTGGTTCGAGCTGATAGAAAGGCAACAACAACTCAAATAACCAATCGTTACAACCAAGGTATGCAGAAGAGCATCTCTGAACACACAACACGTTGAACCTTGAGGTGGATGGGCTACAGCAGCAGAAGACCATACTGGGTGCCACTCCTGTCAGCTAAGAACAGGAAACTGAGGCTACAATTCACACAGGCTCACCAAAATTGGACAATAGAAGATTGGAAAAATGTTGCCTGGTCTGATGAGTCTCGATTTCAGCTGCTACATTGGGATGGTAGGGTCAGAATTTGGTGTCAACAACATGAAAGCATGGATCCATCCTGCCTTGTATCAATGGTTCAGAGTGGTGGTGGTGGTGTAATGGTGTGGGGGATATTTTCCTGCCACACTTTGGGCCCATTAGTACCAATTGAGCATTGTGTCAACGCCACAGCCCACCTGAGTATTGTTGCCGACCATGTCCATTCCTTTATGACTACAGTGTACCCATCTTCTGATGGCTACTTCCAGCAGCATAACGCGCCATGTCTTAAAGTGTGAATCATCTCAGACTGGTTTCTTGAACATGACAATGAGTTCAGTGTACTCAACTGTCCTCCACAGTCACCAGATCTCAATCCAATAGAGCACCTTTGGGATGTGGTGGAACGGGAGAGTCGCGTCACGGATGTGCAGCCGACAAATCTGAAGCAACTGCGTGATGCTATCATGTCAATATGGACCAGAATCAGAATCAGAATCAGAATCACTTTATTGCCATTGCCAGTAAACAGGTTTACAGACTAGGAAATTGCTCT
>JAOWBL010000008.1:8624633-8643266 GCA_028564865.1 Zenarchopterus dispar
CAGGTTTACAGACTAGGAAATTGCTCTGATGTAACGGTGCAGGTGAAACATGGAATAATGTGAAGTAAAAAAGAATTTTAAAAAAAAACAAACTCTCTGAGGAATGTTTCCAGTACCTTGTTGAATCTATGCCACGAAGGATTGAGGCAGTTCTGAAGGCAAAAAGGGGTCCAACACGTTACTAGCAAGGTGTACCTAATAAAGTGGCTGGTGAGTGTATTTGTCATAAACATTCCCACAGAAAGCTCACCACCAGACTCCAAGGATCTCAGCCTTTTATTTTCAATTCCAAAAGGGCAAAACTGCTATAACCCACTCTCTCTGATTTGCTGCAAGGAGTTGTCTCATGTCATCTTACATCATCTCTCCTGTAATTGGTGGGCAGTTGGTTTACAAAGAAACGTGTTTGTTTGGAGTGTGAGAGTGTGTGTGTGTGTGTGTGTGTGTGTGTGTGTTGGGCGTGGGGGCAATACTATTGGCATGTGTTGCAAATCACGTCCTCCTTAGTGTGTATGAGCCAGCTGAATGTCTTAAACCACTGAGCATCAAAGCCATTGGTTCTGTATTTCTGTAATATGTAGAAAGATATGTTGACTTTTGTTTTAATGCACTACTATTCCTCAACTGTTCCCATCATGACTTCTCTTGTCCTATTTAGATGAGTCTGACTTTGATCCTGCATTGTGCTTCGAGTCTTTTCTTCTCAGGTATCTAGTGACTTCTTGTGACCCACTTTTTTCTGATAAATTAATTGGGTTTTTTAAAAGTTATATCACTTAACATTCTCCCATATTCGATTAATTATGTGTGCGTCTCACAAACTGGCTTTGTATAGAAGTCTGTAATTTTAGACATGTCTGTACAAAGAACACTGAAGGGATGTAACATCAATTAGAGCAACCATCTCCATGTTTATAAAATGGATTAAGCCATAATTATTTGTTTCAAGGGGGCTCAAAGCCATGAGCCACAAAGTCAGAAAGCTGTCACACACATTAATCAGGTGAACAACACACTCATTTTGGACTGCGGTTGGCTTTGCCTGATGCCTGGATTATGGTACAGCGCCACAACCACATCGCAGTGGCAGAAACCCCCAATTGTAGTTTCAAGTGCCAAATAAATGAAGTTCATACCTGTTTGAAAATACTGATTTTTGCATACGGAAAAAATACTATTTTTTTCTTGGACGGCCAAGGAAGCATGACATTTGACTAAAGCAGCTGCCTCATATTTTTTTTGTGCTGGAAAAACTCCATAGACGAAGACACTTCTATTGATCTTTTCATAATTGGTATCAACCATAGAAAAACCCATATCTGTTGACCTCTAGATAATGTATACACAAAAGAAAACCAAAACGTCTTTAGAAAGAAATGACCATACAAGCAAAGGCTGGTATTTAATGTGACCTCCTGTAGAGCCGAATTTAGATTTGACTCTTTAAGAGGACCACATTACATGGCTGTCATTAAAACTCTGATCAAACAACAAGGCTTGGGGTACCTAAGACTTTTGCACAGTGCTGTTTAAAAAAAATCCCATCTATTTATTTATCTATTGTGAGGTACTGTATAGTTTATGCGTCAACTAAAAGGATGTAAAGAGATCAAAAACAAAAGTTGAACTGATAAATCCAATATGCTAGAACAAAGAAAAGAAATAGCTTTTTCAGCTGAACTACAGAAAATATCAGGTGTTACTTGTGGTGGACTAAACACATTATTATTATGACAGAAGGAGGTGTAAAATGTTGACATACACTATATTTCTCAAAATGAGTTCTGTATTTTTGTTATATTTATTATGTGTTTCAGACAATTGTAAAGACAAAACTGGGTCTTTGCCGTCCAAACACTCCCACACCTTAGATATTAACCTCTAGCGTCAAGTTAATGACCAAACATCCATGATTCTTTTTTTTTTTATTTATTTTGACAGAATATTTACAGAATGAGGCAGCAGAAGCTGTGATTCACTCACAGAGTTGCAGCAGATTGGCTGGAAAGCATGCACGTGCTCCTGTGGGATCTCGTTACAAAGCAGGAGTTCAGGTTTTTATTAGCATAACAAAGAACTTGCTCCTTCTAGTTGCATGTGTGCTGCTTTATCTTAGAGGAACTGACAAACTAGTGCCTTAGAAAATGATTAGAGTTATAAATCCTGAATATATATTGATATATCTGCACAAAGCCACGCAGCCCAGCCCAGACGGAGAGGAACTGTTTATCCAGATGATGTGACATCGTAAAGGTTTCCTCTCTTGAACAGACGACCTATAACGCAGCCAGACAAGCACTACACACTGTTTCCGAGAAGAGCGTCCAAAGCTGCCGTTAGCTCAACTATGCCTGGGTTTTTACTCAAAGCCCCGTAGTCAAAACAATGATCCAGATTCTAAATTAAGAGAACTAAAAACCCCCTCAAGTAATGTAATGTAATAGTATACTGGAAAAATACATTATTTTGTTAGCAACATGTGATCACATCTATCTGAACACATGGAAAACCAGTCCATGATATAAATGTGCTTTAATTTAATTCAGATTATTCCTGTTGTGGTTGTTTTCATCTTAGATCAATGGAGGTAAGGACTGCAACAGCTCCAGCAGCTGGTTCAACTACAAAGGACAAGTAAATGAGCGCAAATGGCCACCATTGTGTTTGTTTACTGTGAACTTTTGGATCACACACAATCTTGGCACAGAGATAAAAAGCAATGCACAGATGTGTCACTACTCGGTCTCGCTGATCTGCCACATGCACAGTTTAATGCCAATACACTGAGGAATAGTCCGGAGACTGAGAGCAACAAGAAAGTGGTGTTGTGTTTCAGGTGCACTTGAAACTTTGTGAATGCACTAAAGTTACTGCTGCGTGACACTGAAAGCTGGACGAAGCGCTGTACTGGGAGCAGTCTTCCAGATTCCAGACAGTTTAAAAGGCAATGAAATATGTGACTAGAACACATCTCCTTTTCCCACCGATGCCCACTGAGAACTTCTCTGTGGAAACCATCGGGTCAAGGTGCTTCATCTTATGGCGCTATGAGAGCTGTGCCGTCGAAAACACGAAACCTTAAAATGGTAGCAGGAAAGAGATGCACAGCTTTAAAGGAAGAGAAAGACAGGGTAAGATAAAAGAATAAAACGAAATATAGCCATAACTCATACGGTAATACTTCTGGACTGTTCACAGCACGTTCAATCTGTAAAAGCTATAAATTTACAAGGCTTATGAGTTATAGCTTGTAAGCTGGTGCGCATACAGCGTAGTGCTGGATGAGATATGAAATACCCTTCTGGGCATGAAGATAACTTATAAAGGCGTTTTCCCAAAATGTATCCAAGATTGCTCTGAAAGGTGTGAGACCATTTCTCTGAATTCACATAGATCAAACAGTAAAGCTTCACATAATTTTTTTCCAGTCACTGTGGCTTAGAGATGGTGAGTGTTTTGTCAACAGTAGTGTGCAGACAGACACAGCATGGCCTTTTGAGACATACACACACAGAAAGTGTAGCTAAAAACATAGCTTTGGTGAGGAATGTCAAACGTGAGCATTTCAAAGGAGAGAATAATTGCTTCAAGTTGACTGTAACTGGTATGTCTTTAATCTGGCCTCTCTGTCCGATGCTCCCGTTTTTACAGTCACCAATTAAAACCAGTTGTTACTTTTGTTGGTGTTTTTATTATAAATTCAAAAAAATGGAACAAAGATTTAGCCGAAACATTGTGATTTGCTCTCGCAACCCATCTCGTGTTTTGTTTGTCATAATTAGTACCATAAGGATCGTTTTCTTACCACAGTGAAAAACCTCTGGCTTACTGCTGAAACCTTGCTGACCTTTTTGCACAAGCTGCTTTTATTTTAAGACTGTGGAAACACTAACTGAGCTGTAAACAGTGATGTGTTACTCTGCCAACCTACTTTATTTGCTACTTTTTACAGAAATGCAATAGACAGAGTGAAGCACAAGTATATTTAGGAGAAGACACAATAACTGAATGTTTTTCTGTTGATGAACTAGATGCTCAGAAGTTATTCTAAAAGTGGGCTTCATGCGGTTGTACCATGCCTAGTGAGATTTAATCTTTCAATTCAACATCAGTAAATAAATCAGCATTGCGCCGAAAGATCTGACATACTTAAAGATGACATTTTGAAGCAAATGTACATAAAATCTTAGCTTTGTACCCTTTGTAAGTTGCAGGAGGATATGTTTTCAAGAAAATCACTGGATCTCACTGCAACTCTTGCATGAACTGCTCTAGTAGTACATATTTACGTATTTATTGGCTTGTTTTTCTCTTTCCTCTCCCACCACCTGAAGATAAGAATGTGATACAATTTCCATGTATTAATTACCTGTAATGACGTAAAAGGACCCTGTCTCATTTGCTTATATCAGAGTAACTAAACATATTCTATATAACCTCGCCTAGACAAAAGGAAATGACTGAAACTGGAGGGTCTATGGGTCAACAACATGTCTTTTCCATTTATGAAGGAACAGATGATAGTCTCACTAGTTTCAAATGTACTTGATGGTTAAACTACAACTAATGGAGTAACTTTAGTTCAATAATCTCATCTGTCAATATGATTGCTGTCAATAACATTCAGTTTTGTATGTCTCATTTTACTGTTTTGAACAATAAGTAGATGGTAGCTGTATACACTGTGTACTCACTCGATCTAAAGAGTGAGTACACACTCGATCTAAAGAGTGAGTACACACTCGATCTAAAGAGTGAGTACACAGTGTATTTTGCTCTCTACAGTTCACTTAATGGCCACAGTTCCCATTAGTAACAAGTGGTCTATAAGTTACACTAGCCACTTTCCCACAGTTGAGCCAGGCTGGGTCGAGTTTTAAATACGCTTATTGCCCATGGTCTTAGTTTGCACGTAGAAAAGTAATCCTTGCTTCGCTTCATAGGGCTGCTAGCAACATTGTGCTGATTTTCTGACCCACCCATAAGTTGCATTGTGGTAGAAATGCCACATCGCCTATTTCTTTAATCAGGGAGGATATACACAATGTGCAGGTCACAAATGGTGAAAAAAATCTTTTGGGTGAATGAACTGAACTCAATTACTTAGTAAAATGATTTGTTCACTTCACAGCTCAGCTATTCTGAATGAGGCAGTAAGCGGAGACTCTAAGAGACTGAACAATCATGACTGTTTCTCTACAAATGACTTTGGTGAATCACTATCCCCACGACCTGAGAGTTAATGGTTAATGTAATTAAAGGATGAGACTTTACACAAAACGAATACACTTACAGTGTCACAAACACATGCCTTCTAATTCCCCATCGTTTTAAAATACTTTATCAGTTAACATAAATTTAAATAGTTTGGCTGTCCTGTAGGGTAAGAAATCAGAGTCTCATCAGTACAGCTGCATCAGGATCACTGCTCCATTCACTGAAAATAATAATGGCCAACAATGAAACTGTAGATCAGTTAAAAATAGTTGAAGAAAAAAGTAAAATCAGTAATGATCTTCACTATTCAGCAAGGAAACTCCTACAACACAAAGGTTGATAATAGGATCCTGGTGTGTTTTTGACAAAGCAACACCACTAGTTGCATTTCCATTACCTTTAAATTTGTGCAAAACTCAAATATCAAAAAAGAAATCTTGTAATGGAAATGACCCTAATCTGAAAAAGACTTCCAAATATCGCAAAAACCGTTTTACACTTTCTCAATGTGGTTTTTCAGGTGATTCAATCATCCAGTTTGTCGCAAGAGTGTAATCAAAATGCTTTTTGCACATTTGCGTGTCTCTGGCAGAGCTGGATGTGACATTGTCGGTCAATCTAAATGAATCAAAATCTAGTTTTCAGCTGTTTTTGGTCTCATTATTAGGATCTAGTTGTGGTATAACACTATTTAATCATTATACATTACAGCATTACATAAGGGCTTTGCCTCTGAATAATAATTTGAATGATCATTGACTTCACTATTTTCTCAACAGCAGTAGTGTCAATCACAATAATTTGTTAAAGATTAAAGATGGATCTTCTTTAAAGTTGAGATTTTCTTTTTTGTTGTTTTGAAAAGACGTCTCGCAGGACGACATGCTGAGAATTACTAAGAGAGAACAAGGAGAGTTTTGAAAACACAGTTCAGTAGAAACACCAATACCCACACCCCCACAGCATACAAACACAAAAGGAGATGCCAACTTTGAATACATCTAAATATAAATTGTGATTAAAAATAAATTTTAAAAAATATTGTTTTCTTGCTTGCAGCTTGGAAAACATCTCCACCTAAACAACATAAGTACATGTTGAAACCTTTGCTTAGTCAAAGGATTATGATTTCAACAGCTACTTTACCAAGATGAACACAGACATTTTAATGTGAATGAAGACTGAATGACCCAAACAAGCCCTTTTGGCTCCTGTGTGTTTGTGGCCAACTGTAAAGTTTACAGCAGAACCAGATGGCATTGGCACCTCTGAAATGGTGACCTCACACCCTTCCCTCTGATGGGGTGATAAAGGCATACACACTTTCCCCTGGGCCAACAAAGTGCAGGTCTCTGAGGAACTAAGCCCAGGTCTGGAAAGCCTCTGAGCCAGGTGTGAGGGGCCATGAAAGGGGCTGCAAGAGCACTAACTTGCCACAGACACCTTGAGGGCTTTGAGAAGACAAAATGAAAAAGAAAAAAAAAGAGAGAAAACAAGAAAAGAGAGATGTTGTAGATTGCTGAAAACAATGCTCCACAGAGCTAAGGGGCTGGGGACCTGCTGTTGTAAAAGGCAAGCAGACTGGTGAGCGCATGGGACTCTGGCTTTTTTTGACTACAAAAGAGGCATGAGATTTTTATTCATGAAAGAGAGCAAGATTGTTTTGTCGGGAAGATTTTAATGCACACCAGACAGATGGGTTCAAGACCACATTCCTCTTTTTTTTTAACTGGGCTCAACTTGAAAGACATTATAGAAAAAAAAGAAACACACACACATTAAAGGTGATCAGTGTTTGATACCAAAGCTATTACAGTTGGTCTGTTCTTTCAGTGAGCACATGTGAAAATTTCTGTCAACTAATTTACTCCTCTCTTGGGAATCCTTATTACTTTAGCTCCTCTTGGAAGTCATCAACTGCAAAGCAGCCAGATCTATGCATTTCTGACCTGTGCATATGTGTTCCTGCACATGATCATCTTATGTTCTCCAACACATGCCTCAAGAGAGATGCTGATCTACTGCACTCCACATTTCCTCAACTTGTCACGAGAAATTAGGTCAGGAGTTGAAACAGGTTAAAAGTGCTTTTGGGAGAGTGGTAGTTTAGTTTATTTTTTCCGAGATGCATGTAGAGAAACTGTAGTCTATAGAGATGAGATAAAGCGATAAATTAGCGCATAAAACAATAGGAGTCCTGAAATGTACCGGCACAAATCATATTCCTCTGAGATGCAGAAGAAGAAAAAGATGGCGGGGTGAACAGATGGGGGATATGGGCCCATCATTCACATCAAAATGACACTAACAACTCTTACATGTGGTTAACTTTGCTTTCCAAAAGTCAGCTGTTATCCTCCTCCACCATGTTTTTTGACATTCAACCCACGTGATTTATCAGTCTGAGTCAGAGACTGGGCCAACTTCAGATGAAGTGTCAAACACTTAAGGTCAAAGCCTGCAGAGGTAGTCCAGGCAGGGGTCATGTTCATGTTTCTAACCTGTACATCTTTTGCTTTTCTTTTTTCTTTTTTTTTTAATTACAGAAAAGGTTAATAGGGAACAGGCTGTAAAATTAGGGAGGAAGCACACTGAATCCATCTAAATACCACGAGGGAGTAGCATTTATTTTGAAAACATAACCAAATCGCACGGGTCAACTAGGCTTAATGAAAAAAACATTTCAATGGTATATTTTATTTAGAAGTTGTATCCAAGCCTTGAAGTTAGTGTTTACACTGATGGTATGTACCATACATATAAAACAATAAACATATAAATAAAAATGTAGTACAATCAATCAGAAGAAGTGCAAATAATCAGAAGGAAAAGACAACAGAACATTTTAAAAAAATAACCGTGAAAGAAAGAAGTGAGAGAAAGTGAAAGAAAAAAGAGGAGAGGAAATTAGTTTTATGATCTGTAATATCCTGGCTTTTGCATGTGTGACCTGCCTTTTCACAGCAGGCTGTTAAACGGTAGTGACCTCGGAGTGAGAGCTGTGGTCTTCTAGCGTCCACAGACATTTCGTCCTTGCCCCTCTTCAATCTTAACACAAATGATCTTTTGCCTCGCCAACATGGGACACATAAATTAACCAACTGCAACATTTGGCCCAATTTTCACGTTATCTGCAGCACACACTTTAGTTTGTTTATATGCTTCAAGTGTGTGCGTGTGTTTGAGGGTCATCAAGCAGAACCATTAATTTACATAGTTTATATAAACACATGTGGCTGTGGACGGGCCTATGGAAAGAAAAGCCATTACAGGATTGATTACAACATCCTTGTGGTGAGGTATGAGGGAAGAACAGCGTTAATTTACTGTCACAGAGCTGGGCTGTTCTGCAGAGTACTTACCCCTTAGGATGTAATTCTGGTAGTTCTGGTCGGCTTCGGCTCCCACTTTTATCAAACAAGTCAGACCTTCAGCCACCACAAACTCATGCACCAAGTCTTTGTCATCCTGGGGAAAAAGTCACAGATAATTATTTTAACAACTATGCTGAATGATCAGGATGTTTACTGTTAACATGTTTTAACTGTGTTATTAAAGAGGCAAAAAAGCTAGATATCAAGGTAACAGATACTTAAAATTCTCATGATTACAATTGAATACAATCTGTCTTTGGGCAATACTCAGTCTCAGCCAGTGCGAATGTAACCAGCAATGCAATCAGCTTGCAGCTGGTTCAAATGGATCCATGTTGCTCTGGTTTCTCATCTCACATTTTTTCCATGATGACCAAACCAGCTGCATCTCTCACACCTGTCGACGAGTCTATAATTTAAAGCCCAACATCAGGTTTTCTGCTGGACTTAACATTTCCTAATACACTCTACTGTTCAGACAAAATGGATGGGAAGGCAACAATAAACACTGTGGGGTGGCCAGGGCTTCTTGTGTCTCAGGAGGAAGTTTAAGTGCTTCCAGAACATCTTTACCATATATTTGTGATCGAGACTGCAGTCATTTGGTGGGGAGTCTAAATATACAGATGTGCACTGAAGAAAGGAGATAGAGCAGGGGTTTTGACCCATGTGCACAAAAGTTCTGAAACACAAAGAAGCCTGCAGAATAATTATCTATATACTCCATGACTGATAACTCATAGAGCCACTCATAGTTTAAAAATATGAGATATTCTAATCTATTCTGGGTCTGCATCAATGTCTATTGCTTTCTTTTCCATAACTGTCAGTTCACCCTCCCCCTCTGCGACCGACTGCTTGGCTAGCCCGGCCCAGTGTGTGAAGTATGACCAGACCTGAACACTCAACAGCTGCCACGAAGGCAGACTCTGAGCAGCACAACTCTGCTGCAAGAAAACAGTGCAGCGTCCAAGTGCGAGTGTGCACTGATTTATGTCTGCACACGACATATGCCGCTTGCATATTAATCTGCGTGCATATACAGGATCATTCAAAATCCATAAAGGAATAAGAGGAGGGATACTGCTGGAAAAATGACATACACAAATCATCATGGAATTGATTGAATCATGAGCTTCAGGAAAGATGTTCACAGAAAGGTAACAAGAGCAACACAGACTGAACTGGTACCTGAAAAATCTGCTTCAGGGAAAAGAGGGCTCTCCGAAGCTCCCGTCCTGATGAGTTGTAGAGTTTTTCTGCCAAGAAAGAGAACAGTGGTAAGAGTGGGGGAAAAAAACAATAAAAAAAGAAAGAGACACACCTGTGATATGTGGTGTTACCAGAGGATTGTGATGATTTGGACTTAAAAAAAAAATACAATTACACAAAATGTCTCCATAAAGTTCAAATGTCTCTGAATTGCTTTCGTGCTTGCATTATTGGGAGCTAGTAGCTAAATATGAAAACTTTCCCACAAGATGAAAAAAGAAAACAGAAAAAAATACAAGCAATCTAGAGAACATCTGCAGAGAGTTAGTGGACAGAGGATGCTTCCTGTTAACAAAGACCAATCTGTAAGTTTATAGTACCAAAAGACAAAGTCACAGGACAAACCTAAACCAACGAACACCACAATGATAGACAAAACTAACTAGAAGCCATATAGAGTAGTAAAGAAGATATATAATGGAAGATGATTGTTTATGACAAAAGTAAACATTTCCTGCAGCTACTCATCTTTCACTCCTTGCAGTCTGCAGAGTTTGCCAGGGAGAGGCACAGTTGAGCACAAACCAAGTGCTGTACCTCACTCATCACTGCTATGTGAACTCTCTCTGACTCAGCAAAACCTGCCACTTATTGTTGCAGATGCAGCAACACGCAGCACAGACCAGTCTAATGCAGAGCAGTCACGTCAGAGAGTGACGGTCCCAGCCTGCAGTGCTCTGCAGGCCGGGACCGTCACTCTCTGAATCTTTATTAGCAATAGTGATCTTCTGTCTTCCTGTAACTCACACACTGGTTTTACATGATGACAATTGCATTCTGCAAAGAAACACACATATGGACAGACACAACATACAGAATATTGCTAGCTTGAATTCACCTCTCTCTCTCTTACACACACACACACACAGTTGCAGTTATCTAGCAGCAGTCTCATTGCATTGCTGGCCTCATCAGAAATAGAGTAAAATCCTTCAGCTGATGAACAGATACAGGGACAGGCTGTTTGCAGGCTGTCAGATGCGTGACCACACACAGGATATAACACATTAGACCATGTGAGGACTTAATGTCTGGTGTCTTTTGGGTGAAAGTATTGACACAAGACAGATTTCATGACACAAAGAAATACAAGCAGCAATGGTGCTCCAGTGTGACAATATGTATCATATAATTGAACCCAGTCTCCTGGGCCACAGTCATAAATGTTAAAAAACAAAACAAAAAAAGAAAATAGCAGTCTGCCATGATCCAGGACAGAAAAAAGTTTGCTTATAGATAATTCAGTCTTCACAGTCAGACAAGACATTGGAGATGAACAGCGTTGCAGACAGGTTGGCGATATGCTGTTAAAAGGCTCTTAATCGATACGCTACATTCTAAAAATCACGCACCTCCCAGTCCGCTACTAACATGACTTTGATGGTATGTTGTATTTCCCTAAGGGCTCTGGAAGTTGTTGGGTTGTCATGGTTATTGCGACTCTGCAACTTTGCAGGAAGCAGGCGTTCAGGTTTAAGTAGGGGTGCAGGAGAAGAGCGTTTGGGGTATTTTGTGGCAGGAGCTGTGGGAGTATGAGATACTGGGTCAATTCCTATGGGCCATTGAGTTCCTAACCAAATGGAGAAAGAGTTTGGTCTGTGTTGCCAGCAGCAAGTCAGACTTGTTCCAGGTGGGAGATGGATTCTGTCAGGGCTGCTCTGTCATTTTTTTTTTCCAACTTTTATGGACAGGATTTCTCTGCACATTCAAGGGGTGGAATGGGTGTAGTTTAGTGGCTGAATGAATCCATCTCTGCTTTTTGCAGATGATGTTGGCTTCATCAAGTTGTGTTGTTCTGCTTTTGCATGAGTGGTTTGCAGCAGCATGAAGCAGAAGGAATGACAATAAACATTTCCAAATCTGAGGCCATGGTTCTCAGTTGGAAAAGGGTGGAATGCCCCCTCAGGGTAGGGAGTGTGCTACTGCCTCAAGTGGAAGAGTTTAAGTGTGGTTCTTGTTCATAAGTGAGGCGAAAAATGGAGCAGGAGAATGGCAGGAGGATCAGTTGGGATTGGGTGAGAAGTTCAGGGACTCTGAGTAACTTTGCCACTCCTCAAACATCAAGTGAAGCCAGCTGAGGCAGTTTGGGCATCTGGTTAAGATGCCTCCTTGACACCTCCCAGGAGAGGAGTTTTGAGCATGTTCAACCAGGAGGAAGCTCAAGGTCAGACCTAGGAAACACTAGAGAGATTATATCTCTCAGTGGTGTGGAAATGCTGAATACCATCCTGGAGGAGATGCGGGACGTAGCTAGGGAGAAGAAGATCTGGGAAATTTCTTCATAAGCCACGTAACCCAAAAAGTTCATGGATGGATGGATGCTTCTTGGACTCTGGGCTGCATATGGCTCTGATGCCTCATAGGTAGATGAGGACTAGATAACTAGATGAGAATATTCAAAACATTTACCAGCAATAGTTTCGTAAGTTGACTAGATTTTCTTTCAGTTTGGTGCCCCTATGTTTGTCTAACTTTAATGATAAAGGGTATATATTCACTGTTTAATACCAGTGCAATATTTTCATAAAAAGTAAAATAAAAAAAAATAAAGCATTGTCAACATTATAATTGGTGCAGTTTTATTTAGTTAAAATCCATAATAATTGCTTAACCTCTGATCTGCAACTGATCAGACATGAGAGAAAGAGGTACACAGCTTTTTAAACAGCCTGATTCCCTCATGCAGGTTGAGGAATTGCCACATCCATTCCCCTGGACCTCAGGCAGATGACTCAAAGTTTGGATTAGTGATGTCTAAACAGACTAACTCTCTGATCACTGGAGTGGAAGGACAGAGGTAATAACTCTGGGTTACTCATCACATTTTCACTGTACAAAGCCAGCTTGATTTGTAGTCCCACTTAACCCCAAGACTTGAAACAGAGAGTTCTTTTTCTTCCGAAAGTCGTTATTGCACTTCCACATGGACACTGAACATGAATCAGTCAGCAGATGAACCACATCCATCACAGCTGAAGGGCCTGCTCGCCCATGGATCAACACTTGAGTTGCTTTTTTTTGTGTGTGTGTGTGTGTCTGTGTGTGTGTCAATCAGCAACAGTGAAGCAGAGAAATTCTTCCATGCAAAGCTCTGCTGCCATTTGCACACAGGGCCTCTGCTTCTCTATATAGCCATGTAGTCTGGACTGCAATAAAACTTTCAGAGAGTTATTCCTGCCCAACATTAAATGAAGTCCATCTGCAGGAAAAGACAGTTCCTTCCCTGTCCATGCCCGTGGTCCACACACACCAATGTTCCTCCCAGAGGCCCATCTTTAATGAGAAATAGCTCTGTGGAGATTAGTTCCATACCATTTGGCACAGATATGCACTCAAAAGTATGAGCCCTCTGCATTTACCTATTTAGGAAAAGACCCAGGAGCTTATTTATTCACAGGAAATGTTTGATTGGAGTCCCAACCCAAATCAATGTTCACCTGAAACCCTGTATCCAGAAAAAAAAAAAAAAAGATTTCAAACTCAATACCTTATTACATTGGTCAGGTATTTTGACATTGGGCCAAAGTAAAATTGTAATATGGACAGTATGAAATATTCTGGACACATGGGGCGAGCCTTTCAATGTTGATGGCAGTTCAACCACATTGCTGCTACACTAACAACACAAACAACTTACAGCAACTATGCAGCTCCACACAGCGTGACCGTAAAATAAATTTAATGTAAACTGCTGTTTGGAGTTTAGGGCCACCCAATCATGTTGCTGACTCTTCACCACACCACAAAACAAGGCTGCCTCTAAATTAGAACAAGGCACAGTAATAGAGCATCTAGGGACATTTAAGTCCTTTTTCCTCTCAGCTCCAAATTCATCTTCAATGAAACCACCTTATAGTTAAATGACTCAACTGAGTGAAAGTGTTTCTTTGATGGCTCATACCAATATAACCAAGAAAGCAGCTGTTTTCTCCTATTAAACTGCAATACACAGTTGAGTTTTCTCAGACAAAATAGCTACAGGGATGTAATGGTTCATAATTAAAACAATCATAAAAGTATTAGTGGAATTTCCATTTTCAGGAATGTGCTCAACAAACCCAGAGCTGAGGAGCGAAGGAAAAAAAAAAAAGAAACAGCTGAGCAGAGCTGATGTATTCAGACAGGCCAGAAATTCAAGAATGGTAATGAAGCTGCTGAGAAGACAATTTCTAAATTCAAATCTGTCCGGCAACATTACAAACACCTTACGATTCTTTGACTCAGTGCCAACACATTCCACTTCAAAATTCCAGTTTTGCTACGAGTCGTGGACCGCTTTTCATATATCTCTGTATGCTGGTCTCAACTCGGTTACTATAACCTACTGCTGAAAAGCTAACAAATTACGACAATTACTTCACCTTTAACTCATTAACCTTGCTCATTTTCCATCTACAAAACCCTCGGAAAAAAAGCCCAGTTAGTCATCTGTTCACATGCTTTTATTTCCAGGGAGTCCTATAAAATGAAAAGGATGACTACAAGTGCTCATGCATCGCACAGCGGGCGGAACACATAAACCACATCCAAAGCACAGCCAGGAAACCCACAAGGAGCCCACGGGGGGAGGACAACTTCACACACATGGGTGTAAATTAAACTGTGTTTACTTTCTGGAGTAGATGTGTCAAACTGGAAGTTGGAGAGGGGGAGCTAAAAGATTATAGTGCTACGTGTATATAAAATTTTCTTACAATGCACAGTAAAATCAACAGCTCTAATGTGGGCTGCAGAGATGTTGAGGTTGAGAAGACTAAAGACCAGTAACTTGCGTAATTTGTTATCAGTCTGAGAGAAAATATTGATAGGTTATTAAGCAAAAGAGAGTAAAAAATTATGTTTATTAGTTACATACCTTCAATAATACCCCAAAGAAACTTTCTCTTATCCAACCATCCTTCTAAGAAGCCACAGCAATACATTGATTACAACTTGATCTCCAAAAAGCAAATAAGTATGACTAGAGGTAGGCAAGGTGCACGGGCTAGGTATTACATCCCACTATTAAACAAGTGTTCTCTTACTTTGCGACTCTTACAAATGTGGTCAAGTGTGGGGTAGAACAGCAGGGGAAACTTCAACAGCAGGGTTATGTGCTGAATGCTGGTCAGAAAAGATGAAATAGAAGATGAGAACAATTTGTCATGGGTCGAGGTAACTAAAACTGTCTGTCTGATCTGGCTCGCACCCAGTGCATCATGAGTTTTGTAAAGATCTTCTTTGATTAGCTATTACCCTTAAGGGTGATCACAGTGTTTAGTTTTGAAAAAATGAAAACCAACTGTAGACACAGGAGAAGTTTATGAAAGGCAGCAGACTCATTACCAAAAATCAACATTAGTGACATGCTAAAGGGATGAACTGCAACACTGCAGGAATAAAGGTTTATTGTGATACAAATTCCTGGTCAATACTGAATCATCAATCAAAAGCCAGTGCTTTGAACACATCTGGATCAAATAGAGATGCACCAATTGATGGGCTGGTGCCTGGAATCAGCTGATCTTTGTTTAACTGACCCTGACCGGTACGGACTGATGATACTAGCCAATATATTTGGTCTTTTTAGTCAGAATACGCAAAGCCAAGGAGATTTTTTTCTTTTTTGAGGGAGGAGGGGCAGAACATGCATCAGCTTGGAGCTTAGCATATTGGGAAATTCATTTTTCCTAGCAGTAAGCACATCATGATGATGCAGTTACTGGGAAGTATGTTGTTACGTACAATATGCTACGTGGATGAGCACGATCAATGACCATATTTAACAACCAAATAGAGAACGATTTTGGTAGGGTTTTTTTTTTTTTTATAATTCGTGTATGTTAGACATTTTTTGTGACACCTTATTGTTTTAAAGCCGAGCACTGAAGAACTTGCATAATTAGGTCTTAAATAGAGGCGCCCTGCCAGTAATTTGCTACGCGCCCAGGCGCGTTAATTAGGAGAAATACATTGTGTGTGTGTGTGTATATGTACACACACACACACACACACAATCTGCAAGGTAAAATTACCTTGCAGAGGAACGCGAACCTAAATAATTTTAGACAACAAGCTTCATAAAGCCAAAGAAAGCATGATGTTATGAAGCTAGCAAAGGCTTAGGGACTAAAAACAAAAAGTTCATAGAGGACACAACCTCTGGTATCTTCCATTGTTGATTGAGTCAAAGAATACAGTTCATTATATTGGGAAGAAAGAAATTTGGGACTCAAGGAAATCAGTATGGCTAGGTCAAACAAATCTCTGTGATTTAGACCCACCCCAGAGAACCAGGATCCACTGTTCTGCAAAGACCAGTGGATCCTGGTAAGATGAGGCAAACTGTAACCATCTGAGAAATCACAGTCTCTTGTGTGGCACAATCGCTATTTCACTAACTATGAAGTACAAAGAATAAGGGACATGTTTTTCAAATGTATCCATCATAATTTCATGAGAAATCTAAGCGTTTACACTGTGAATATTGGTTCTCTACAGGAATAAAAAACACACAACAGTAAAACATCAACACCCCTTCCTTCAAGTTCTTTCTTTTTCTGCTTTTTCACTCTGTAAGTCAACTCTCATGTTGCAAAATTTCTGAAGAGAAAACATGAGTAATTAAGGTTCAAGACCTCCTAACACATGCTATGGAATGCTACATGCTATGCTGTGGTTTGGTGTTTCTGAAACACTTTTTATCCCCTTTCCACAGAGCAAAAACACAAGGTGAATGATGGGTCAATAAAACCAGATTATAGCACTCAGGTGGAAATCATTAAGCTGGAATGCAGGTAAAAATTAGATCAATTTCAACATGCTTGGATTTTGACTGCAACTGAACAACGGATCAAAACAGGGGAAAGTGTGTGTGCATGTGCCTGGTGTGTGAACATGAAAATGTACAACACATTCTTCACAATCAGGAAAAAATAAAAGCACACCCTCACAGGCAGTTTATAGGCAGCACACAGAGGAATAAAAGCATTAATTAATTTGTTCCTGTTGCCTGGAGTTTATTCAAATGCTTTGGAAATTGAAATAGAAGACATGTGGAGATGATGGTTTCGATTAGGCAAAACTCAGTTGGGCCACACAGACTGAAGAAGCTTATGTCGCTGGCAGCAAGCCTCAAAGGAAGGCCAGAGAGGACCTACGGGACGTGAAAGTTGGGGGTGAATGGATGGGGAGGGAGTGGGGGGTGATCATCACTTTAACCAAGATGTATGGACTTCATGATCTGGTGGAAAAAAGACATTAAAGATCTGTGCTGTCTTTAACATAAATAATAGCAACAAAAGAAGATTTTCCAGGGTTCAAAGTAAAACCTCTGGATTGTGAACAGAAGTCCTTATAAAGAAGTTAATGAAAGTGTTAGGAGAATGCAAATAAACTCAGCTAATTCCTTCTGGTTTGATTTCTTCCCAGATGTTGTATCCGGAGTTCTTCCTCACATTGTGTAGAGGGAACAGCATCTTGAGTCTAGCGGAGCAGCGAGGAGATCAGATTTCAGGGCTGCAACATTCTATCCTGGTAGAGGCATTTGATACCTGCAGCCGAGCTCCAACAAACACAAAACCTGCCCCACAGAGCTCAACGACACTAATGTCCCAGTGGAAATGGGGAAATTGGATTGTTGTGTTTATTGATGTGCTTGCATAAGGCACTCAGAGAAAGTTTATGTTTTTGTCATTCACAATCATTCCCCTGGAAAGCAGTAGTGCCATTTATCTTTTAGCTTGAAGGAAAATCCTACTGTTTGGCTGCACACATCCCCCATTCTTCATAACAGTATTTTCTAAAGAGCGCTTTAAAGGCCATTGAGGTTTATTACCTCCAGGTAAGTTGAGTCAGTAAACTGTATGCTAACCAGCCATCAAGATGCTATCTGACACTGTCAAAGAAAAACAGAAGAGGAAAGTGAGGGTGGAATCTGCAGAATTCCAGACAAGGAGCGAGACATGACAGCAGGCCCGATGTGAGGACAGACACATCTTTCATTAGGGTCTACTTGTCTAATGAGTCATTCCTAAGCTACCAGGTGGGGTGACCCTCACAACACCACCCTCCACCTGTAAATACCTCCCCCTTTCTTCCATCCTCTCTTCTCTTCAGTGTAGCCCACCCTTTCACCTCCTCAGCAGGGTTTCCCCACACTTGCTAGCACTAACACATATGACTACTGAGCAGGGTAAAAGTCTGCATCCATTCAAAAAAACAAAACAAAAAACAGACAAAACCTGACAGATATAAAGATATAAAAAGGGGATCAGCTACTGAAGCAGATCTACTTGGGACGGCTGATGATGAAACCAGCTGCGACATTATCAAGGCAAGTTGCCGTAAAGTTAAAGTCAATGCTGACCAAGGTGAAGCTGCTCATTAGTACTAATGAACAGCGCTGCTCCACATGTGTTGCTTGGCAGCTGCATCAACCAAACAATGTTTCTTGTTAAGTAAAATGTCCATATAGATGTATGACCAGATATTTAAAAAATAAGATACATTATTGTACTGGTAACATCTTCTCTATTTAATATTTACTTTTTATATATAAATCCATCAAAGACAGCTCTAATTTTTTTCCCCTCAATTTGATACATAATTGATACACACACACACAATACATACATACATACATACATACATATATACATATATATATATATATACATACATACATATATATACATATACATATATATATATGTATATAGATGTATATAGATGTATGTGTATATATGTATATAGATGTATATAGATGTATGTGTATATATGTATATAGATG
>JAOWBL010000008.1:8655314-8685132 GCA_028564865.1 Zenarchopterus dispar
TGCCATAGCTTGTCTCCACAGTTTGTGTTTGTTTTTCTTAGTATTCTGGTTTTGTTTTATTACGTTTAGCTCTAGCTCTTGGTTCGTCCTGCGGGATTGTTTTTTGTTCTCTTCTGAGTTGGATTTTTGCATTCATCCTTTTGGATCGCTTTTTGTTATTAAAGCTTTTTGTACCTGAGTCACCTGCTTTTGAGTCCTTGGTTTTTCCTGGTGTGACAATACTTCAGCAAATGAGCTATATTTATATAACTAACCCCATTTGTTTTCATCTTAATCACAGGGCTCTCCTCATAAGAGCAAGTTGACACAACAATATTGTCTCAGTTTTCTCTGTGTAACAACTGCTGTGGAAGAAAGTTAGTTCCAGTCAATTGTCTGTCTTGTCATACTTGCATTAATTCACAGTGTGGCAAGACCAATGTTGACAGCGGAAACAAGGGACATATGAATCTCATTTTTTGTACAATATATAAATAAAAAAAATGTTTTTCTTTTGTTGTGGAAATGTCTAACATGGATGAAGTGAAAATGACAGTATTCCCCAGTAGATAAAAACACATCACATTAATCCACCCCAGCATTTAGTGACCACAAGAGTAGAGCAAGAAAATAAAATTTAAAAAAGATCAAATTCTCACATTCATGTCGACTTAGTGAAATGTTCAAAATCCAAATGACAACAATAAACTCTCCTGGAGCAATGGGACATATGAACTGACTTTGCGTGGTTATAACTGCTGAAGACGATGCTGGTTGCCAAAACCAGCATAGTTTTAACGTTAGTCAAAACTAAGCTTCAAATAGTTCAGTGCACTGCAGCAGTGGCCATGTCTTACACCCAAATTGCTTGACAACAGTTGTTTGCTTTCATTTATGGGTGTTATCTCTTTCAAACGGATAACAGGTTACTTACATTTGCTGATTCTGAATGTGTAAACCCTTTGACCTTTGTAATCTGCATTTTAGAAGTAATGCAGGGGTGTGGAATCAGTTTGTCCCATTATCTCCCTTGTGGCCCCCACCTAATGTTTTCAAACAGCTGTACTAGCTCATATGACTTAGGCAAAAGGGTTTTTATAATACTGAGAGGCATGGGACATAATCATCTGATTCTGCTGACCTATTTTTTATTGCATTGTTTAGTCCCTAAAGTAAAATGCAGGGGTGGGAGAGTGATTTACTGCTCAGACATTCAGAGAAATACATTGTCACTGCGGTGCTATGATTCCAGATCAAGTATAATGAACTCAGTGTACTCATAATAAACTCACAGAGTGACTGACGATTTTCCATCTCAAGAGGCATATTTGTAAATGGATGGATTAACACTGACCTTAATTAGGAAATAATCTGTTCACTTTTACTATTGTGATTTTGTTGATGTTGAGAAAGTAATGGACCGAGGCTTGTTCTTCAGATACTGCTCAAAAGATCAAAAATAAACATACTGATTCAGTATCAACTGATCCAGGTTTATCTTGTTCATTTCACTAATTTGAGAATGTGATTGGTACATATTCAGTCATATGAGATGATGATATGCTCTCATGGTCATTGGTACATCTATATACAAAGGCTGGAAGCAAGTGAATCTAATACTTGTAATATCTCTAATTTATAATACTCTTCACATCTCCTGTTTTAGAAATGGGAGCTATGAAGAATATGAGGGGGAACATTTTTTTCAGTTTGGCAGAGCAACTCAAGATGCTCCCAAGATGAATAGACTATGCAAAAGAAAATAAATGAACTAAGTAAAATAAGCCAAACATACTGTAAGCAAGAACAGGTCTTGACCACAAAAGCAGTAGGGCCCATGGTCTACCACAGCAGACAAGAACCCAGCTTGTGTAAAGATGCCCCAGAGACAATCCAGCATATAACAGAAGGATGCAAGGTGTTGGCAGGTGAAATATACATGGAACAACACACCCAGATAGCTGAAATAGTGTACAGAAACATGTGTATCGAGTATGGGCTGGAAGTCCCAAAGTCATGAGAGATACCTTCACAAGTGGTAGAGAGTGAAAGATCCTGTGGGACTTCCAGATCTAGATGGATACACTGGGGATGGCTGACCAACAGGTGGTTCACAAACTCCAGAAAAGAGCAGTGGTGCTTGATGTCAAAATCCAAGTTGACTGCAAAATCAAGAAGAAGGAATCCAAGAAACTGGAGAAATACCAAGGGTTGAATGAAGAGATGGAGAGAAGATGTGGAAGGTGAAGACAGCAGTGATGTAAGTAGTAGTTGGGCCACTTGGAGCATTGTTCTCCAAATTGGAAGAGGGGCTCCAGAAGACCCCAGGTACAACATCGGATATCTTGGTCCAGAGGAACACAGTCCTAGGAATAGCAAAAATACTGCACAGAGCCTTATAGCTCTCTTAGGCCTCTGGCAAAGGACATGAGCTTAAAGACGGCAACTGCCCACCTAAAAATGGGTGAGGGTGGCATTTCATATGTTTCCAGATTCGCACAGATTATATTTACAGCGGTGCTGCTGTTCAAAAATCATTTACTCCTGGCCCAAGTCCAACATGCACTTGCAATGACGTATACTCTGGCACCCCAGAATAGAAGAGAAAAGTAATGCAGTGTGAAAAGTTTTATGCAATACCTACATGGTGGATCTGTTACCATGCCAGACAATACGTCTAATGTTGGCTCTGCATGGCAGTGAAACCTCCAAGGATCACGAAGCATTTTCAGAGTACCAGGAGCACCTCTGATTGTTCCTTCTTGAATTTAAGAGTTGGCAAAGACCATATTCAAAACATCCATTTCAGGGGTGCCAGGAGTAAATTTTAACTACTTTTCACACACTGCTTGGTACTTGTCTTTAGGTATTCTTGAAAAATTTGAAGTTATCAGAAAGACTCAAGTGGTCTTGGTAGGTTTTATCTATTTATTTATTTTGCTCTTTGTGTACAATAAATACACAACAAAACAATAAACTGATAAGTAGAGCAAAACAAACACACTAATAGTGCAGAACAAATTAAATCTTCTTATAATAGGAGAGGTTAAAATGTCATAAATACCAAATTATCATCTGTAGACATTACACAAAAATTCACACATCTTAACTGCTTTTCCATGCTCTTCACTTTCTCAGAGCTTTACTGAGCATGCCACAAATTCCTCAGACATCCTGTAGAGCCATCAACCTGATTTTCCCACATGTCACAAATAAATGGGGGGGGTGGAGAGGGTGGGGGTACTGTAGTATTGCACATACTGAAAACACTGGCACACTCACAGTGTGAACAGCATAGCAAGCAACATTTTATTGCACTCTTGCAAAGGCACTGGCAGACTGATTTCTGGTTTTTTTTTAATTACATAGTATATTGTGTGTATGTATTATGTGTACAATATAAATCATTACATATAATAAAAATAGTTACAGAAAAGATGTTTCTTTCACTTGTAGCATCTTAAATTTAAACAAATGAGCAATAACTTCATAGTGTTTGATAACCTCAATTTAAATGGTTTAAAATTTGATGGCTGACATCCGTCCATGGCTACTGTTTCTCAAATTGCTTGCTAAACATAGAGAGCGTGCTCATAAACTAATCAGTTGGAGAGTGTTAATATAGCGGGAACTGTGCTATATCCATGCATGAGGAAAGTGAGACCTGTCTTCACCCAGAATATATAAGGCTTAGGTCAAAAAATAAATTAGAGCCATTACTAACCCTTCTAATGACTCACCAGATGAGCAGTTAAAACAGAGGGAGGCTGGGCTAAATATAATTAAAAGCACATGCAAAACCATTAGTTAAAAATACACTTTGTTGCATACTTGGTGTGTGGGCATGTGTTGAGGTGTAACTGATGCCCAGCTATTCTCAGAATGGCACATAGCAAACTACAAAGCCCCTCTGTTAATATTCAGGTCAGTTTTTCATTACCACTTTTTATCTGACTCAGTATATCTACTGTACTGTGAGAACAGCTGATTGGATATTTTAAGTCACAGAAGCAGATCAAGTGACACAGCATGTTTGGTCTGGTGATGACAAGAAAATTGTCTATATATGGCATCTCAAGTAATTCCTGAAATGGGAAGCCTAGCTTTCTTCTAGTTTTGTGGGAGCGCCAGAATTCAGGTGATTTTACTAATTACACAGTTAAACATGTGACATGATGCAACAAGATTGCAGAGGCCAGTGCATGCCCAGTTTTGATCAGAATGGGTAAATTAATCAGGTCTCAGGTTAAATTGCAACACTGGAAGACTTCACTGAGAGCATGAGGAGCTGCAGTCCATGTGGTCAAATAGAAGGACAAAACTCCATATTTTGTTGTAGTCTATGTATCTGTGGTCAAATATGGCATTTAAAGACATTTAACCTCACGTTAATAGTGAAAAATTACAGAGAAATGAGAAAGATGAATGTAAAAATTAAATCAGTTATTGAGGTTTGTAATGGCTGGGGTTGAAAGATAAACATGGATTGTAATGTATTATGCAGAGCAATTTGGTTGACATAATTATGCAGTGTACTTTGATTTGGCACCAAATAAGATGCATGGACAGCTATGTTCAAAAAGTATAATGCTAATGGGAGACATTTAGATGAAAACAGGAGATCTGATGGGAGACTGTTGCTGACTGAAAGCCTTGTGAATGTTCCATTGTGCCTGGACCCTCTGTTTTCCAGGTCAGGAAAAGACCCTGCTGTTTTAATGGGACAAACATCTATAGAAATTCAGCATTTCAGCAGGGTGCTAATTTGTCATGCTCTCCCACAACACGTACAATGTATATGAGACCATCCGATCTCCCGCTGCCTCATGAGAATCATTATGAACAAAAAAAATGACAGCAGTATAGACAGAAAGAATGAGATGGATTCCTACAGGACCTGGATGAGGCCCAGCTCACTGCAGGATTTGGATTACATTAGTCTACCACACATATAGCCTTTTTTGTCCAACATCCCCTCAGCTGCTTTCATGGGAATAAATCCCTAGTTTTATCAGCTACAAGAGACGTCCAACTTTGGACAACTGTCTTGGACCATGTCGTGTCATGTGATATCAAATATTGCTTTGGCTTTAATTTCTTCCTAAAAAGAAAAATTGCTACATCACTGAAACATTCCCAGTTAGATAGCTC
This sequence comes from Zenarchopterus dispar, assembly GCA_028564865.1. Lineage (NCBI taxonomy): Eukaryota > Metazoa > Chordata > Actinopteri > Beloniformes > Zenarchopteridae > Zenarchopterus > Zenarchopterus dispar. The sequence continues at coordinate 8,660,445 of JAOWBL010000008.1, forward strand.
TTTGATTTTGCACAGCTGTAGACTTAATTTCCACTGCCATCTTCCACTCATCTTCATTCTGGTACAGCACAATGTCTGCATCTTTCCCCAGTAATGGCGAGCCCCGGGACGCTGAGCTGACACTGGACTCCGTGCTCCTGGGTTTCTGTGGAATCGACACTTTCCAAAGATAACACGGGCCAGAGATTTCCACTCACGGCTAGACTGAGGCCCTGCTGGGGCAAACTGCCTGATGGGGAACAGACCAAAAAGAGCAGGCACATCTCCTAAGATGCATAGCGCTGTACTATCTGATATGCCTTCAAGGTTTATAGTTAGTTACCACAGATGAGAGAAACAGGGAACGAGAGTGTGAGAAGACAGCGTTCTTTAAACGCACTCCAAGAATAAAGAACGTACAGACACATGAGGCTCAGCTAGCTTCACAACATGATACCAAAGGCAAGGTAATAACAATGTCATCAAGTATTAGGAAGTATATGTGAATTTCCTATTATTACTATAACTTATCATTGATGGCTTCTGTTCCTGTAATAACTCCCTATTACCTGTATATGAATACTTGTATGCCTGTAATATATTTTTACTTTCAGTTACTCAGAGATAAATTAAGAGTTTCAGGAAAGACTTGCCCCTCTGAGAAGGCCTGAAAATCCAAGCCTGCCCATGTGCACAGTCATACACCGCATGACGTCTTCATAGGGAAACATTCCTGCATGTCTTTTTTTTTTGGCCTTCCTTTAAAACTACTCCTCAATTTAGAAACAGGAGGCATGAAAAGCAATTACGTGGAGAAAAAAAAAAGAAACACAAGATTAATGCAAAATTAAGCCATTAAAAATAAAAATTAAAAAACTTCAGATGTGTGAAATGTCCCAAAATGGGATTGAAAAAGCGTTTCTCCTCTTGAGGAACTTTCCACAGGAAGAAATACACAAGGCTGAATTCCACTTAACCTCTTTCTCATGTGTGCCAGTGAGCACTACTGAGGAAAATAAAAAAAGAACAAAAAAAAGTGGTTGAAAGTTTTACAGTTGTTAAACAACGTTATTACCTAACATGATCTCTAAGAGGGTGCTTGTATTTAAAGCATGTCCACAGTGTAATATCTTAAACGGATATCAGCACGACTGAAGCCCAACAGTCTCTTTATAATGTTTTTTTCTAACTATGCCCTACTTAAAACCACAGAGAAAGGTGGACTGAAATTATGCTTTGGCTTCAGGATTACAGAAGCTGGGATTGTGTCTCTTCTCCATTAATCACTTTATGGTGACAGGAGGTGGTCCTCTAGTCAGTCAGCCTTCCCATGCTGGCTGACCTCAGGGGTGACAGCTTCTCTCAAGCATCAACCCAAACAAAAAGGGGTGCAGCCAGCTGTTATAGCGGAAGCAATATAGGTCACACAGGCCTGTGCCAAAGCAGCTTTCATCCAGCAGCATTTACATGATCAGCAACCTAGAACACAAGCATTAGAGGTATAAAGATGGGGAGACACAGGTCAGTTATGACCTCTGTAACTTTTACATTACTTTTACATTATATGTGGGAAAACAATGTAAAGGATGGCGTGGGGATAATCTTGCAGAGTTGTGGAGAGAGGGGTCTCCAGGTGGCCCGGAGGTTATACAGGGTTAACCCCGTAGTTGATCTTCTCTGTTGTCATAAGGAGATCTACTGTTTTGCTGTTGTCAAGGAGATAAGGACAATGTGGCATGCAACCACTGAAGGGTGTTTAAACAGTGCCTTTATGTTTGCTTTCTGTGAAAATCGGTATCAGAAAAAAAGCAAATGACTGAAACCAAATAACCACAGAGCACTCCTTTATTTCTTTATGTCATTTACTTGAAAAATTAGATAACTTGTCAGTTTAAAAATGTGTAATAAAATATATTTTTTGCTCATACCACAGAGTATCAGTAAGATACACAAAAACACGTCCAAACATTTTTAGGTTTCTGTAGCTGACTTCTTTTTTGAGAACTTAATTTTTTTGCAGTCGCTCTGCATTTTTAAATACTTTTGTGATTAAAAAGAATTTCCTCAAATGTTGAGATTCTTTAAGATGTTTTTTCTTTCCACTGGCATTTAGGTCCTGCAGTAACTCCACTTGGGTGTAGCAAGCTGTGCTGTGGGTCCATGACTTACAAGTTACGGAAAGCTAACGTGTGCAGAAACTTTGGCAATTCATAACACTTCCTTTTATTCTGCCAAGTCCAAAGGGTAATAATTGTTTCCAGAGAAATACAGGTAAGGTGACATATCCTTGTCTGGAACCCTGGCAACATTTTGGATGATACTGTATTTTACATTTAGTGGCAGAGATTGTTGGTTTAGTTGCAATAAACGTAAACAACTCTCAGAGTGTACAAATTCAGAGTTTATAAATGTTGCAGTATCAGCTGCTTAGTGAGATCCTTTATTCACACACCACTACTGGTGAATATAAATGATCATTTTAGTGGAATACAGCTAACTGGGAATTTTGAGAATTGAGTTTCTTGACAGAATGTGGATAAGGAGAGAACCATATTTCATCCATGAGCTGCTCCTGTTGTGTGCAAGTTTAGACTTTGATCTGCTTTTACCTTTCCAGACTTGAAGGCTACAACTAAGTCTCTGGCTCAACTGCGGTTCATGACACACAGTATGAGTGGACACTGAAATCTTTGCTCATAGTATTCAGCTTAAACTATAAATGTTGAAAAAACGTAGTACATCCAAAAACAACTGGCCATCTTTGCCATGTTACACCAGTAATCACCAGCGATCAAAGGTAACCGGGCATCAAAAGATCACTGAGGGTGTGTGAAGTTAACACTCCACAAAGACTGTCAGAATTAGTTATTTAATTTTGTTTGTGGTAACACATTTACTGGATTTGAATGCTGATGTGAAGATGGAGCATATCAAACAGTGGCGTGTATGGGCATTACATGGATATGTTGATGGGCATTTTATAAACTTACAGGAAAAACAACTGAAATTATTGAAATAATCCAAATCTCCAACTGTCCCTCTCTTTAGCATATTGTCCATAGAGCCAATTCTGACTGATCATCTGGCCATTTCAAAGCAGACTGGGGCTTCTCTGGATGAAGAAAATGTGTTAGACAGACTATTGCTGTTTTTAGATTAGACCCCACTATTATCCCTAGATGATAAACATGTGTTTAACGCATGCTGAACAATGTAAACACTTTGCGTTTACATTGTCCAGCATGAATCAGCATAAATCAGCTTCAGGCACCTCTCCAGTGCCTGAAGCTGATTTGAGGGAAGGGAAAATAACTTGGGGATCATTATCGAGTGGGACTACGTAAACATAATGGCCCACAGTCCCTTTGGTTGTCTTCTCTGGCTTCACCAACTTTAGAAGAGGTGGCTGATGCAGAAGATGTAGCGAGTGGAGGATCCATGATGAAGAACAACGGGATTTGTGTAGTGACTTCCCCCAAAATTGTGTTGAACAAAAATGACCAGAAGTCTCCCTCAGCCACTCCTGCTGTTGTGTTTGTTGAACATAAATAACTTAATTCTGAGGGTCTTCAGTTTGTTAATGACGCCGGTTTCGCTTCTTGCAAAGCCAGGATCTGTCATTTTGGTAGCCGGTTGGAGATTACGGTTCTGTAATACTGCGATTTATGGCGTCCACGGCTCTGAGGACAAGGAGCTCGCAGACATCCTCGTCTTGTCATCAACAAATCCCTCCCACGACCGTAGAAGAGGATTATGAAAAAAGGTGCTGTAGAAATGTATACAATGAGACAAATAATGTGATCTTGAACATAAAAGGATGCCAACCCATCATAATACCTAAATACCCTAAATTAAAAGAATACACCGATAAATAACAATATGGGTCCTTGAAGAGTCCTGCCTGTGTTTTTAACTAAAGAGCTCCCAATTTAATGGTATGTAAAGAAAAACACACACAAAAACAATGTTTATATGGCCAATACCAATCTAAATGTACTTTAAATTGTGTCCTACACTGATCATTTTGTGCCAATGAAACAGAACACTGTTCTGCCATATCATTTTTGAGCTTTCTTTGCCATAAATAGTTATTTGATCAATGTTTAACTGCTCAACAGAAGTGGTGAGTGGAAGCAGTTTTCACATGCCATCATCTGTACATGTTTTATTTCCAATTACAAAAGTTTTTCCATCAGATTTCTGTTTATTTTCAACCCTTCTTTGAAACTATAAATAAAAACAAAGACAACACATATGAATAAAATGCACCCCCCCACCAAAGGGGTCACATGATATATGTGCATGTGGGAACAGAAAACTCTGAATGAAACCCTACACTGCCTCTTTGAGCTTTGTGTTGAACCTAGCTAGCACAAAAGGCACTTATAATGGAGTAAGCTGAGAGCAAGTGGAGTGGATGGCCACTGACGTCATAAAAGTCTGAGGTCCAAACACTGGGTGACATCCTGACATTTTTCACATTTTCAAACACAGAGATGAAAGGCTTATGCTTAGGCTTTTATCTTTTAAACAAGAAATGTAGGAAAAACTTTATAGTCCTTTGTGTATTCAACAATCCCTAAGTGACCACTAAGAAAACCACCATACAACACATATGAATAGTTCTGAATGGATTACAACGTCTAACATGTTCACTGAAAGATGAGGCTCAAATTTACACAGCTTTAACCACAACAATGATGGAAACATGGTTTGCTCTGCCAACAGGTTAAGAGAAACTACTTATGGCTTACACTAATTCAGATTTGAACAAAGACAAGGCAAAAGTACGAATATACCTTTTTTACCTTCACCAAGAGACAGATATAACAAAATGTTTATTCAAATTAAGATAGACTTCCTTTGGATAGAACGATACAATTAAATGTTAGCATCATAATATTTTCTACTTCTCGAAATTTCTATCTAGGTCTGTCACAAAAAATTGTTTCTCCCAAACATAAATGCAGGAAACAAAATGGTCAGTTTGCACTGATACAATACACTGAGTCAAAATAACCTTGAATCCTTATTCATAATTGGAAGCTGAAATTGAAATATGATAAATATTTTAAAACATCTTAAAAACAATCATAACATAAATAAGCTAAGCCGTTTCAAATTACACTTTGCAGATCAAACTGGCAGGAAGTCAAAACACCACTGGCAGGGTCCAATTCATACAATGACAACCTGTGGAGGATGTGGGAAAGCAATTCAATGGCTTTAAAAAAAAACTGAACCACATACTAAGATAAAAGAAATGATGTAAATTATACTGTGTAGAATGTAAATGAAAATAGATTGCAAAACTCATAATTCATATTCTATTCCCAATAGAGCACAACATATCAGATGTTGAAACCTGAAACCAAGATACATTGCACCATTTCATGGAAAAATTAGCTCACTTTTTAATCTGATGGCAGCAATACATCTTAAAATAGTTGGACCAAGGTAATGTTTACTGTTGTGTAGCATCCTCTTTTCTTTTAACAACTGTCTGTAAACACCTGCGAAGTGAGGATATCTGTTGTTGGAGTTTTAGCCGAATCTTGTGCCATTCCTATCTGATGCAAAATTCGAGGTGCTCATCATTACTGGGTTTCCATTTGTGAATTTTTTAATTCATGATAAACCAAATGTTTTCTGCTGGTGAAAGGTCTGGACTATGGTTAACATTGTCTTGCTGAAATATAAAAGGGCTTCCCCAAAAAGAGATGCTGTCTGGATGGGAACACCCATCTATTCCCTATACCTGCTTAATCCTATACAGGGTCACAGGGGTCTGCTGGAGCCAATCCCAGCTTAGACTGGAACATATGTTCTCTAAAACCTCTCAGCACTGATAATGCCTTTCCAGGTGTGATTTTGACTATATTTTGATTATATACTGTTGGTAATTGGATCCTCAAAGTCTCTGCAATTTTACATTTATAAACATTTTATAAGATTGAGCCACAATTTTTTGATGCAGTTTGTCACAGATTAGTGAACCTGCTCTGCTCATCTTTACATGTGAGTGCCTCTGCCGCTCTGAAATGCTCCTTTTATACCCAGTCATGTAACTCACCTGTTCGCAATTAAGCTAATTAGTTGTCAAATGCTCCTCCAGTTGTTTTTGATCTGTTCCAATTCACTTTTCAACCTACAATTGATCCTGGTTTCACTATTTTGATGTGCTGGTGAAATTCAAAATAAACAAATATGTCTTATTTTCAAGATGCAACATGTGTTCATATTCTATTAAGATCAAAATATTGGCTTGTGAAGTTTTGTTTTAAAAAACAAAAAATCTGAATTAAACAAAAGCTTTGGTCATTGGAGCTAAAGCTCAAAGAGAGATCTTTAATGCAAAAAAATGGTATCAAACCTTTCAAAAGAGACAAGTGAGACTATTTTGACTGAAATATGAATTTTGAATCCTGTCAGAATGTCACTATTGTAAGGTTCTACCTCCTTGTCTCCCCAAGAAAAGCACAATCCAGCTACAACCGCTTCAAAAATGAGCAATACAAATGTTGACTAATAGCAGAACAAGAGTTTATATGACAAGCTTCTCCACTGGTTAACTGTCTGCTTCAGGATTAATTTTACAGGTTCTGTTATTGGTTTATAAAAGGGTCTTGGTCTTTAACAATTTAGATTAGCTTAAGCATATTACAGCAGAGGAAAAGATTAGCTTGGATTTGCTTGATCCTACAAACCTTCCTGAACAATTAGGTCTTCTGGAAGAAGCCTTCTAATTTTACCCAAAGTACAAACTAAAACCCCCCAAATCATGTGCCTTTTTCTTATCATGCCCAAAGTCCTTCAAAGAGCATTTCTGAAGGCCTGGGGGCATCATAAAATGTTGGCGTTTTTATAAAGCAGTGCTTTGACCTAAATTTTGTTATGGCTTTAAACTGAACTTTATTCATTTATTTGTCTATTTATCCATTGATTTTACTTGCATTCACTTCCGAAGATATGCATTTATTTTATGGTGATTTCAGTCCTCCTATTGAATTTTAGTTTTCCTATTGATTTTTTTTTAAACTGTTTTAATTGTCATAGTTCTGTTATATTTAGTGTATCAACTTGTGTAATGTGGCATGTTCTGCTGTGTTGCCAGCCAAAGACACATATATATTTCTTTTGTGCAGGACTGAGAGATATTATTAATCTGTGGTTTCATCTGAAATACTGAGAGATCAACAAATGCAAAATGCAGCAAAACACATCCCACATTAGGATTTTTTCCCCTCTTTTTTTGGAATTGAAGCACGCAACCATAACAAAAGTACTGAAGTGAAAACGACTGCTTTTACTTCTAGCATGTGTCAGTAAACATGATTATAAAAACATTACATTAGCAATTGCTGAATCCAGAACCATCACTGAAGTCAACTTCATAACTTGCAGAATATGTCAATAACAAAATTATAGGAACAAAACAAACATCTTCATGTGCTTTTTGGAGCGTCCTGCATTTCTAAGACTCTTCAACCCCATTTGAGGATTCATTGGGGGCAACCACTTTGAATCCTCTTGTAACCTGCAGCTCAGACAGAGCCAACCCAACTGACTAACACGCTAGAAACGATTAAGTAGGCTTTTGGCTCCCATTCACACCAGGCAGTGAGGCCTTCCTCTTTACGCTCCCTCCTTCTATCTATGGTTCTATTCTTCTGCTTTGAAGAATGTAACAAAGGTTGTCCAGTCTTCTCTGCTAAGACTACTTTCAGTGGTCCCCTTGAGAGTCATGGGTGGGCTGTAAGAGGAGTTTCAGCTGGTGCTTGAACTCTTTCAACTAGTCTCTCCAACAACGGCTCTCCAGCAATGTCTGGAATGAAGGTGAGAAGATTGAGTATTTCAGCTTCAGCCAAGTGAAAATACTGCATTTATTTTGATCTTTATGACTTCTTTCATTTCCTCACATTTTTTCCATGCCAATAACTAACTGAACTTATTCCTGTTTCTTAAAATAAAAAAAATGTTGTCTGTTGTTTCGTTATATTAACAAGTTCCAGATTTTTATGCAGTTTTACTGAACTTTTGGATCCCTCGTTCACTGGTTCAGCCTAAATGGAGTAGAGAATCACTTGTTGTGAACTTCACAGTCAAAAGGATATTATGTTTCATTAAAGGCTCTGCAATATAAATATTACTAATCCCTCCTCTGGTCAGCACTTGAGCTTACATCAGCTCTAAAAATAACAGCTGTAGTTGTGACTTGGCCTTGAACATGTTTAAAAATGATAAGAAGAAACAGATACCCCACAGCACAGCTAATATTTATAGTGGATCACAATATGGTCTACAATATCAATGATCAATCCACAGCTGTGCATCGTCCCACCACTATAGGAGTTTATAGGACAAAACACAAGGGGACAGCTTTCAAATTATGACCTCATCACTACAAATCACCACATACTGTTTGCCTCTCCCAAATGCCTCAAAACAACCATGCCTGCAGTTTCTGTTGGCTGACAGCCAGTTACCACAACACAAGGTGAAACACGGGAAGCTGCAGGTGTTCAAGAGCAAGAGCGAGTGAGGAGTCAAGGAGTTGAGAAAAAAGGACATTGTTCATCTGTCTTACAACAGGAAAATTAAAGGCTAATATGTACCTAATACAAAGCAAGTTTCCTCTGATTTTCTGCTAAATCGCGTACTCTGTCCATAAACGGCGATAAACTAATGCCTAAACAAGTTATATCAATCATTATTTTTCCAGCTGATGGCGGCTCGAAGACTAAATCAATCTCAGCACATGGACGTAACAAAAATCCAATAAATCCTTCTTCAAAGCAAAACAGTAATGGTAAATGATTCGAAGCTAGCCAGCTGTGGCAACACTACTTGATCCAAGGTGGGAGAAGAAAAAACACCTCTCTTTCATACTCACTGGATGAGTGACAGTTACCGTAATGATAAACAGAAAATGGGAATATTTGGTACTCTTATACATTTCTCATATTCTCTTGATGGAAGCAGAAAGGGAAAGAGACATTTCCTCACAAAGATACTGACATCAAAGCTGAGTGAAAGAAAAGGAGCCAGCATGACATGTGAGGGAGGATGTGAGATGAATTTCATGGCACACTGGGATTTGGCTGAAGGCCAGCAGGGTACAGAGTTAAAGGTTAGATTTTTTTTTTTTTTTTTAAAGCAATACTGGCACATAGAGTCTTCCTGTCCATATAGTATAGCCATGATCCCAAACTCAGATGCCACACTTAACAAAAATGATATATGCATCGCTGTGATATTATGATGATATATTAAAGTGTCATGTTTGAACAGGCTTTATATTGTACCTGAACTGATTAAGTTCACTAACAAAACTTTTGAGTTAGAATGCTAAATGGGTTCGACAAAATTAAAGAAAATATAAAAATACATGTTCATTTTTCTTAGTCTGTTCTTCCACATCCTTCATCCAGTATGGGCACAGAGCGAGGGCAAACAAGCTGTGCAGGGGCACTTCAAACCCCAGCTCTAAACCAACGCAGACCCCTGAGAAGAGATAAACAATTCTGTGCAGACAACAAATAAATGTTGGTTTTTGCTAAAATAAACTCAAATTCATTCCAGGTTTTCCATCCGGCCAGCAGTCAGCTGTTTAAAGTCTGTGGTAACTGATGTTACACACCTGTCTGCTCTAACAATGTCGGCACCAATCTCAAAGCAGAGCCCACCCCCAATGTGGGCCGGTTCACACGATATCCACTCTTGGTTCTTATGCTCATATGTCAAGATATGCCTCTTTGAAAAATTATGTTGTGTTGTAATTGTTTTTTTGGACATGACTTTGTCAAATAAAAGGGAAAAAAGGGAACATAATATAATTTACTGTACAGGAAATCACTGAAGCATCACTTCTTATCCACAGAAATGCAGTTTTGTCCCTTGGTCTGTCCTGTAAACACAGGGAGGAAAAAAATCCCCTCATGGATGAAAACGTAGACAGCTCTTTTCTTACTTGGATGGGTGAGGAATAGCTCTGAGGGGCCTTCCAACAAGAAACAGATGGCTTCTTAATATGTGCATGCCTTTGGACAAGCATGTGTGAGTGGATGTGGGCTTGCAAGTGTGCTTGTGTGAATTAATGTTATAGTGACGTCCATCTGTACAGTACCTGAACCTGCAAAGGAGCCGAGAATCAGGCATTGCTCGTAATAAATAAAAACAATGAGAAATGTGTTTTTGTGATGAGTGCATTAAAAACAAAATGTCAAATCAAGAGAAACACTGTCCCATACCAATGAATATAAATGACACTTCAACCTGAGCTATTTCGTTATCTCACTGTGTAGGTTTTTAGGCTCATGGCCAAACATAGAACATATACATGAAATCAGAGTGCACCGAAGTGTGAGTTGACTGATACCATCAAACCCCGAAGCAATACAGTTTTGTAATCAGCGGTGAAGAGCAAGCCCCAGTCCTTTTCACTTTTCTTATTTGCTTCAGATTTCTCCTCTTTGGCAGATTGTTGTTTAGGTTGGCCTCCAGGGGTGACACTAAGTTCATCATCTTATTTTGGGGTCTTTTTGAGGCAAGTCAAACAGTTGAGAGTTCGTGCTATTTGATCTTCCTCTGTGTCTCGTGGGTGCCATGAATGGTTTAAATTATTATCAACTTGGCTAACATTACCAGAAAGAACTGAATAGACAATAGATTTTATTTCTAAGAGTGTGGTGCAGTTATGAGAGTCCCCTTCATGAACACTCTATGACAAGAGCTGATCCAAAGTTATTTGTAGTCAAAGTTTAAAAAAAAGTTAATAAAATGGAGCAACATTTTTATTCTTCACACTTTTAAACTGTTATATACATCCCCCATAAATTTTGCCTCTTCAAAAAAATGACAGGAGACATTTTAAGGTGATCAGCAGCTGTGTAATAGCTGGATTAACGGCAGGACATGTTTTATGTGAGAACACAAAAGCGCAGGTGGTTTAGCAAAGACCTGACATAGAGCGTAAAAAAAGCCGGGCTCTGTTTTTGGGAGCACCACGATAACCCACAGATGATCTTATCATCTGAAGTTAATGTGCTGACCCCACACACACATTAAAACAAATTAATTACATGAAAAAATTTAAGATCACACTCCAGCTGAGTTTGTTTACTATCTGGAACTAATCTTCCAACATGATTTGCTGATGGATAATTGTGGAAAAAATGACTGCTCATCTTCTTCATTTTAATAACTGTAGACTTTCAGCTGTCATCTTAGAGATCGACTTTAGCAATTGAGCAAAATTACTGCAAGAAAGAGCAACACAAGTCAACAGGGTTCACAATGAATCATGCCCTGAGCCAAGATTATAGGAGGTTGTAAAACACAAGGCAGATAATCCACGAAGAATGTGTCACCTCTGATTACAGCTGTCAGTCCTCAGTCCGGATCAGAGAGCTGACAGATGAATCTGCTCTTAAAGGGCAACGCCAACAAATTTTAGCTTAGAAAAGTATGACTTTAAAAAATCATAAGCTCATGTTGTACCACACACAGTAATCTATGAAGTCATGACTATTGTACAATTGGCTCCAGATAAACATATTTGAACAAGAAATGACTGGAACATTATTTTCCAGGCACTGGCGACACATCTGCCACATTAAATATTTGTTTATAATTTGGTTGTGCAATTAGTATCAGTACAAGCATGTGACATTTGTTTTATTCCTAACTTGGTATTCCCAACTGTAAATTCTGCGGTCCAGTCTGTAATGTCCCTTTCTTTATGCTCTCATCACAGCACAGCAACTAAGGCAATCTCAAAGACAACACAGCACACAAAGCAGGACCCACTGCACTTAAACACAATATAAAAATAAGCTGCTTTAATCATGCCAGCTGTACCACATCTAGTCCACTGACAATAATTACAGCCAAACAGTTTAAACAGTCTGTGGCCAAGGCTAACATGCAGAGCTGATTTTCTAATTCCTAAGCTGTTGTGCCAGTTTCACAAATATAAACAAAGATCAGACCATCAACAAGTATGGTTGTCTAATGACAAAAACACATCAATTTAAAAGAAAATTGCTTTTGTTTCTTTTCAGAGGACTAACACAGAAAATACAGAACCTCCAACTGAGCGGTTCGTGAACCAGGACGATGCTGCATTTTTAAGTTATCTGAGAAAGATGGTTTTTGAAGTTAAGACTTTCCAAAAGAAGGGGCATTCGAGAGTAGATTTTATCACTTACTTGGTTAAGCAAACATATGTTTTTGATTAGTGAAGGGTGCAGGTTTATTCAACGCCTGCTGAACCTGAAGGCCACAACTTGACAACTATCTTCAATATATTTAAACAATATTCTGCAGCTGACATTTCTGGTACTTCACACCATGAGGTGGATTTCAATTACACTTTTTCAAAAAACAAAAGCAAGACCCTGAATTTGCAACACGGGTATTGCAGCAGGGGGGCGACATTTCCATTGAAATGTCTTTTTCTTTTTATGAGCATAACTCATAAGAAGAAGATAGCAAAAACTAGATTTTGATTACTTTAAACTGACTGACTTCATCACAACTGGTGATGCTAGAGAAGTGCAAATGTCTTTTCATTAGACTTTTGAGATAAACTGGACTACTGACAAATCGGAAAAACTTCCTTATGAAAGTTTGAAAAAGTTTTTGCTATATTTGGCCATTTTTTCAAATTTACATGTTTTCATAACAAGTTTTTCTTTGCAGGATTTAGGTTTTAAGTAAATCTAGGGGTAATGGAAAGAACTGCCCAACATCTATGTAAGCCCTGCGCGTTGTTCTAACTTTTTTTTTTTTATGGTGAATCCTCTGTACACACTGTGGATCCAAAACATGTTGGTAAGATATTTCAAGGTATCCTCTTTCCAGTAGGCATTCAAAGTTTGTACTGAACAACAACAGCAAGAAAATGGGATAAACTGTTTACTGAGAGCAACAGGAGTAATATTCGATCTGAAACATGAACATTGCAGCAGTGAGCTGGTAATACTAGATTAAATCTCCCTTCTTTCTTTAGGCTTTAATGTGAATGTAGCTGAATGACTGGATGACGGATGCAAACAGGGCAAACTCAGTATAGGAATTATGATTTTGAGGGATTTCTTACAGTTTTGAAATGTATTTTTATATCTATTTTTATATTGCCACATCCTTTGAAAGGCAGTTGGGTTCCATCGAACTAAAACTGCATGGCTGATACTGAGAGACTCACCAAAAAGGGATCATAAAAAATGAATTACAAAAGAAATAAAGCAATATAAAATGTTTTCACATTGTGTATTTTATTCAATTTAAAGCATATTTTTATTTTATTGCCAAGCTAGCTGGTGCTTAAAACGCAGTTTAAAAAACCAAAAGCTCTTTGAGTGCAACATTTCCATCCTCTTCTTTTTTGCACAGATTTCTGCATCGCCCCTCCAAAGACATATGTGTGAGTGCTAATGACTATGATTAGAGAAGCCTGGATTAGGTCTTCTTGTGGTTCATGATACAAGCTCACAGTAGTACACACACAGAAACACACACACACAATCACGGACAAACAAACAGAACACTGGAGCTGTTTTGTGTAAATCTAGAGAAAACCAAAAACCAGAAAACATACACAAAAAGATGTACTCGTTAATTAAACCTTGAAATACACGCCATGGGTTTTCCACAAAATAGTGCTAAATAACACAGATTATAGTACGGATAGCTATAACCAACTCATTACTCATGTCCATGAAGGAGCCTCTGAGATAAACATCTTAACAATGTGGGTGTGCTAATCTAGCATACAATCGTAAGTGAGGATACATTTAAATTAAAAGATTGCCAGAGTTTGAGAGAAATCACTCAGCTAAAGCCCCACTGATGCCTCTTTATACTGGCGCCGCACCATTGTTGTACAAAAATCTAACATTTTTTTCACTCCCTGGTGTGTCTCGGTATAAAAAGACAAGAGTATAAATAAAAGGTACTGGGTATGATGGTTCTTTATTTCAGACACATTCTCCCTCGAACTCACAGAGCTCTGTTTCTTTACGCAGCGATTTTCCAGCATCAAGAACACAAAGTCACTGAAAAGCAAACAAATCATCTCCTACGTGAAGCAGGAAAATCACCGAGTAATTCAGGAGTCTACAAGGCTGACCGGCTAGTCAGATAAAATTAGGCTCAAATGTCTCAATGAGTTACAGTAACAATGACCGCCTCAGCTACGAGAAATAAATCAGCTTGCCACACGTGCAGTTACCGAGGGAGACTAGAGAGGGGCAACAGGTGGCTGTCAACTTAGAGAGAAAGAGGGCGATCATCCACTTAGAGGAGAGTGGCGAGTCAGTCTGTCACTCCACAGGCTCCACTAAGCTCAGCCAGGGACCAGCAGGATGACACAACGCTGGACAGTAAAGCCAGTTCAGAGGGCTTTTCAGACAAATATTTACAAGTGCAGCCACTTAAACATGTGATCGATTACATCAGGCAGACGATCTGTATTTTGTAGTTGAATATTATAAAATCAATGAACATTAGTAAGACAGGTTAAATAAAGACGGAAAATACAATATGATTTCTGTATGTATAAAAAAAAATCAAAAAGAAGGCTCAAAAGAGCCAGTGTTTACAACTCTGAACTCTCATTTGTTTCATGCATCTTTCCAACAGTTCACCAAGTTTCATTTCTCAGTAAAGACCTTTGCATTACCTGTTGTAGATCAGTGGGTACAATCAGTGATCACAGAGGACTATTTGAGATAGCTCTCATATCATGCTGGCCTCATTTAAATAAAGACTGTCTGTGCTTGTGGTTTATTTCTACTGTGCTGGAGAAAACAACTAAATATAAATTCTGACAGTCTACAGCTTAATAGCCTTTGCAGACCTGGAGTTATTTTTGCACTTGAAGCCTGAAGAGAGAAGGAAATGTGTGTTCCTTGTTGTTCTGCTACTTCAGCAGCCATAATGCTTTCCTAATAAACTCCAACAGTTAATTACTGTTTAAAAGCAAGTATACTCATTTTCTTACAACAAATCTGCTTTTTTTTAAAAAAAAAAAAAGGTAACAAAACCAATAACACGGTTTAAAAGTCTTTCCAGAAAGAGCCGGAAAAAGTCGGCCTGTGTATCTGAACCAAAATGTGAAAGCCAACATGTGAGTAACATTGTGTGTATTTGTATCTGCACGCTCGCCATGCGCATGCAAGCATGCATATGTTTTCACTCAGCTCTTTGTGCTAGTTCCTTCACATTATTCAAAGACAGCAAGAGGCTCAATTAAACAAAGTGACAGAACACAGTAACTCTCTCTGCCTCATGCCCGTGCTCTGTTTGCAGGCTGCTGTTGAAATGCTGTTAATTGTCAGTCAAATTAAGATTCCTGGCTGCGTCCCACAACTGCCACTGTGCAAGTTCAACAACAACGTAAAGGAAAAAATCCTCTGCTGATGGAGGTAATTAAAGCTCGTAACTTCTGATACAGACGAGGAAAGGTGTATTGATAATCATGGACTGAAGCGTGACAACTCTACGTTCTGGAGTAAAGTCTATTTTCACTCACCGATGCAGGCGTGAACTCTGACTGACAGCTGAGTTCGGAGGATGATACTGTATTTCCTGCCCCTCCTATAAAAAAAAAAAAAAGAAAACAAGAAAATGCAACATGAGAATATCGGAGCCAACATGATTATATCACTTTGTGTGTTTTGTGCTTTTTCTTGTTTCATATATAAAATTGTATCAAGCTTTGAGAATAAAAATATGAAAATAAAATGAATCCTTAAATACAGGGCAACAACAAAATAAATAGAAAAATGAAATTTCAAACTCCTTCAGAGAGTTGTACCATAAAGTATTATTTAACATTTGCACTTTGACTACCACAAGGAACATATTTAGGGAAAAAAAAAGGTTTCACAAGTGAAAATGAAAGTTGGGAGCAAGTCGTAGGTCAGCTCCACCCTCTGCGTTAATGGAGATATGCCAAGATCCAATCAGTATCCTGTCAACTCCTTACAATGACTGAATGAAGATCCAATACAAAAGACAACAATGCACGCTGAATCTATTCAGTTGAAGAGAAATGTGTTTTGTAGTCTTACAAAGATCATTTGCCTATTTATACAATGGGTTTCTTGTGCTGTAAAGCTTTATAACTGGAAAAAAAAGGAAATTGCTCAATGCTTCCGGGGCTTCTCTACTGCGTCTGTGACACTTTAAATCCAATCATTAAAACACCATCGTATACTTAATTTCTAAAAAAAGTCCAGTAATTTGAGATATTTCAATTTCAAAACACTGGTTTTGAATTTTTCAGCTAGGGGCCACGCTTTTGTTGGGGTATGGATCAAAGACTGTGCCCTCAACCTCCTAAACAGGTAAAGAAATCTGCAAACAAACCAACAAGACACAAATGTAGACAAAAGCACAGCAGGTAGTTATGCAACAACCCCATGCTGCTTCCTTCACCAAGTCGGCTCACTGTCAAACAGGCTTTTATGTCGCCTGCACAAAGGTTGTGCGATTGTGCAGGCCGGCACAGTGCCAGCAGCAGGCTGTCGGTGGCCGTCAGGCGGGAGTGGGTATGACAGACAGAGAAAAAGCCTATCAGAGTAGAAAACAGCTCCTACTGCTGCCTTGCCACAAACAAAGCTGAACTGCAAGACAGACATGCTGACGTCTCTCCCACACTCGACAGGAGACTCCTCCGATATCCTCAAAAGTTAGCCTACGTGGCAGGTGAAGCCTGCTTGTCGTTACGATTTTTCAAATATAATATCCAGCAACAAGCAGAGGCGACACAGGAGCAACAGCTGTCAACGCGGACCTTTCCTGGTGAGATGAGACGGCAAACAGGAACTTAATCCTCTGTGATGCTGTTGAGACAAATGTGTAACTAGAGCCATTTTGTCACAAATGTCTGCTTTCTCTCCGCGTCTCCGCCACAGTATCCCTCTCCTGAAGCTCTGCAGACCAACACGCTCATTATCAAATTAAACAAACGTGCGTGGAGTGTGCGTGAGGCTTAAAAACCCTCACGCTTCAATAAACATGATAATTCAAAACTCTCATAAGCAGTGCTGCAGGCCTGTGAAGCGTTGGCTCAGCAACAATCATAACTCTTAAAGCATTTCAGCAAAATATCAAATTGATGAATGTTTCAATTCATCCTACAGAGCATCATGCTTCTGAGATGTCTTAGATAATAAAACCTAAATGAATTCTGACAGAATTGGTGTCTGGCTCTGTCATGCTTCCTGACCATTACACAAGCCAAATGATGACAAGTAGCGATGGGAATTGGTAAGATTTTATTGTAAGTGATGCTGTGATATCGATTATCATCATCAATCTCATTCTTTATCAGTTCCCTAATTATTTCCAACTTCAATGAGAAAACAACTACATGGGTTTTTAGTTTCAACACAACCACTTTACTGTCTCCAATCCCAAAAACAGCGCTGCCAACAGGTCAGTAATGTAACATCTCTGCAGGTTACACCCGAGTGTCCCTCTGTAAGTGTCTCCTATCTTATATCTCATGTCTCATGGATAATTATTTTATGTACATTTGTATCAAGCAGCACTGATAATAGATTTGATAAGTCTGAAGCCACATGTTCTGATTCTACATGAAATCTGTGGCGAGTTCTAAGACTGGAACCAGAATCTGATTCTCATGTTCAGTAAAAAGATGACTGCTTGATAAAATATAAAACAGTAACATATGTACATTGGATGTAGGTTAGAAATACTGTGAAACTGGGTTTTTGGAAAGCATGAATGTGATTTTGGTCATTATCACATATCAAACATCACGGACAGGAACGCAGCTGCAGAGTCTTAACAAACCAACCTGACGATTATTTACATTACATAGCGCACCCTCGTAAAGCGCCGTCTTTATGCCTTTACAGAGTAGCACAAATTGGACCAGTGGAGGCCTGCGGAGCATTATTAGCCCTGTTTATGAAACAACTCGAAATGTGTAGACACATACTTGGACTACTAGCGACAAGCCAGGATTTCCCCTCGAAGACCAATTAATGCCAGACAATAAGGCCCCACAGAGGACTGCTTACTTTGCACTTTTAAGAAACCTCTGCTCAGGAGACTCCTGCGTCAGTGTCCACAGAAGGACCTCCAGTACCCGGGTAAGCCATGGGGAATAAACAGGCTACAGAAGATCAGGCTACGAGATGGATCATTACTCTCAGAGTAGCTGTTTCATTAATCACTGACCAGGTCTAACACTCGCATACACAAAAACAATAAGTAATCGTCTGCTCGGTTCTGTTACTCCTCAACTGCAAACAGATGAGGGACAACTGCTGTTTTTCTTTCCCACATGAAGTTTAAGTTGTACCATGTTTGACAATCCTTCTGGTTCTTCTCAAATGCACTTTTTCCTCCGCAAATGAAAATCTTGTGTGCCGTGAGCGTCTATGAAACAATGTCCAAGTAGGTCAGAAAAAAATGAAAATAATGAAAGCAGAGCTGTCCTAAGGGAGATGAAAGGATGCGATGAGAAACTTTGAATAGTTGAGGCCTGCACAGCACAAACAGTTGGATTTGAATATGCCAGCCTTTTAAATGCTTGTCAAACACATCAAAAACACTCAATATAACTAGAAAGAGCATTTTCATCATAAAACTATAGGCACCCTCATATAAATTATATGTAGCAGCGAAATACTAAAAGGGGGAATGGTTAAAAGAAAATCACATGCCGATTCCATTGTGTTGTCAGTAACAGCATTTATCGTCTAAAGACAAGACAAGGTTCTAGTGTGTCTTGGAAACTGACTAAAAATCAATATCACACAAAACTCAAACTCAACACTACACAAGTTCAGCTCCACGTCATTCCTTTAAAGCTACGCTCAGGGACTTCGAACATGCTGCAACAGACTCTTCAGTCCATGTGATCCTCCCAAAAAAATTCAGCATTATCGATGTGTGTACGCACGCGTCAGGCTCTCTGATCCTAACACCGTCCCCCAAACACCACCTCCAACTCAGGCTTCGAATCCAAGAAACTGTGTGTGTATGTAACTCAATCTATCACAGCTACAAACCTCAACAACATGTGGACTGCCTAAAAACAGATATGTCTGAGCACATGTCTGGGCAACAAGGCCTTTTAATAACCTGAAGCGAGGCTGTATCAGTGATGAGGCAGGGGATTTACTAGTCACATTCTCTTATGGCTGAGCCTCATAAAAATGGTGTGGAAGTGATTATGGCCCTTAAGCTCCCGTGACATGGATATCTCCTGGCTCTGTTGGAGGATCATACTTTAATCTGATTGTAAAGACACTAGGTATGACACAGGCACCCCAGGAATGTAACCTGTAATTAATATCAATCTCAGATGAATTCAATTCCCAATAATCAGGAGAGTTCAGGAATTTATCACTACTCGCTTTTTAAAAGGTAAGTTGATGTGTTTAAAGCAAAAAGAAAGGAAAAAAAGTATGGCATTATGAATCATTTTGCTTACTAACAGAACTTGCAGGAGCAGCTTTGAGATCAGTAATCAATAAAAACTGAGATGTAGGCAAATCAGTTATTCTGTGATGACTGAAGGTTTCAGACATATGACTACTGTTAACCATTGTATGCAGTAAAAGCAGCATGAATAGAAAAATAAAATGGAACAAGTAAAAGTGTAATGCATCATCAGACATTTTATTAGCTCAATAATCATCAAATCAACAACACTGCACAGCGGGGGCTGAATTCCTGGGCACATCAGCACCATAAAAAGCCAGAAAGCAGAATTGCTTTATTTTTTACTAAATAATTGGCTAACCACCTTCACCCCCAGCCTCCCCAGACAACGCCGTGTGGGTTTAATGACATACATCCATACCAGCACGTGCCAGCTGGCGCAACACAGTCCCTGGCAGGCTCCATCTCTGACGAGAGAAGAAATGGACCACTTTAACCTCACAGCTCTCAATAACCTCCCGTAAGCTCCTAACAATTTCTGCTGGAAATGGGAAAGAACGGCACTCTCATTGTCCAATAGAAACACCAACCCAGAGCAGCTTATGAATTCCAAGCTAGACAAACAAATCCATACATGTTTGCGGTCTAGCTGACCAGGAATCCTCATGCCAACCTCTGTTTTTTTTTTTTTTTAAATCATCTTAAGTGGGTAGCACATATATCAATATATTCCAGACTATATGAGAAAAAACCATATGGAATCAATAAAGTAAAAAAAGTAAATGCAACACAAGTTTAAACCTGTATTTTTTCTTATTTCATCACAAAGCATCATTAGACCAATAGTTTAATGTGAAATTTCAAGTTGGCAGCTTGTTAAAGAAAGGTGAGAGAAGAGAACTACTGCAATTACCTCACTTTGTGCTACATTTTATTGCATGAAAAGTGCCATATAAATAAAGTTTAATTTGGTTGAAAAAGAACACAAAAACCCAAAAGTTAAGATGAAGGTGATTATGCACGAGACCTGCCTAAAACCAAATTGGTTTAGATTACGTCACTTGACAAAAGCAGGCCAAGTAATTTAAGAAACATGAGAGGATGAATACTACATGTTCTGTTACACCAACATGGCACTAATATCACAGAAGAAACGACTCCTAAAACACATAAAACGTTCTCGGCATTCTACCACTGCATCATGACATACTACAAGACTAGAATTACAAACCCAGTTTTGTAACAGCTTGTCCTGACTGACAAATTAAATGGTCTTTATTGGTGTATCAACTATTAGGAACAGTCATATTATATTTAAACTGTATTTTTTAAATCTTTTCTATCTTCCAACAGGTAAAAGTAAAAAAAAAATGCCTTTGAAACTAAGAGGTGCTTAGGAGGAATAAAGGTTGTCCCTCAAATTTTTCAGGAGATCCCACCCCCTCCCGAGAGCGGGAAGCAGCAGTCATTCAGCTAATACCCGGAAAAGGGATTGTTTGACTAATTCTCCTCAAGTCCAAATAGGTCATTATGATTCCAATCGCTGTAATAGGATAAAATTAGGCAAAAGAATATAGCACGAAGGATATTACTATGTATCCATGTATTAATGGCCAACTATATCATTTCTCTCTTATCTTGCCCACATTTTTATGTCTCTCCCTCCATAACAGTAATCATATTGTAGTGATTATGTCTGACTGTAAAAGCAGAGAGGTATCTGGAATGATTTTTAAAACCAGATTGTTGAAATCCAAAACCCTTAGGTCATTTACTCTTTAACAATTATTTTTTATATTTTTCTCACGGTCGAAAGCTAATTTGACCTTGGAAAGACGAACAACTTATTTTCCGACAATCAGAGCCTGGCAAGTGCGCTGTCCACGACTGTATCCACCTGCTTAGGTGGTGCCAGTTCACACTTGTGTTGCTCTGGCAACGCTCCGAGCAGCTTCTTTTGAAGTGCAAGTAATATATGACCAACTTTTTATAGCAGCACTCAATTTTATTTCAGTTTTTAACCTCGGCGCAGTGTACATGCAGGATCTGGCTTCAGAAGTTTGGCAAGTGAAGGAAAAGTTAAGACAGAGACAGAGAAAGAGACGATTGTTATCTTACCCTCCATCCTCCTGAAATCCCTCCAGTTCATCTCTTTGCTCTGCCAGGGTAGACTCCAAATCCAAATAGCTTCCATTATGGGACAGCTGGAGTGCACAGTCATCGGGCTGAACAGGAACAAAACACAGTTATACAATGATGTTTGTTGTTTCCTGAACGCAATCATTCTCCCATCTTATCAAATCAAAAAAAAAAAAAAATTGGGGGCATCACAAAGAATTTACAACAAGAAAAGACTAGTTAAATACAATTATGCCCCAAAAGATGTTCAGACTAAAACACTCAATAAGTTGTAAAGAGAAAAATGTGAAACATAGCTTTGTTACTTTGGATGCATGTTTAGTCTGCAGTGGACTGTGGTCTTTTGTCAACATGTTTCAGTGCTCTGAACATACCTAAAGAGAAGTTGCACAGACTTGGAGCTGCTTGGCAGTCTGCTGCCTCTTATCTCTTTGCTCCCCCTGTCAGATAAACTATCATCACACGGGATGATTTTGCAGAGGAGGTATGATTTGTCTGGTCTTGAAATAGTTGTCATCGCTCGACTCTGGTCAAGGAGATGAAGAATGAGGGTGTCTGTTCACTTGTCTGGTTGACCTCCAAATTGGAGATATTAACCTATTTATATTCAAAGGTCTGTCAGCTCCACGGGGCAGCAGCTCCAACAGTGAAGCAGAAGACGGGAAAACAAATACCATTAAAAGAGGGCAAACATATGACTTCAGTGGAGAGGCTGGCACTGCTTTGCTCCAAAAACTGTCAGGGCGTCTAAAACAACATACATAAATGTATGATTTTTTTTTTCTTGTCAGCCCTTACACAAGCTTTATAAGGTAGCAAAGATTATGATATATTAAAACCACTTACGCATCCTGCCTAGACAACCTACAAGCCCAATCCCTTTAATGAGCCACACATGTAAACATATATACGTGACATGTAAAACCATGTGTTTTGAAAATCAGAGCAGTTATTGCCAGAACTGATGCAGTCCCATTTCCTTCCTTGTATGACAGTAACTTAATTAAATGCGAAGGAAAAATGCTGGGAAAGACATTATGGCTTTGATGTGTTCAGCCACTCTGTTTGTATTACTGCACTCTGCAGCACTCAAGAACTCTGTCATATTTGGGAACTGAAACAAAACATGTGGTTGGTTAGGATAACTTTCACTCTCCTTTCAACTCATTCTCTGACTCGAAGCTATCTTGTTGTCTTTCCATGCCTGGTTAACCAAAAGATAATTGAAGATTTAAAAAAAAAATTTGAAGAAGTTTAGAGAATAATAGGACTGAGCATTGTTCTTTTGAGGAGACGGCAAAGATGAGTCAAAGTAATAAACTGCTGGAAAACCTGTGTTTTTCTAAAGGGAGCTCTTTTTTGAATTGTTGATGATGTTCTCTGTTGGCAGGCGGAGGCAGAAAAAGACAGATAAAGGGGCGCAGGTAGAGTGATAAGAAGGAAAACAAACACATCTTTACTGTATACAGGCAGGGGAAGGAAGCAAGTGATTCTCCAGATTGCAGAACAGATTTTAACAGGAAATCCAAACACAAGGGCCCAAGTTAGACCCGCTACTTCATGCCTATGGCATTCCTTCGGCTTTGAAAACCAATGTTGTGATCATAACTCAATATGAAAGGAAGATGGACAAGCTCTAGTATTCTTACAAAAAAAAAAAGAAAGATCAACAACTTATTTTATTTGGTCAGATATTAATCCCATCTTTGGCCCACCATCTTCCCAGTGTAACTCAGATGTATTATTGTTATTTATCACTCAACTCTGTGCACATTTAATCCTCCATTTCACTTTGAGTACTGCAATTCACGGATTAGAAAAAGGGCAAAAATCTTTGCTCTCTTTCAGTTTTTCCCTCTGTATCACAACCTTAAATAGAAAAAACATTGGGTTGAATTTGCCGCTGTAACCAGTAATTAGCCAATTGTGGAACCAAGAAATGCATTTCTCCACACAAGGTTTTGACTTGCAGACCAAAAGAATCAGAAGCAGCAAAGTCAAAGAAAATATGCAGTTTGCCATTGACCAATGCACACATCCATCCTCAAACAGCAGTCCCTTCAGATGCTGCTTAAATAACCAACCTGGATACTACTACTGTACTTCTAATAACATTTACCGCAATAACTGGGCCAGGAGAGAGCACTTAATGACTGTTAATCCAGGAATGGGAAGCAACACTGCTAGCAGATTATCAGAAGCAGGGACTTGTTTAGCTGTCTCCTGCCCAGGACGTGAACCCACACTGGCCCTGCAGTGACTAGGGCCAGAGAAGAAACCACAAGTGCTCTGCTCACACACTGAGGTCTGGCCTCTCCCTTCAACAACCATCTTGTGGTCCACTGACCAGGGAGACAGCGAAGGCAGAAAAAAAAAAAAAAGAGACTAAAAATAAACACCATGTAATTTCCAATTTTAAGTTGCTACCTCAGGCCAGATTTCTTTGTATTCAATGAGAAAGAGACTTCTGAAATGAGACAGCATAAACCAGACCCAATTTTCTACATACCCTTCCCCTGAGTTATCCAACTGATATGTTTGTATCCATAAACTACAGGAGACTCCGAGTCCAACAACATGAATTACAGACATACGTTTAAAAATCTGTAGATGATCTAGTTTGTGGTGTCCCATGAAGTCTTATGACATGTGACATTACAGCACACCTGATGAATGAGTGAGAAGCCACAGCAGTGCTCTTAAATGGCTGCTAGACATGGAGAGGAGGCCTGAGACAACTGCAGAGACCTGCAAAACATCAACTCTGCTTCACAATATTCAAAACACACTGAAAGAAGGAGCCTGTATTTTACAAATATTATATATAATGTCTCATTTGATCTTGCTGAAGCATTGAATATGCTGAAAAAGAGTGCAGGTAAAGCGTCAGAGTCCTATACTGACAAAAGGTAGCGTAGATGTCAGATGGGGGGGATCTATTGATTTGTGCTGAAAATTGAATATTTGGAATAACTCCAGCAAATTTTAAATGGCCAGCACACTTTTTAATTTGACAACAAAGACAAATCATCCGTTAGCGAATCAGGAGGATGAGTCAGGTGAAATAGGTGGTTACATGTGGAGAAGCAACAGAAATGCTTACTCCCAAATATTAGTAGTAGTAGATGCAATATGTGTTTTT
>JAOWBL010000008.1:8688230-8704810 GCA_028564865.1 Zenarchopterus dispar
ACATCCAGGCCTACGATAACAAACTATGTTAATTTCTTAGCACTAACAAACAAATACATTTTGTGTCAGCTTATACTAGCAGTCATCTAAACTTTTTAAAATAACAGAAAACAGTAAAATAGTAGTATTTTCAATATCTGATCCTTTTCAACAGGTAGGGAGAACGTCACTGGGCATGTGCAGAAGGAGCGCCTTCACGAGCTTGTTTCTGATTGGTGGAGCTGAGCACGTTTCTCCTTATTTTCTCAATTAGTAAAGACACCAAACTGTCAAACGTCTCTATTACAAGTAAAAGTCCTAAGTTATAAATATTTTAATGTTATCACTGAAGATAATTTGTTGCATTAGAAATAAACCAGGCCTACACAATATTATTGAAAAAAGGTATCATGTGACTACGGAAGAGTTATGTTTGAGGTAAATATAAATTTGAACCATTTTGCATCAAACTGAATACTTTGGGAAATATTTGGAGAAATGGTAACAAATGTGATCTCTGATTAATAAAGCATTTAAACATTTAATCTGAATGGACTGTTTCATAAATTAATCCTTTCTACTGTGTTTGTAAAGTGTGCTAGGTTCAAATATTATATTTGGTGAGTTCACAATGTGCTCCTTATGGTGAAAAGACAATAAATAAATAAGGGTCAGTGTAGGCCTCCTGTGAAACCAGGTACTAAAACTGGTAAGACATCATTTGAAGTTGTACTATAAATCCTCCTGAGACAGTGTGAAACAGTAACAAGCACAAGAAAAAGACATGTATCAAATAAAGTACAAATATCTCAAATTTGTGGCTGTGTTCAGTAGTTGAGTAAATGTACTACGTTGCATTATGCCACTGTAAAATGTCTACACTATATAGACAGACAATTTAAAACCACATGAGAGCTGACAAACATGCATGTAAGGCCATTCATAAATAATAAGCACTAGTTTCACTAGTTATTTCACTAGTAAATAAAAACAAATGACACTAATGCCTTCTCAGCTTGATGCAAGTTTATTAAAGTTCATTTGTCAAAAACTATAACTCTTCTATCCATCCATCCATTTTCTGTACCCGCTGAATCCATTTCTGGGTCACGGGGGTCTGCTGGAGCCAATCCCAGCCCATAGCAGGCGAGAGGCAGGGGTACACCTGGACAGGTCTATAACTCTTCTACTGAGACATTTAAATCCAATAGTTAATAAAAAATACATTTTAATGTAGGTAAATGAAAGAAATATAATATTGTCAGAAATAGAAATAGTTTTTTTTAAAAAGAAATTTTATTTTGTTTTTGCATCTGGTTAGTTTTTTTTCACATTTGTTACTGATATGTTATTAGAAAGGTTAAAAATATTAGCTATATGTAGACATAAGATGGAGCATAAATGAAAATATGAACATAGGTTCTTTGATCTCATTAAAACAAGCTGTGACAACGTGTTGTGACTAAAAAGAGCAGTTCTGTTTTTTGGCTGAAGTAACCCTTTAAAAGTTGAACACAAAATAAACACTGTAATAGTGTGAGCTATACGAACACCACCTAACTATCATGTGTGCTCTTAATCAGTTCAGGTATCAGAGGCTGCACACATCCATCTGATGCTCTCTGACTCTGCGGTCCAGTCTGCGACAGAGGTCAAACATGCAGGTGACAATGTGAGCCCTTCCAGCTCTGTACACAGCACTTCTGAATCTCTACGATACGACCGAGTCTGACACATCATGAAGCAGAACATCTCAACCTTGTCCTTGAGGACAGGATATTGTCTCATGTGCAGCTGGAGATGCTGGAGGAGAAGTGTGGAGACAAACCAAAGTGGAAATAGAAGCAGTATTTGCTGATGTGTGTGTGTGTGTGTTTTTGTTTTTGTTTTTTTGTTTTTTTTGTTTTACAAGGGACAATATATGTGTGCTGCTGTCCTTGGTTAGTGCTGACATTTATGTCACAGTTATGGATGAGGTAAGGGATACTTTTATAGTTTAACTATTTAAATGAAACATAATTTACAACGTTTATGAGCAGTTGGTAAATTCATTTAGAATTTTGAAAATACAAAAAAAATGTTTTAAACACAATATTATATTTTACTCTATACATTTTAAGATCTCTTTAATATGATTATAAACAAGGCTAAACCAGGCATAAACAGACATAAATAGGCAAATCACATTTGTTAATGTAAGCATAGATTGTTTTAAAAAAATTGGTCAAATTAAAAGCAGTTTGTCATTTGTAATGAAGTAGTGTATGTGTTTGAATCTAGTTTGTATTATAACGGCGTAATGGGCTCTTTTTGACTGAAGCCTGCCTTTTCATTTTCAGTTGGGAATAAAACGTCTTACTCTCTGATCAATATCAGGTCGTAAAATTAAATGAATGTGCTGTCATATGAGCAACACATAAAATACTAAATTTCCAACACAACCATGTGAGGGATTGATCAGTTCTTTCAATTAATACAATTACTTAAAATTGTTATTGCTCAAGGTGCTTCTACAGCACTCTGAATCGTGCTGGTTTTCAGAAATGGTTCCTGCATTTTAGGTTACTTTATACTGAACGCATATTGCACATAATGTATTATATCCTGCTTTGTTCTTCTTCGGTGGTTTTCCTTTATTTGACCGTTTTATCATTTATGTCAGTAAACACATATGTTGTCACAAAACAGGAACATCATAACTTTCATGGAAATGAACAACGACTTTCAAGCTACTTTTCTTTAAGAAGACAGTGAATGTTTTATGCTATTACTCAGCTTTGCTTTGGGAATTGCATATTACATAAAGTGGCTTTTGCTCTTTTAAGCCTTACTCAGAGTTTGTCTTTCTGTAGAGCAAAAGACATGATACTGTAATAATGAGCCATCATTAGATATCTGTTCTATGGTGTAAACATTTCCATTTGAGCACATGTTTAACAGAGACTCGGAAAGGAGCTCAAGTTAGATATCAAACATCTGCTTGCAACATGTTGTGTCACCAGCAGTTTTCCTTGAATGCACCAAATGGATCGTTTCACTTCAATATTCCTGCAGGTGCTATTTTCTCCTGCTGATCCTCTGGACAATCCCGAGTGGCTTTGAGCGACCGGCTCCAGAGGTGGAGCAAGTGCAGCTGGATGTCGTACCAGGCAGATGTAAAAACAGTAAAGCTGATTAATTCTACTCTGATTTGAGTCTGCATGTCACAGCACCCGATAAATCTGAAAAACTCAGTAAATGAGAAGTTTTAGATCCTGAGTGCCTCAAACAAAGGGACAGGGTTGCGTTATGTGGGACCTTATTTATATTATACTCAAGCACAGATTTTTTTCATTAAGAAATCCCTTTAATTTATCTGAGCATAAACAAGTCAATTTGTGCAGATGATGTGAGCACCAGTGTGGTCATAGCAGATATAAGTAAAGATTATCAAAGGCTGGGACTGAATATCATAGTTGTGTTATTATTTGATTAGACCAAAGTTCATTTCCTGTGTTGATGTTTGGAGGGAGAACAAATGGAGCATGATGAATAACTTGTCTGAATGGTTTGTGATTATTCATTTCCAGTAAAAAATGACTACTGGCAATGTCACTTGAGTTAATATTTGCAGCAGAGCTTTGTTTAATATCAAAGTCATCTATTAATCTTATGCATTATACTGTGCAACATATTAAATCAGCCAAAGGACAGTTTTTGCTGTTTTATAACAGTAAATATGTGCTCTCTGCTGTCTGCTATCTCCAAGTCAAAGAGCGATGAAGTGTCACATGATGTGCTCTTTATGTGACTCTTTTACATGTCAACAGTGCATGTGGGTGAATGTGCAGCAGGGCTGTGCTTGTGTGCACGTATGTCCTCATTGGCCACGCGCGCACATGTGTGTATTTTGAGTTATACGTGGTTGTACAGTTGTCCTTTTTTGTGCGTGTGGGGTGTGGGTGGACAGTGATATTGTCCCCAGAGTGTCACGTGCTTTGGAATATGCTGGCTGCCTTTGTTGTCTCTCTCCCTGTTCTGCTTTTCTGGCACTTTCATACAATGGTGCACTTGAACACTGTGATGTTATTAAGCCTTTCAAACTACTACAGCTTGAATTCCTGCTCCCAGGAAAGACTAGCATCCTAATGTAGGATACATGGCACAAGATACATCACCAAGGAACAGCAGCAAGGACGGAGCGCAACATCCAAACAAAGGTGACAAATGAACCTCCATTGACTTATGGACACCGTCGTCGTTGCCAGTTAAAGTTTGTATTCATAGATCTTTTCAGACAAGGTGCTAAAGCTAATTTTAGCAGATGTGGTACTGCCAAATCTGATCTGATTTGCCCCGTTGTAGCGATTATCTATAGACGTTGTGTGTCTGAAAACCTGACTGACGCATACTTAAAAATAAAGTGCTGCAAATACGCTGGAGAGGTAACGAGAGTTTGTTGAGTTCAAAAAGGAAATAGTGTTCTAAATTATGAATAATCCATAAGGGGAAATTACTTATTGATTATTACTACATGATGATTTTCGGTGTTGCTTTACAGTTACAGTTGCAGTACTTTCTAGTATGTTATGAAAGTTGTAAACAAGGTTACTAGTAGTCTACACAAGACTGTGATCAAAAATGAAGTGTCCTGAGAAGGAAAAAACTACATTTAACCCTGTTTTTAAAGACTGAACAATACTCTTCTCCAAACGTAATTAAACATTGTCGTATTATGAACCGAACAAGTGTGCTACAAGTCATTGTTTTTCTAAATTTCCTTCCCTAGACAATGTCCCAGCAAGTGGATGTCTCCCATTGTAGCGGGACTGTGATTGAATCTGAATCTGACAAGAAGGATTCAAGAGTGAAAAAAGCAACAACCATACCAGGTGATCTCCACTTCAGATCTGGCTAGAATGTGTGTAATATGTTTACTGAATGTATGGATGAGCTTATTTTGTCATTATTGTCATGTATATACTTGAAAGGTTCAGCTCTTATCTACCTCAAGGGTCCCAAGTTCCTCATCTATGTCAGTGGCGCATTGTCAATGTGGGTAAGAAACATTTCATGAAGGAGCAGATTGATGGAGCAGTAGAAAAGATCTATGGTAGTGTACTTTCTGAAAGTATACAGGCAGCATCTTACTAAGGGAACGGTGATTACGCCCTTTTATTCTGTGTTGAACAGGGCGATCGCATGTGGCACTTTGCAATCTCCGTGTTCCTGATTGAGCTGTATGGCCATAACCTGCTGCTAACAGCCGTGTTTGGATTGGTAGTGGCAGGGTCAGTTCTCCTGCTCGGGGCTTTGATTGGAGACTGGGTTGACCGCAATCCCAGGAATAAAGGTATGCACAGTATATATGGAAAATTAAGCATGCACAGTATCACTGAAAAAGCAGCAATACAGAAAAGTGTATTAACAAAATTTACTGGCTTCACACCCCAGTGGCTGGTGAATTCGATCCACCCAGAAACTAAAGCGTAAATCAGTCTTTTTGATAGCTAGACTCAATCGGCAGGGCTCAAGGCACAGGGGTCACAGCCACTGACTGTGTTTCAGCTAACCTTCCTTTATAAAGATCGTACCCTGTTTTTCTGAAGACTGAAACTGTTTTTCCTGATCTTCTGTTTTAGTTGCACATGCATCTCTTTTCATTCAGAACACCTCAGTGACTGTATGTAGCATTGTGCTCATGTTGGTGTTCTCATATAAGCAAAGGATTGAACAGATCTGGGATGGATGGCTTACTGTAAGTAGACATTACATGTTACTAATAATTGGTAACATGGAACCAAGTTATCTCGTGTATGACGACTTGTATGTTGATCTGTGAACATGAACGTTACAGAGAAGAGTTGTTGCTGTTGTTCTTCCCTCTGTCCTGTCCTGTGTCCCTATTGTCTCTGCTTCTGAGCTTGTGGCTACTCTGTGCTGTCATAGTAACATGTTGCATCGCAAAACTCACACAAGGTGGTTTGTTATACGGTGGTGATCATCCTGGCAGATGTGGCAAACCTTGCAAGCACGGCACTGACCATTGCCATTCAGAGGGATTGGATTGTGGTCATCACTGGCTACAACAGAGGTCACCTAGCTGGTAAGTAAAATGTACCCTTCTAGTGCTGGTTTCAATCCTAGGGGTTTTTTTTTAGACACCTTCCACTGGCCATGCTAAATACTTCGTTATAAAATAAAATGTTTTTGATAAATCTTTGCCCTTGTTTAAGGTCGGTGAATGAGCACAATTTCATCTCTGTGTCTCATCCAAACAAAAGGCATGAACGCAACCATGAGGAGGATAGATCAGGTGACGAACATCCTGGCCCCACTAGCAGTGGGACAGGTCATGACCCTGGCCTCCAACGTGGTTGGCTGTGGCTTCATCCTGGGGTGGAACCTTGTCTCTCTCATTGTGGAGTTTTTCTTCTTGTCGCGGGTGTATCGCATCGTCCCTGCTCTTTCTGTCAAACCACCAACGGTTGAACCCGATCGGGTGTACCTGGAGAGAATACAGAGGAGAAGGTCACAAGGTGAAGAACAATTGCTGGCGTTTTCACTAATCCTGTAATTCTAGTTGTTAACATTGAGAAAGAGAAGCCACTGTGAGGTTTATATTGGGTGTGCTTTAAACGAAGCAGCACCATGAAGTCCCTTTCTAATCTTCTAAAGCAGGTTTCATGACTTCATTAAGTTGATTAATATTGCACTGCCCAATCTGGACAATCACATTGAAAGCTGTGCAAGCATAGGTGAAATATAATCAGGTTTCTGTGAAGGATTTATTACTGTAAAACACATTCATGCATCTTTTGTACCACAGCGCACTCGGTCAAGATTATAGTTTTAGCTCATCTGTAGCGGAGTAGAAGGACTGTACTTAACAGATAAAGTGAGATCTGACATGGAGGAGCTCAGGAGCAAACCTTTAGAACTGATGGATGCGATTTACTCTTTCTCATTAGGGGAAGACAGTTTTTCAGAACCTCAGCCCCAGACGGAGGACAACTGCAGGGTTCGGCTAAAGGAAGTCACCACCATGCCACTGTGTTTCCAGAGGTTTCGGTGGCTGGTGAGCACTTGTAAAGATGGCTGGAGGGCCTACTATCGCCAGCCTGTATTCCTGGCAGGAATGGGTCTGGCTTTCCTGTACACTACGGTCCTGGGATTTGACTGCATCACCACTGGCTATGCCTACACACAGGGCATAAGTGGCTCCCTACTTAGTGTGCTGATGGGCGTATCAGCTATCACAGGATTGATGGGGACTGTGATGTTCACCAGACTCAGGAAAACCTATGGCCTAGTCAACACAGGCATCATATCGAGCTGCCTCCACCTGGGCTGCTTGCTGCTTTGCGTGTGCTCCGTGTTTGCTCCTGGCAGCCCGATGGATCTCAGCTTGCTGATGCCCTTCTTTACCTCCAACTCCTCTGCTGAGCCCGGAGAGATGGCAAGCCAAATGCAAAAACACACTTATCCTATGATGGGAGGGAACAACCAGCCTTTACTTCCCGATCGCTCCTCCATCCACTGGACCAACAACACTTTGCTTTTTGACAATGTGCCCTCTGGAACTGCGCCGGAATCTTACATCTCCATAATTCTCTTGTTCATGGGTGTCATCACAGCACGCATCGGTATGTACACAAAGATGTGACTGTGTTTATTTAAAGAAGTGGTTGTTACTCACCCTGGCACTAAATCTACCACCCATGGGACAGTAGGAACATAGGGTCTGAACCATGGATTGTCTCGACAGATAAAATCAGCCAGTAAGAGTCTATAATACCTATCCACACCATCTATTTATCATCTGCTCTACCTATCTTTGTTAAACAAAAAAAAGATACACAAATGTTAACAGATTTAAGAATTAAAATCCTTAAAATACTCAAGCTGAAAAACATTACAGTGGTTCATAAGTTGGTACTCAAAAATTTAAATGTCAAAATAGGTGCATTAACCTACTTGTCAATCAAGGTGACCAACAGTCACAAAGGTACAGTGAGATTATTTGACTCCTCTTATTAACTGTAGCTGTGTGAGAACAGCTGAGTGAATGTGTTGCTACTGTGGATATTTTCCAAATCATTTAAGAACCAGTAACAATTGTTTTTCTAGGTCTGTGGTCCTTCGACCTGACTGTGACCCAACTTCTTCAGGAGACCATCTGTGAGTCAGAGAGGGGGGTAGTAAATGGAGTGCAGAGCTCCATGAATTACCTGATGGACCTGCTTCACTTCATTATGGTAATCTCCGCCCCCCAGCCAGAACACTTTGGCATCCTGGTCATCATTTCTGTATTATTCATCACCACCGGGCACACCATGTATTTTGTGTACGCGCATAAAGCCAAGAGGAAACGCCGCCTCGACACATAATGAGGAGACGTGGCGTGACACACATCCAGGCATGAGATGCTTACCAGCACTGACTCCACTTTGCACCAGTGAAATGAATGCCTCTCTCCTGTTCCTTCAGCAATCGTATTGCAACTCTTTGCTCGTGACTTAGCCGTTCATTTCAACACAGCGCACGCCTGATCCACCTCAGCTGCTTTCTTGTGTGCCACAGCAGCAGCAAGAACTCAGGTGAAGTAGAGTGGGAGACAAGTTCTCCATTCATGTCCACATGTCGACGTGGCTCAAATAAATGCAGCAATGGTACCTCGGAGAGAAATGTCCTAATCTAACAGCCAGCAGGACCCAGTGGTAATGGCTAAGGCATCAGCATATGCCCATGCAAACTTTGCAGAGCGACTGCAGCTATTAGACTTTCAAAGAAGTCTTTTAACTCACATGGCTTCGATACTGTGGGATGTGGGGTGGGGATGGAGAAGTGGGTGGATAACGAAATTTTCCTAACCTTCAGTGGACGAAGAGCTGATCTTGTGAGGGGAAACCCTACCGTGAATCGTGAAACTAAGGACAAGATGCAAAAAGTACTCTGACAAGTGGCAATGACGTTACTGATCCGTCCACTTGGAAATATTCCAGGATGTCCAAAACGGAATATAAAGGGAACTTGATGTGAGATTGTTTGATAAGACAAAAACAAAAAACAAAAAAACAAAAACAAAGGTAGCCTCCCCTTTTAATGGACGAAGTGAAAGGATGAACTCATTCCCTTGCCCTGGTTTGTTTCTCTGTGGATGAATCAAGCAAGCTCTTGCCTTTCTTTTATGCATGTGAATCATCTAGTTAGTGGATTACAGCGATACATAATCACATCATTGCAGGTTCTCCAGTCAAACTTGAACATAAGTTATTCTAGCGTAACTGCTTGTGTACTTATAAAAATAAAAACTTTCCCTTACATTATTTTCTTCCATATAAAGAGTGGCATTGTTAGTTTTCTAGAAACACAAGAGTAAAACGGATCTTCACTTTGTGGCATGTTTGAAATCAGTGGTAGTTATATGTGGACACCAAGTGTTAATCACAGATATTGGCAGTATTGTACTCTTCTCTTCTTCAATCTTATGTAGTTCAAGTGAACTAAATATAACTTTACCTCAGCTAAGAACAAGAACACCGAACAGGATTTACCCTCATCTGCTTCATGTTTTCATATCCAGTTCATGTACAGTGGAAATAACATGCTAGTTTGACATTTTGTCATAGAACAAGCATCACATCTCAATTTATTTGTATACTTTTTCTGTGAAATCTCTGTATTGTATGTTGCCTTTATTTTTAAACTAATGTTTATGATAATAAAGACAACTGAAAATGATCTTTTCATGCAAGTCTCAGACAAATGAATGGATATGATGCAAATGTAAGTCCTACATTTCACCAAAATGTTTATTTAAATATCCTCTATGGCATTGTGATATAATTTCATGTAAATATTGGAATCCTTCCATAAAAATGGTCAGCCACATGCTTTGGTCTTTGCCTTTTAAAAGCTCTTCATCTGTTTTGTGTAAAGGTAACAAATCATTTACAGTAACTTCATATGTATCAGAAGATACTTTTTTTTTTCCTTTTAATAACCTTTGAGCAGAACGTTCAGACAGCATGTGAACTTACACAACCAGAGGTACTCCATCACGCGCAGAGTTTGGTCATTTTTAGTCAAAATCAACCTGTATCATCAACAAAGCTGCAAGGAATGAGATAAAAGAAGAACTCAAAATCTAAACAAATAAATGAATGAATGGAAAATAATAATGTGTCATATAGAAAGAGCACAAACAGCTGCTATAAGCTTTGATGACCAGAAGAGGTCAGTGTCCCATTTACTGGACATCACCACGCCAGCATTCCTTAGAAATGAGGCAACACAAAGAAACAATAAGATGTCAGGTAGCTTCATGCCTCCCTATGTTGATCAAAGACACATCTATCATCCAGAGGGCTGTTACATGCAGGCATAAGTTTTTAATTCATTATAACCTTAATGTCTGAGCACCAAAGGGAAAAGCATTCAGTCCTGAAAGACTGTTTTTCTTTCTTACATTATTTCTATTTCAAGATAAAAGGTAATATCTACCATCCCTGGACACCACTGAAAATCTAGAAGTTGTTTCACTGGATGAAGGCTGCCATAATTTCAACACAATCATGTTCTTGGTAGTGTAGCAGTCACAAACAGGCCAATTTAAAAAAAAAGAAAAAAAGAAGAAGAAAACAACCAGGAAGAGATGCTGAAGTCACAGTGGAAAACTGTTTCACTGGAGGCGGTACCACTGCAGAATGGAGATGGCTACGAAGCTACATTATAGCTAGTATTTTTCTCAAAAGCTAAAGTTAAAAGAAAACTTAGATTTTACTGACTATATCGACACATATTTTGAATAGAATTGTATTCATGTCGGAAAATAATTGAAGAGTATAGTGAATTTTAACAACTTTCGTCTTCAGATATGTACATATAAACATGAACATGACTATAAAGTTATCGAGCAGAGTAAACCATCTTCTGATGTAAACAACTTCCTTTTATTAAGGGCATCTGTATTTATCTATATAATGCTCCTTTTCCACAAGTTGATAAAATGTACTCATATTTTTTTATAAAGTATATTTGTAATATATTAATTCTGGTCCAAATACAACCACTTCTTTTTAACCATGAATGTACAGCTCTTTTAGCAGGTGGAGTGAAATGGCTCATCTGGGAGAAGGTCCAGTAGTTAATTAATGGATGGATTCAACATTTTCATGTATTTTTGACTCTCACAGATATGTTATATTGCATCATTTTTTAAATGAAAATAACTGACAAAGTATCTTTGACAAAGTTGACAAAGTTTTTTTCACTGAAACTCTGAAACTTTAGGTTTGTGTTTTCATGAGAAAATCTGATGGTATATTAGTTCATGTTTTTGCAGAAACACTGCATGGCCAATTAATGAAGGTTCTGATAGAGCGCATTAATAGTAAAAGTTGGAAGAACAGGTTTGTGCAACCGGACAGTCAAATACAGGATTTACTTCTTTGAGATATTTTGCAGTTTTTCATGATCTAATATTATTCAAGCATTTTAATGTATTTTTTCATACTTTGCAATAGATGGACAGAAAATTCGAAGTGTGCGATGAAATTCAACAGAATCAAAAAACACTGATGCATTCAAGTGACCATGAGCTTAGTTTTCAATATGGATGATGCACTAAAGTATAAAAGTTACAAAAATAGGACTTATTGCAGATCTGTTTGACAGCGACTATTAGACAATCTTATTTTTCTGATTTATGTTACTTTGAAACTGTCATTGATACACAGATTAAACAACATAACTATTTTATCTATGTAGGAGATGCATTGTTTTCATTCCAGATGGTCAGGAAGATCTTAGGGATCTAAGAATAGCAGAAAACAGCAGTGGTCTCATCCTGTGGAATGGCATGACATCTCCTTTGAAGTCACGCTCTTGTCCCCACCAATTTAGCATCAGTCTCTGAAAAAAAAAAAAAATGCTACCAGGATTCCCATTTCCACCTCACCTGCACACAATTTTGCTGCAATGCAGAAAACAGAATGTATCTTTATTACTAATACACCATAAGAGAAAGATACTGCTTTTGATACTTCTCCTCCACTTTGATGTTTAGTAAAAAGGAGTCTGTAATAAGGTCGGAAGAGTTTCATCACTTTAAAAAAAAAATTATTTTGCAACGTTTGCAAGCCTGAAGTATCAATGCTCCTCACATGGTTGTTCTGGCACTCCCTGCTTAGACTGAGCAGTATTAGAGCTGTACCTCGCTAACAAGCCTAGCTTCAGGCATTCTCACTTTGTAATTCATTTACTTAAAAATCTGGGTCAGTGGTAGCACATTAAATCTAGATTTGTCCCCCTGGCTTTGTCTCGCTGAGGAATTTTCACTTCCCCTGCTTTAGTAAAATGGTATCTAAAATGTTCTATCATATGGTCTGATAGGTATTTCTGCATTACAAAAAACTGAATGACTGTTAAAATGATCTTATGGTTTAATTAGGCCCAGCATGTACCCTGCTTTATACCGTATGACTGCGGTGTTTCCAATCAGTTGCATTAAAAAGAGCGAAGAATGATGGTAAGTTCACATTAAAGAGAAACACCACATAAAGATGGGGACTATTTTTCACCGTGCAGTTTTCCGTGTCAGCACTTTGGAGAAGCAGCACGAATGAATGGCTTTGCTTCGACTCACTCAGGCATCACAATGCCAACAGAGGGTAAAAAGATAGACTGATAACAGCTAGTATTGATATTAACAAGTAATGTTCTTGCTTTGCCCTCAGTAAGTACATGCAGGATCACGCTGGTCCCTTTGTAGGTTCACTCTGCAACACTACACAACCAACATGATTCATATGGGAATTTCTTGGTTCATGTAATCTACAGGCTTTTTAAGCCTGTACACTAGACTATAAGATGTATCTCTTGTGTTTTTTAAATTTTTTCTGATCATTGCATGCTCTGATCTTGGACTGAGTGTCCACACCTGGGAATATTGCAAATAATCACTCTCAATAAAGAATTATGGACTGCAAATTATTTTGAAATAACCTAATAACCATTCCCAGGTTGTTGCCTAGCAACAGTTGCTTTTCTAACTTAATTGCTGGTATCTTTCTTGATATTATGTTTACAAACACCTAAGTGCTGCAGGTAGTAAGCTTTTGCTTTTATAGTGGTGGTAACACTTGCTATAGTACAATTAATCAGGCACATGTATTATTTGTAACATGTGGCTGCTACCAAGATAATTCATTCCTGTGGAGACAGTAAAAGTGTCTTTGTTTGATGAATAACTGCTTTTAGACTATGACTTAGTTTTTGTAAATTAATAATGACATTGTTTCATATAACGTGCTGTTGTTCATCTGAAGCCACATTTGCCTAATTTCAAGACCTATTAAGGGGTGGATAATTTTTTTTTTTGGTTTAACCTGCATTTTAATTTGACTTTTTCAGTAACAGAGAAATGCAGTCAAGAAATAATAATGTTGGAAATATTACACTCTTCCTACCTGAGGCTCTGGAAACTGCCAAACAAAGATCTCAGCTCTGGCTACATGCCTGGAAACCTACACTAGATGTGCCGAACAGAAACTATGGGAACAAACAGGATGCTCTCCACCAAACTCTCCAAAATGTACTTTGTAAAGCAGGTCTCTAAGATGAGAACAGACCCACCCAGGAGCTGAGACTGAACAATACCGGAGAAACACATGTGGGAAAAATACATCATGTAGCGCTACTTTTCATGAGTGGATGTTGCAAGTTGACCATAGCATCCTTCAAAGGACCACCGATAATCACAATACTCTGCATCCAAGTAAAAGTCTCTAGTAGAAAGAGCTGGACCTGATCAGGTCCTGGTACCATCTTTGGCTAAAGAAACCAAAATTACCCCATGAACACTCAGCAGTGTAAATGAATGAGTTGTTTCTAGATGAGACACACTTAGAGGGGTGAACTCAAGCCCAGACAGTCCTGATCATAAAAGATCTCCATACGAGACAAATTATATCCAACTGTCTTCAATTTATTCTCATGTGAGGAATATGTAGATTATTTACATATATACAATGTTTGTGTACTACAAGAGCCGTTGATAGATGACATCCGTTTATGCACTGTATTGAGTCAAAATGAAAATAGAGCACTTAAGTTTTGTTCTCCTCTTAAACCAGCTCACATGTAACTGCCCTCCACCCTAACACGAGTTTGACCTTTTACTACCCTGCCCAATCCTGAAGCTTGACTCTCTCCTGTCTTCGGGAGATTCTGAAACTTCCTTTTTGGGGTTGTCTGCCTCACCAGATGTTTCCTCAACCCACTGTACTTGAAACTCACTCCCCTCCCCTCCTATAAAAAGCAGAGGCAGACAGGGTCTCCACCGTTCAGTTTCAGCACAGCCAACCATACCTGGAGTTCAGCTGATGAGCTCCTCTGTGTCTGTGTCTCTCTGTTACAAACTTCAACAAGGAGTACAACATCTGGGATTTACTTTGGCTGCAGTCACAGAAACCTTACCTACTCATTTAGTCTGGATGCACACAAGAAGGTGCAAGCTCTACATTCACTTTAATCCATTTTGGACCTACTTACATTCTCTTGCATTTTTTTTTTGTAAGAGTACTGCAAGCTCACTAAAGAGTCTTGGCATTTTTCCAGTTGGGAAGCTGAACATGTCTTGGGATTGTGGCCTGAGGTACATGTTCTCTGTGTCCCCTGCGCTACAGCAGGGGAACAAGTGCATGACGCATGACAAGGAAGAGCTTTCCAGGCTTGAGATGGTCCAGAAACTGGCAAAGGATGGCTGCCGCTTCCTGCAGAACCACAGCAAGGGCCCCGAAAGGGCAAGTGAGGTAAGATATGCCAGGCTTGCTGCAAACAAAATAGATATTTTTAAAATCTTTTCTAAATACAAATGTACTGATATAGAAACACAGTTTTAGTGTGAAATACTCCACTAGATTTCACAGAACTGCTATATTTGGCTTCTCACTGTGAAAGTATCACTAAAGTTGCAACAGTCTGGTGTTTTATGCTGATTTTTACTCTTTTTTTTAACACCAAACATCTTTTTTTGAAATCCTTGTGAGATTCTTTTATCAGCCTGATGGTAATGTGTCTTTATTTTTCTTCTTGCCTGCATATGTTAGAAAAACAGTAAAACAATATTTATGACAATCAGTGAGCTCATGTAGGCAGAAGGCTGAACAAAAGCAAAACCAATATATAAAAAGTATAATAACAGCCCTGAATTTGGACCTCACAGTTTAATTAGTAATAAATCATTGTTTTGAATACACTGTATTCATCATTGTCAGTAGAGAACTATAAGCTGCATTTCAGTTGTGCTCTCGTGTATGGCAATGTCTTTCACTTCGCTGTTTTTGGAGGGTGTTCATTTGAAAGCACCATTACGAACATCTGTCACTTCTGAAAACGTAAGTGCACACACTGTACCTTCCCTCCACCCTTTGTTATTTTTTCAAACATTACATCACCTGGCATTTAGCTGGCCAGGAGGCACCTGATTGGCTAACCCTGTGTTGGGATCAGCTTCTCCCTTCCTGCCAGCTGTATTTACTTGCTGAACTATCGAACAATTGAAGGAAGAGCTGACGTAGGTGGCTCGACCAACATGCCAGGACATTGTTTAGTCTCAGGGTGGGTTACCACGTATCAGATCTCTGACCTTTCTCCTCATAATGAGGCTATATGGCCTTATCTGTGTTGGTAATAAGTCAAAATCCACCAGCTGCATTAAGCCCCCACCAATCTGTGCATGATCAAATGTTAGTGCTATACATAATACAACAAACTGTTCTATTTTTGTTTCATTATCTTGCTCATGTTTGGAGCAAGTCCTGGTAGCACATATACATTTGTTAATCCCAGTGATAAAGACCAGAGCTAACCTTGTAGTTAATGCTTGACACATTTTCATAATATTATCATCAGTACCATGTGAGATTATTTTGCAGCATTTCTCAACTGTAGGATGGTTTAAAGCGATGCTGCAATGGTGCCACAGTGCACATACTCTATGACATGTGACTCATACAAATATCTAAGCTCATACATCAAAGGGCTTAGATATCTGTTAAATCCCAGCCGGTGAAAGCAGGGCTGCTTAATATACATTAGTCTGTATGGCTGCGGAAGTGATGCAAGAAGATCACAAATGTTACACAATCTCTCTATCTGAAAAAAAATGAGATTTTGTGATAGAGGCTATTTGTTTTTGTTTTTTTTTTAAATTTCACAGTTAAACTTATTTGCTACTTTTTAAGTTGGAAATAATTATCCTCTTCATCCAGTTTACTTCCCCAGAGTTTTCATAGTTTATTGTGTGTCAGATAGTTGTTTATGATAGGTATGTTTTCTATCTTTTTGTTTTACACTTAAAAAGCGTTATTTTGCCAAGTTCTCTGAGTTCAATCCCATCAGCTAGTCTTCTTAAAAAGCCAATGAAAGCTTAAGTGCAAATTATTTACTGAGCGTGCACATACTCATGTTCACAATGTTTTATCATTGATTTGTAAATCCCTGTAGCTCAACACACATCTGGGGGGAAAAAAAACATGTTTCAAAGTGTTTTGAGCCTCAGGGCCATCATAGATCACACATAAAATAGTTAATTAATAGTTAAAAAGAAAGAAAGA
>JAOWBL010000008.1:8704910-8729245 GCA_028564865.1 Zenarchopterus dispar
AAAGAAAGAAAGAAAGAAAGAAAGAAAGAAAGAAAGAAAGAAAGAAAGAAAGAAAGAAAGAAAGAAAGGAAGAAGGACACTGATGTGGGGATGCTTGGTTGTATTTTTCACCTTTCTGCTGTTCTGTAGAATCCATCGCTGCTTTGGAGGAATTACACATCTGCTCTCTGTTAAAGCTGACACCTTCCAGGTCTTTTGGAGTCCTCCATACTATACGAGCCAGACCAGCATGCAGACAGAAACAGCCCCTCTATCCAGTGGAATGCATCTGGAATCCCAAAACCGACAGTAAAGCATTTTGTGGGACATGATTTTGTGCAGAAGCCTGAAGTGACCTTAACTCTGTGGCTGAGAGTCAGAATGTTGTTCGTGTCCTCCCAACATGAACAGTAACAGTGATCGTGTTGGGAGAACTTCTTCTGTAACAGTGAAGTCTCTTTAAGATAGGAGAAAGTCTTATTGTGTCTCATTAATTTCAATCATCAACTAAAGTGGTCTAATTGTTTTTTGTTTTTTTGGATCAGGATGTCGATGATCACAAAGCTCATGGAGCACTAAGTGGTAGCCTGGAGATTGTTCATTTCTTTTGAAGACATGAGGACAGCTGCGTCCCGATACACTCTAGTTTTACTGTCATCCTTTGTGAGACAAAGAGTTCAAATAATAGTCTGATTACTTTAATGACGCTTACGGTGTATGTTACGTGATGAGTGTTTTGGGAAAGATAAAACCACCAATCCATTTTTTTTCCCAAGAAGCAGGAAGCTAATCAGTGCAGCCTTCCCTTTCTGGGAATTTTCTGAAATTTCTATTTTTTCTTATTCCTTTGACAGGAAAATATGGGGTCTCCACCCCTTCACGAGATTTATTACATGAGAGTTTTTTTTCTCTGCATGTATTTGAGTTGCATTAGAATCCAACAAGAAAAAATACGAGACTTGCTTACAGTTATGATCACAGCAAACATTGACGTTAACAGTAAAATAATGTCCATGTTACACATCTGATATTACACATTTGTAATATCAGATGCCATACTATATGAGTGTTTACTTGTGTATCTGGAGTATGTCTGTTTGTCTCTAATTGTCCAGTAGTGAGTGTTAATGTATCACAAAGTGCTGAACTCAAGGATCCTGTATGACTGCAAAAGGCAATTAGGGCAGCAAACTGCAACCACTTCCAGTCTGACCCAGGCTAACTGCATAAACCGAGGCTAGTGCTGCAATGATTGATGCACGAGGAGTGGAGGAGGGGTGAAAGACAGAGGTGATCCTGGACAAGTGTGTGTCTGGTGAACTCCTCATTAGGACCAATATATCTGATTTACACCCTCCATTGTCAAGTCGCTGTCAGGAATCGTTATACTTCAGTGACCACAACTATCATTTTTGAAACCCCACTGACTGTTAACTGTCCAAAGGACAAAACCTTTTTATTAAAAGCACCTAAATTTGTGGTTTCTCTTCGCCATATTGGTGCATAATAATCCAACTGAAAAAGAAAATAAACGTTTGTAAGACCAACAAAAATGTATCTAAACTAATCTAAGGCTACAAGGTGTTTTTGTTTGAATCTCGGCGTGTTGTTCTCATGCTTGTGGGGGCTTTCCCCGGGTACTCCGATGTGATTGTTCATCCATACGTGGCCCTGTGACGGACGAGAGATCTGCCAGGGGCGTGCTCCTTCCTTTCTCCCAGAGAGAGCTGGGATTGGCTCCAGCAAACCCCCATGAAGTCCTGATGTAAAGGCACACTCAGCATCTATTTTATTAGTTTAACTTTTGTTTTATTACTAAAATCTTTAGATTTGTTCACCCCAAACCTTAATGAGATCTGAGTGCTATCTGCAGTACAGATGAAAACAACACATCTGTGTGATGTCTTGTTTACCTTCCTCTTTTTGGGTAAAAGCAAAAAGTCAAATTTGTATGTCTACCACCTTTGTGGATATTTGGTGCCCAAATCATAACGCATCACAGGAGAACAAGTAAATAATATGTTGCTGAGGACATATTATTTCATTTGTTATTGTGGAGGAATATTCGATCAGTATGGCTCCATCAAGCAATGCTTTCAAGTCATCAGTGGTTTCATATCTTAACAACTATACTTCTCTCCAGGTCTCCAGCTGACGTATTGGAGACACTGTGATTAAAATGGCAGTGAACTGACTTGTAACATAAGAATCAGTTACTTTTTTGTCTGTGGGAAACTGTGGGACCTGGCCAACTGGGTCCCACAGTTTCTGCTTTACATCATCTCAGCATTCTGCCTGTCGCCACAGATCTCAGCTCTTACTATCCCATACACAGAAATCCAGATTTCTCTCGTAAACCACTGATGAGGAAAATGCTACACAGCAGCTTTCAGGTGTAATACAGCGTCCATCCATCAATCCATCTTCTCATCTGTAGTCAGGTTTTGGGGATAATTGTCCAAGCCTGATGTAGAAAGACAGACATCTATTCAGAAAGATGTGACAGATCCCAACTTGTTCAACTTAACTCAGATTTTTCTGTCTTACTTGATTTTCTCAAACAAAAAAGCTGGAAAAATATACCTTGGAATATTTTATGAATAACAATAACTGGAAATAGGACCTGACTTGCCAAAATAAAAGTTTGTTTTTAATTATGGCACATAGCTGATGATAGGTTCAAGTTTAATACTGACTCAAAGGCTTAAATTCATAATAGTTGTCAATATTCATGTATAAATAACTGTAAAAAAAAATATTAGTTATTATTTAAA
Organism: Zenarchopterus dispar; assembly: GCA_028564865.1. Taxonomy (NCBI): domain Eukaryota; kingdom Metazoa; phylum Chordata; class Actinopteri; order Beloniformes; family Zenarchopteridae; genus Zenarchopterus; species Zenarchopterus dispar. The sequence continues at coordinate 8,707,664 of JAOWBL010000008.1, forward strand.
AAAATGTAAAGTGATTTTAGATTAAATTTGTACCTTCTCCAGACCCAGCTTGAAGTTTTTCCATCGGCATGATTTAAGTGAAAGTCCCTGCAGTGTCTGCTGGTGGAGCTTGAAAACATGTACAGGAGAGATAAAAAACCAGATAGCAGAACAAAGCAGCAAAAGATTTAAAGTGAACCTTGTTTCTCCTTGTGGAAAATAATTCAGAAAACACAAAGGAAATCCAAACAGAGGGAGTTTCTCTGGAGTGAAAAGCACGACTATACACTTCAAGTGGGTCACAAGACCAGGACAGAGAGATTACTTTGTGTGAAGATATTTTACAAATACTTTGTTTTTAATAAATATTTTAGGCATATAATATTTTAATGTTTTAGTATGAATATTTTATACAATAACTACAAGTAGTTATTCTTTGAAATGTGTGGCTTTGCCTGGCCTTTAAAAATAAGCAGAGCTCCGTTGCACAGATGAAAATGAATCTGTAATGTCCAAGTTCAAACTATGTGTTGTAGAAATGGATTAAAATGTAATAATTATGCAGATGACTTCTTAGACAAAGGGAATTATTAAATTGGAGAAAAAAATTCTCATGATGAGTTAAAAAGTTACATAAAAACGAAAATTTAAAGTGAGATTTGAATTTCATATTTATCAATTTCAGTTTTTTTTAGTTTTAGAGTTTGACATCACATGATTTAACTTTTAAGAACATTTAAGTTAGGGCTGAAAATGTCTTTTTTCATGGCAAATGATGTCTTTCACTGAAGTGTTTTTAGGAAACAAAAGAGAGGAAGAAAAGCATTACAAGCTTTAGTCATCACCAGGTGAAGTGAAATCGGAGTTCTAAACCACTAAACCATTGTTAGTATGCACAGCGTAACCATATGACAGCTTGAACTAGACTGCCCCTAGACACCACCCATAATTTAATTGGCTCTATGCATAAATCAGGAATTTAATGTGAGTCATTTATGTTAATCCCTGAATGGTCTTCTATGATAAGGACTCAATAATGACAAATGGAAATTCTCTTTCATATCCAGTGCTGTCTTTGACCGAGCATTATGATGGAAATCAGTGGTGATTGGTGCGAATGAGGGAAGAAAACAAGGGAATCTCCTTGGTGATGACACACTCCCCCCTTTTCTCTCTCCAGCCCCAGAGTGACGAGGCAGTCCGCCTGTGTCTTAGGGAGCGCGGTCACGATGTGCTCATTCTCCAGAGAGTGTCGTCAGAGCAGCCAGCTCTCACCGCATCAGGGAGGGGAGGAGGGAGAGAGGAGGCAAGGAACAGGAGGTAAGCCTCTCCATTCCCCCTCCCCTAGTAGATTCCCTCCCTCCCTCTCTCAGTATCTCTCCCTCAGCACTCGTTCTCTCATCATTCTCCTCCTCTGCTCCTGCGGATTGCACACTGGCTCTGGCATGCTTACATGACGGCTCCCTGCACATAAATGACTACATTAAATACATATAAGTGAGCAGGATGGGGCTATGAGGGGGAGCCCTGCTGGCAGCTACTCCTATTCAAGTATTTCAAAAGGCTTTTTTTGGTCGTGAACATACTGGGAAACCTCAGTGCGCGTCAGGGATAACAGGCAGCTGCAGGTGGACGGATGGATGTATAAAGAGGGGTCATGCAACAAGAGCCACGGCTGGTGTAAGGGCAAGGGAGCTCTGCAAGGATGGGATCTCGTCCACATCCCCTGAACCTGCAGCAGGAGGAGGGCAGGCTCCTGTACGCTGCCTTGGTGGAGCAAGAGCAGGATGAGGAAGAAGAGGAGGACTTGGAAGAGAGCAGCAGCGACTGCACCAGCCGGGCAGAGCCGGTCACAATGCCCACCTTTGATGTCCCCTACTTTCGTTACATAGATGACGAAGGGGCAGAGGGAGAAGAGGAGTGGAGCAGCAGTCGCTCCCTGTCTTCTATTGAGGAAGACTTGTCCGCTGACTCTGCTGTGTCTGACAGGTACGTGGTGGTGTCGGGGACCCCTGAGAAGATCCTGGAGCACTTGCTGAATGACATGACACTGGACGATGACCGAGGGACAACCCAGAGCAAAGACTCAGGTCAGCAGTCTACCTAAATGTCGTCAACCACATTTCTCACCTTCTTTCTTTCCTTTGCCAAACTGTAACTTTTTAATGCCTTTTAGAAAGCCTTTGACTGCTTATTGACGTCCACTGTCCTTTTTAATTTTTATTTTTAAGATAGATTAAATAAATAAAAGAGCTGGCTTCACTTTCTGCTTTACTTCACCCCTTCCACGGCTCGGTCTCAAGACAAGCTGGGACAGCAGCCCCCCGTGGGCAGCATCACTGGATTAATCATGTGCTGTGATCGCCAGAATGATCCCAAGTTTGGGATTGCTCTTTTCAAAGCCTCTGACAGAGATAAATGTTGTTCATATCTTTTGCGTTAGGCCACAACGGACTGCACGGCATGCACTCTAGCCTGACAGCGGCAACAAATCAACACATTTCCTCTCATCTCAGCAGGTACATGATAACGTGACACTGTTGCCAAGGCAGAGGAGACCCTACGCTGCTGAAACTAGAGAGAAAGCTCGATGAGAGCAGTAGGACAAGGAGAGGGAGAAAGCAACCAGGGAAAGAAAAGAGACGCAGGCTTTCCTCAAGAGACGAAGGCGTTCACTGATGATTTCTCTTTAGGAAGGTGGCAGGCTAATCACATCACAGAGATCATTATTCATTATGTAGAGGACGTGAATGTCCTCCCCTGAGAATGAGGTTGTACCTTTTTTACAGCAGAGTTATATTTCATATGAAACCACATGTTGTAGCTGTATTTGACCATTTCAAACAGGTGAACACAAAGTCATGGCTAATGTTCTCAGGGCTCAGGAGTGCAGTGTGTTGCTGATGAATTATTCACTATTAGTCATCTTACAGTGACTGTTTTGAGGGGAATCCTCCATAGAGAGCTGTTGAGCATGACATTGAGTCATATCACAGGGTCAAACTATCAGAGATCGGAGGAGTCCCGCTCTGACTGATCTGCAGTCAGTTATATTTTAGTCGGACTCCATCTGTAGTCAGAATCCTGCTGGCCTTGGTCGTGTGAGTGCAGAAGTTGCATATGCTTAAGTGCTACTGCTCAGCATGTCCCCGGGGGTTCAGCTCAGCGAAAGCACGACAGTGTGAGATATTTTGGCTTTGTCTTTTTGTCGAGAAGATTAAACAAGCTGTCATGGTTTGTATGTCAAGATTGCTTTTAAAAACTGTGCAGTGACATGACAGCCTTTAGCAGCAGACCGATGCGTTCACACATGGTGTAGCACATTGGGAAGACAATTTTACCTCATTATGGCAACACTTGCTTCACTCACTACGAGAAGTACTGAGCTTACAAGAGTAAGAATGCTGACAAGCTTTCCATCTTCCCGCAAGAGATGGCGCTTTTCTGAAAGCACCACAGGCATGTTGGAAAAGAAAATGTGAACCACTGCTATGTAGATGTGCTAGTGTTTCCTTTGTGCTCCCAAATGTATTAGCATGGCAGTTTTTCCTGGACCCAGTCTCAAGTACAGCTATTGATTCCTACTCTGCACCGTCACCATGCATGCTGGCAGCTCTGAAACAACACGTGATGGATCATTCCTGTTCTAAATGAGATTATGTTTTTTTCAGCTGTTTCACCAAAACACTATGTGAAGAGATTATGATGCCTATTAAGCGTGGAAAAATGAGGCATTAAATGAATGACTATAACAGTCAGAGCCCATATGCTCCATTTAAGGTTTTGAGTGGTTTCTAAACAAATACAGAACACGTTAACCATGCTGATTTCAAAGGCTGTATTGATCAATGCAAGGAGAGATTGGCAGGCTGATTGACACATTGATTAATTCCACCGTACACTGCGTTTGTGAATCAATTCTTAATTTTTTTCTTTTGAGAGGTTAAATTTGTTTGGGTTGGTGTGCCTGGAATCAAAACCACGTGAAAGAATGGTAACACAAGAACATATTTTTGATGTTTCTAATACAGCTTTTCTGAGACAAGCAGCTGAAATGTGGAGTCATAAATCAATCCAACAGACTGTTAAACTAAATTCATACATCACAGTTCACGCTTGAATGTGTTTGTGTTAAAAAAAACAACAACACCAAAAAACAACTACTGCTGCTTTACCCTGCAGGACAGTCTCTTCTCTTTGATATGGGACCACAAAATCAACGATAATATAGAATTATGAGGTAAAATTAAAACATAATTCTGTTTTGAAAATTGCAAAATACAGCCTTGGGTACATTTCTCCTGAGAAAGTGTTCCAGTTAAGATATGTTTGAGAAGTGAAACTAGTACACGCTAATGCAAGGGACCTGTGCACAATGAAAGCATATGTAGGTGTGCAAATAGCACAATATATGTGTGTTAAGGTTTCCCCTGCTGTTTTCAGTTTTTCTGCTCAGGTGTGTGACTGCGGTCTTTATAAAAGCTGCATGTGTATGAGTGAGCAACCTCTCCTAAGCAGTAAGCAATGTATCCACAGCTGCTCTGAACGGATTAACATAATGATGTCTGGGAGTCCTGTCGGCCAGAACGCACACAAAGACCTGGGGAAGCCAGCGTGAAATTAAACGGAAGAATTTACAATTCTGGTTGTGAGGCATACTTACAGAAAGGTTGAGAGGAGGCTAGTCCCAATGAGAATTGTCAAGCTTCTGGTAGGACATCATGTCCTGTAGTAGGAGACTTCTGCCTCCCCTTTCCCTCTCTCTCTCTGTTGTTTTTACCATTCTGAAAATCTCTGATTTGGACTTCCAGACTATGTTAGAAAAATGACTGCTCTTTTTTTTTTTAGATATATTTTGGAGAAGGGATTTTGTATGTTATGAAAAACAAATCAACACTAAAAGCAAACTGAGGATGCCCAATCTTGGTGGTGGTGATGATGATGGTGGTGGTGGTAGTGGTGGGGGGTTGAGGGTGGGGGGGTGTATTAGTAATTTTGCTTGACCTGCTTTGATTCATTGCACCTACAGAGACTCTTCTCTGTATATAACCTTGGAAATTAATCATAAAAGAATAAGCTGGGTGCAAAGTCTGCTAAGAAACATCAGATTGCTTTTCTGTGTGTGAGATAACAACGATGAAAACACACACTTCATCAAAGGTGAGAGAGACGGTCAAATGACACGTTAACATTATTTGCTTATCTCCGCTGCTGCAGCCCGCAGTGGCCGGTGTGCAAGACCCACGATAATCCCAGCAAAGGCTCGTCTGATCTCGTTTGGACAAAATGGATCCCAGTACTCCACCTTTAGGAGTATTAGGTGATATTTGACAATAAAAAACGAGTTCCACTTTGTGTCGTTAAGGCGGAATAGAAAAACTACGGCGACCCGAGTTAAAAGCACGGGCCGTACTGCATTAGTAACTCAGCAGACATTAATCATGCAGTTGTCGAGGTCAGTAGTGTTCCTGCCTCTCAGCATCCTGCAGCATTAATGGGAATGTGTTTGTGCAGGATCTAAGCTTGTTTTAACTTTCTCTCTTCAGTGTGTTTCCTTGTTTATGTTGTTTGTGTAAAGCTATTTTATTGCTCAAATATGTACCTTCATTTTTGCTGCCAATATGTTTATTTGCAGATGCTCTCCTTGATGACTTTTTGCTGACCTACCCAGTGTTCATGTCAACCAGTGATTTATGCCAAGCTCTGCTGGGACAATATCCTTTAAACACACGTGCATCTCTCAGACCAGCCGTTAACCCAGTGCTTCTACTGACTCTGCTCATGCTTGTATATTGCAACTGATTCCAGCAAATCTAATCTTTAACCAAACCCCACCTATTGCACCAAGCGTCAGAGAGGGAAAGAGGACAGGAAGGAGGCTCTGGAGAGGAAACAAAAACTCCTGCACCTAGTGTCACAGTGGATGTCTCTCTGTAAAGACTTCCTGCGAGAGGACGAACATGTCAAACTCTTCATGAAGGTAGGCGATGCTGAGTGAGCGGGAAAGGGAGGAAACTGGGTGTGGAGCCAAAGTGGAGAAATGAAAACTGATATTTCCTTCCAGACTTTATATCGCTACATGCTGGACGATCTTTACGAGCACCCGACTCTGGAGAAGGATGTGGGGGAGCTGCAGAGACTCTACCAGCTGCATCGTAGACAGTGAGTAGCTATGCAACAGCTTTGTTCATCACGCAGTAACAGAAGCAATGTACAGTGGTTTGGAAAAGTGAAAAGCACTGCGCAATATCCAGTAAGAGCAATGAACTTTTAAAGGTCTGAAACAAGTCTCTGAATACAAAGACTGAGCTTCTTCTGCATGGTTCTCTTTTTAGCTTCTCATCAATGCTTTCATTCAGAAAGTGAAAAGTAATTTCTGTGTAACGGGGTGTTATGAGCACAAACAGCTCTTTATCTCAAATCTCCAAAGCTGAGGAAAACAGGAACTTAATGAGAAGCTGTGAGAAATGTTTTTCATGTTATATGAGGAAAAGGAACTCCACAAATGAATAACAGATACCAGATAAATATCATGAACTACTTTCTTGTTAAGAAATGGTGCAAAACATGAGTTTCGTAATGAGTTAAAACAACAAAAAAAACTCCAATGGTGAATAATGTCACTTTGGCGTATGAATAGTTTAGGCAGAAGGTCATAATGCAATGTAGTCAAAATAAACAATCTTTATAAAGATGCACATGTTTTTAAATCTTGGGTTTGAATAGAAAAAACTCTGATCATGGCAGCACAATAACAGGCAAACTCTGAGGTGTAGCCCAAAGTTTGTAAATGCACTTGATATTACCACAATAATAGTGACTGTTTTAGTAGTAGTGACCATAACGTGCTGATAATTTATCAAATACACAGACTTGTAGCTTTAAATGCATTGCTCAAGCTCAACAGTGCAAATGTTAAAAAGTAAATGTAAGTTATGCACAGACATACTGAAATGAGACATGTACCCACATACATGTGGTTATAGAGAAGAGATACCACTCATGAGGACAAAAGCACCCCCATGGGTGCTCACTGGTTTATAATGAGAATGGGTTTTATTAAAAGAATTATTTACAACATACTTTGGAGAAACAAAATATTAGTTGATGTATTTCTTGTGGATGATGCTGTGCACGTGCTCGTAACCGATGTGTATAACATGTTTTACATGCAGCTGCGTTTCAGTCTTGCGCTTTTATTTTGTTGTAAAAAGTTGAACCTTTATGTAAAAATAGATTTTGATTGAATAAAAATGGCCATGGGTTCGCTTTCTGACATTAGACAGCGAACAACCCTCAGTCACAGAGACATTGCCACACCCATACTCCCCTTCCCCTCCTCTTCCTCAGCCGCCAAACTGAGCTTCTCCCCCGAGGATGCTCCAGCCCACCGCCTTTTAGGAACCAGCGCAGATAATTCAGGCTGGCTTTGCTGCTTCTGTGTGACACTGCCTTATTACATGTTTATGCCCAGGAAGGGAAATCCACAACACCCACTCCATTAGACCAGTGGACTGCGCGTGGGGGTGTTCCTGACAGTAGTCTTGTATTTATGAGCTTTCCACAGTCAGTCTCACCCCTCAGGAGGACAAGCTTGACTGGTTTGTGGCAATCTGCTGCAGAGTGAAAAGAGGCCATCTTTTCTTTTTTTTTTTTTTTGTATAGGCAGAGGCCACCCATCGGCCTTCATCTGGCTTTTGTGAAAACAAGCTCAAGCCATACGACTACATGAACTTAGAGTGAAACAAAACTTATTTTCTTGCGCTCTGCCATCGCGTGGCGTTACAGCTCTCTCTGAGCTCGTTGCCATCCGACAGCTGTTCTGCTTTTTTTTTTTTTGAGGAGTAAAAGAGCCCGTTAAATGAAAAGCCGTTTTGAGATGACAGAGGGAATCAGGTTTTTCATTAGCGCCGGCTTGCTGCTGGCCTCTGAGACGGGATCCCTCAGGACAGGCTTTGTGCCAACACGCCTATTGTGATGCAGAGCCCAGTAAAAGCCGAGGGATGATAATGGACACAGGGCTATCCATCGTGCTCGCTAGGACTAACCGATGAGAATAGGGTGATTAGATGAAAGGATCACGTTTGAAGGTCCAAAAATCTGCTAACCTCTCCTTGAAATTGAGCTTCAATAATAGACTAACGATAGCAGAGGAGTATATAGGATACAATATGAACTCTCTCATTACACTGATTATAGACTATGTGAAGAGATAAGTTTTCATCCACAGCTCCTTTGTGAAAACACACTTTTTTTCCTTTGTTTATTCCAGTACGGGGGATGAACGTTCACCTCACAGAAAGGTAAGTAAAACTCTTCACTTCACAACATTTAAAAGTTCAAGACTTTATTAAAAAAAAAAGACCTGGCTGTCGTCATTAACATATTTGGTCTCAAGGCCACTGGCCTCACACTTCCTCGAGTCATTGTTGTGTGGTTCAAACCGAAATGCTCAGTGTTCTCAGGCAGAATGAATGGTTATCAAAGTCCACGCATTTCCCTTCTTTTAGAGCAAAGCGCTTTTCCACCAATTGAGCCTGAAAGAGAGCGGGTTCCAGTCGAGAAGCACGCACAGGGAGACCAAGGAAGGTCAGTCATACATCATGGCATTTTTCCCACATTCCTCTCATCATACGCCGTTTCCAAAGTAAATGAAAGGAGGCAGTTAGTCTGAACTGTAAGACAAAGGGTGTCTTTCCAGGGAATGAGTGAGGCGTTTGGAAATGCAGGTTCCTGATTTAATGTGCGACCTATGAGCACCTTTTTCTACCTTATTTGAATCAAATTTTGAAGGGCAGGCTCACCCAGATTCTTTTAACAAATGACTAAATCTTGGCTTTCATATATGACAGTATCCTAGAAAGAGGAATGATGAACATTCAGTGTGTAATGTAACACGGTAATCATCATAAAACCAGTAATTAAGAATATACTTGTTATAAATCAATAACGGGCAGTATGAGATCTGAATCGAAGCGCGTGTAAACAGTAGACTCCTCCCTGCCTCCGGGCTTGATGGATGCTGGGATGTGGTCAACAGGAGCCATTATAGGTGCATTTTATGGTACAAATTAATGAAACAATATTTTTTCCCTGCCCAGTGCTGTGTCGTGTGTATGTCGCTATGGACTCGTACCTGAGTATGAGGGTACCTTCGGAGGTGGTGGCCCAGGAGCTGTTGCAGGCAGTGGCAGAGAGGATGGACGTCCCTCACGAGGACCTGGTACTTGTGGCGGTTACTTATTCTGGAGGTAAATGTCATTATGAATGAACAGCAGCAGCACGAAGCAACCACCGAGGCCATTCATGGCGCTGCATGTCCTGCATAGAAACATCTAACAGCTTTTTTCATTTGAAGTTGATGCACATGAATAACCTTTTAAAAATAAGCTGTTTTTAATACTTATGCTTGAAAAGCTTTACAATTTAACACCAGAGTAGAACCCGGTATGGCTCTGATAATATCATCTCCTGAAAGTAAATATTTGTCTTGAAAAACATGGTTATTTTCTTTTGTACATGTGGTTTATTTCTGTGTTGAGCTGGGTTTTAAGCCCAGATGGGAGACATAAACATCCGGGCTGACGTAAATGTCTCCCGAGCTCAGGGGGAGAATTGTCACAGTCCAATAATTTGAAATCAATGTCTATTATCAGTGGCTGAAGTGACTGTGTTTGTCAGAGCAGAACCTGCCACAGTCTTATTTCTAACCACTGACTGCTGATCACATGGCACCTGTCATATATTCAGTAATATTTGACCATTGGTTATATGTTTTATTCCTCCAGGTAGACTCCTCCTGCAGCCTCAGGACAGAGTGTTTTCCAGTTCTTTGTGGTCAGTGGGGAGGCTGCATGTGTGCAGGAAAGACCTTGGCGAAATCCTGGTGAGAATATCATAACTTGTTAGTTTCGTGAACAGACTACTGAACAGGTTTAGCCCAAAGAATCAGAAAAGCCTGGGTTTACTCCAGAAGTTTCTACATAATGAGAGCATGAGAAGCACAAGAGATGAAAAATGACCACAAAGAGAAAGAATAAACTCGCAGAGAACGTCCTCTTCTGGGAACAGAGATGTCTTTCGCAATTTTGATCAAATCATTCAGTCTTGACTACTGTGATCAAATGATAGTTGCTCATATTTACCGTCCACGTCAGGGGTGTCCCAAGTCGGTCCTCGAGGGCTGCTGTCCTAAAAACTGCTGATAAAACATGATTCTAATGAATGATTATTAACAGGTTGTCATCCAGGTCTGAACAACTCTGTCAATGTCACAGCCACTTGTGTCACGGTGTGAAGAAGCAGGGAAACATCTAAAACCTGCAGGACTCCGGCCCTCGAAGACCGACTTTGGACACTCCTGGTCTCCATGTTCATGTCTGTCTTTAGGAAATAATGCTGAAACAGAAGAAAACCGCCAACTTTGTTCTCCCTTGTCAGAACCTGTTCACAGAAAACTCAGAGCTGCAACAGAGGACGGCACGCATCCTGACTTTAAACACATGGGATGTGGCTGTGGCACTCACTGAGGTTGACTGGGCAATTTTTGACTCAATGCATGAGGTTTGTCTCACAACTTGAATAAGTACTAGCAAACATGCACCTTAAAAGTACAGTCTGTACGCACGTACAGTAAGAGCATATTGCCGCTTGGCTCAATCTCCGGGTATATGTTGTTCCTTTGCAGCAAGAACTGGTCTACTTCACCTTCAAACGGCACGTCTGCAGTAACCACACAATGCCGTTAGAGCTGCTTCTGCAGCGCTGCAATGAAGTCCAGCTGTGGGTGATGACTGAGGTGTTGCTGTGTCCAACACTTTGCAAAAGAGTCCAGCTCATCAAGAAGTTCATCAAGATTGCTGCCCAGTTAGTAACACCGTTTACACCCACTGCACTACGATAAGACACTCAATTGCCATCATTCTGTACTGCTGTACTGCAAGGACATTGCTCCCTCTAGTGGCTACATAGTAGACTGCATTTCCTTTCAATGCTGCTCGGTGTCATCCTGTGACATAAACGTTGATGTTTTACAGCTGTAAAGCACAGAGGAACCTCAACTGTTTGTTTGCCATCATTATGGGCCTGAATGCTGCAGCTGTCAGTCGCCTCAATCAGACTTGGGAGGTTAGATTATATTTTTTTTTTCTTACAAAAGTTCTTTTCTAATTATGCCGTCTTAATATGAAGCTAAACAATCTGGAAAAAAAATAACGTTTCTGTCCCTACAGAAAATTCCTGGAAAATTTAAAAAGCTGTTTTCAGAGCTGGAAACTGTCACAGTAAGTGTACTCAGTAAAGACCATTACGTAACACATGCTATATTTTACATGAGCTTAAATTAATAGCTTTGACATTAATCCATACTGTTCCAGGGAATATAAACCCATTGTTTATTGCTATAACAAACAGATGCTTTTTATTTCTAAAAATGGGCTGAAACATCTGGGATTTTGCATGATCAATAGCATCTAATCCTTGCATAATTCAGCTCTAACAAGGCATGCATGCACAGGCACACACAGTCACCCCAGGAGGATAACACTAATTCTGAAAATGTCCTCACAGGATCCTTCCCTGAACCACAAGGTCTACAGGGACTCCTTCAAGAAGATGAAGCCTCCAAAGATCCCCTTCCTTCCTCTGCTCCTCAAAGGTGTGCACATGAGTTTAATAATTCAGTATTTGACAACCACTTTGATCAGACACATTTTAGATTTACAAGCAAACCAACATTTAACCTAAAATACCTTTCACTGTAGAAAAAAATGTTTTTCTTTTTGCAGATATTACATTTGTTCATGAAGGCAACAAGACATTTCATGATAACCTGGTGAATTTTGAAAAGCTGGTAAGCTTGTGTGTTCTTATAACAATGTGATTTACTGCACAAAAAAAAAAAAAAAAAAACACAGGTGAATTTGAAATGATGAATGAATGGCTTTCTATTTTCAGCACATGATAGCAGACATGGCAAGGCTCATCCGGCAGTGTCAGAAGGACCACATGGGTAAGACTTTGGATCATAACAGACCACACTAGATAATGCGCGTACAAAAAAAAAAAAAAAAAAGAAAATCTATGTATGTACTCTTCATGCTTTGTATTTATGGAACCTGCTGACAACATACTGGGAAAGAAAATGGAGACATTGATAAATGTAGTTTATCGATTGTATCTTCATATTTGCATTCTGTGCCCTAGATTATTTTCTTCTTCTTCTTTGGTACATTTAGGTGCACACTGTAAAATGAACAAATATACTAAAAAGGTCACAAAGATTGTGAAAATTACTATAATCTCATACTCATATTTTGCTAGGCCTCAGCATTAATGTGGCCCTAATTCCAGACATGGCCCCTGGACAATTTCTATCCGGCCCTGCTTAAATTAAAGCAAAACTATAACATTTATGAACATTGCATTCTGGTAGTGATAGTAGTAGTTTAGTTTACCAGTTTAGCTGGTAGTTTAAACACTATTACTCACAAATGTAAACCTAAAGACAGGATTTTGATAAGCCACAAGAGAATTGCTGTTTGCATGAAGTTCATACATTTTTTTTCCCCACCAATCATATTGAATACATTACAAACATATATTAATGTGAAAACAAGAAAAAATACCTTGAATAGGAATTTGGCCTAATTTCCATGCAGAATATTTATTTAACTTTTTATAAAACAGTCAGGCATTTCATGCTGTTATACAAAACCATGAAACTGAGCAAGTCAATGCCTGACAGTGAATTTTGAAAGACTGGATGATGGAGGTGGTTGGAAAACTCTGTCCATGTTTTTAAAATTGTCTCATGTTGACTTCTTGAACTATATGAATATCACTCAATAGGAAAAAAATGTTGCCCACCCCTGATCTAATCACACCAGTGAATTCCTGCACAGTCTCAACATGCTTCCAATTACTAGAAATGCTTCACTCAGGACTTTAATATGCCAGCATCCACCCGCTTCCTCCTCAACCCACAAATGGCCAACAAATAAATCAATCACCCAAAGCCAACTCACACTGCAAACAACACTGTTGGTCATCTTGACACTTGAATGTAACATATCTAATCCCCAACTTAAACTTTAAAAGCATTAGGTTATTATTAAATTGTTAAGGGGGGACCTTCACAGCAATGTCTGGAAAATCTAACATAGATTTAATGTTATACAATATTTTCCAATTAACATAAGTCCAAATCAATATGTCAAATATCTCACTCGACTCTAAAGTTTTTGTCTTTAAAATTTAATCAAGTAATCTAGTGAGCAGCTTTTCATTCTTTGAACAATCATTATTGAAAGATGAGTCTTGTGGTAATATGTTATTCAAACAAAACAACTTAGGAGATTACAGAAACTGATAAAACTAACTTAGGAAACCTGCAAGGACAGTTAAAGGCCTGCAAGGACAGTTGAGAACCATCATCTTAGAGACAAAAATGTGGTAGAAAAAAAATCTTTTGAATTCTCGTGATTGGAGATTACTTAAATATCTGTGAATTTAATCAAATCTGATAAAAAGAAAATTAACATCAGAGCTCCCTAAAATGTTTAATAGTGAAGGAAAGTGCAAGAGACAACTCTGGACACTGGGATAAAATTGCTGTGTGGCCTTAAGAAAATAGTGATTTAATTAAAACCAGAAAAGCTTCAGTGTGCAAGCGAAAATGAAGACTCTGAAGCAGCAGCAAAAAGCTGATGTGGTAATGAGCACAGATTTATGTTACATCTCCAACAAATGCAGTCAGCTGGCAACCTGAATTTACTCAAGGGCCAGGTTTTTTTTTTTTATTATTTTTATATTTTATATATATATATATATAGTTTTATATATATATATAAATATATATATATATAAATATATATATATATATTAATTTCCTATTATGACAATCTGATAATGCCTGGTTTCATCAGGCTTAAAATGTGAAAGAGTGGTTCAAGGGGCATGAGCAACATCATTTTTTCACATGCATTGATAGTCAAAGTCTCCAGACTCCAGGCTTCGTAGGATTTATGGATTTAAATATTACATGTTATCAAAGCAAAGCAAGCTCATGAAAACAGTTTCCTCTGAATGTGTGCTATAATCAGAAGCTAAAACCTGTTGAAACAAAATATAATTGTGTTTAGTGTTCCACAAGTAGAATGAAGTCATTCAATGAAAAAGTAGGAATTAGACTCCACAGGTAAGGTTTTCATTGCCACATACAAACATGTCCCTCTGATCAAATAATCTGTAAAGTATTAGATATTTGTAGCTTTACAAGCAAAAATTTTTTCATCAAACTTCACTTGAACGAACACTGAGAATTTACAAAATTGCACTAGATTTATTGTGGATGCTGCTGTAATGGCCTGGAACTAAAATACTCTGCTTTTATCCCAGGAAATGGAGTCAGCCAGAAGAGCAGCTCGGAGGTGCGAGCCTACATTGATTACCTTCATATCATCGACAATCAGCAGACTCTGTTTGAACTGTCACACCGGTTGGAGCCTCGCGCTTAGAGAAAAGCTCTGTCTACACTTCCCACTCTGTTGAATTGCTGAGGAACAATCTATCACTGTCTCATCTTGATCGCTCAGGGCTCAGTCAGCAATCACAGGAATACTGCACGAACCGGCCTGAGCACAGGATTAGAACCTTTTAATCTGGAGATAGAAAAAACAAAGCAGTAAAAGACACATCTTAGGATGACTGCATGGATGCACACCAGTGCAACTGATCCACAGCCTCTGACGGCAGACTCAGACATTACCACCCAGCTGCAGAGCTGCAGTGCCAGCAGTTTAAGAGCAACAACAGCACAAGCGCTGAGCTGCAGACGTTTATCACTAGGTCTACATTTGAGAGGCTCAGCTGCTAATGCAGTTCCTCCTCTTGTCCTGCAGATGGTGCAAGTTTGCAAGTACAAACATTTGCAAGCCAGAATTCATAACTCTTAACAAAACTAGGTTTTGCAGGTGCAGTACTAGAACTTAAAAATGTGTGAAAAGCCCTATTGAAAAAGTCCGATTAGTAGCCTCTTTTGGAGCTTTCAGCACATCACAAAGCTCTCTGATCATACAACGCCATCTGATTCATGATACGCCTTTTGGAACGTGTGTGAAAACATCAGGCTACAGAGGTTGTTTCATCAGATTTAACCAAAGAACATTAAAACAAAGCAGTCCTTTACACAAGCTTCTGTATCTCAGCTCAGTTCACATGTTCTTTAGCCAGATGTAAAAGTTTCACTTCTTGAAAGTGTGCAGTCAGTGGACAACAAGCAGACGTTCCTAAATCAAGATAAAAGAAATTGTGACAATGATTGTTTAATATTTACATTTTTTATATTAAGCTCATTTATGTATCTTTCCATTACAGAACTTTTCATGCAGTATTTTATTATTTACAAGGTCAGCATCATAGTTGCTTTGTACAACTAGCACAGAAAACTAGCGATTTTATAGTACACTGTATTTTTTGTTAGGTAAGATATACTTATTCACATTAGTGATAAAACCCACAATAAAAATACTATTTGCTCATCTTTTTCAAAGAATTGGCAGAAGGACCTCCATCTAGTTTAACTGTGGGCAATCAGTTAAAAGAAAGCTGCAGGTTACGGTTACACCCCCGTAATGCTGTAAGAACATTTTAGACATCACCGTTACCTTTTGGTTTGTGACAGTGAAAGAAAGACAAATTGACACCCACAAAAGTCATTTGACTTTTCATGACAAATGTGTTGGTAGGGGAAAATAAGCATAAAGGATTTAAGCTAAAGTGTCCATGTGAATATAGAGCAATAGCAAAATCAAATGCTACAGCACCTTCTTGACAAAAATAATAAGAGAAGAATAATAAAAGCCATTGGTTTATGTGCAGTGTGTAGAAATACTACTGTGTATAAGATTAGTGTGTACTCAAGTTAAGACTTCCGACAGGTCAAATCAGACCAGTTTAAGTGTTATGTGTTGTTTGTTGACTTCTTAGCTATTTTTTTTTTTTTTTTCAGTGTATTTTAAATTTGAAACCCTGCCATTGTCATGAAGACAACGTGCTTTAGCAGAATCTTATTCTGGGAAACATTTTTATCATTAACAATGTACAGTTTATTCTATTTATACATGTATATAATTGAAATTCCAGAAAATTATATTTATTTCAGAATTATTTATTTGTTCTATCAATACAACTTATGACATTTCTGTTTAATAGAATTTGTACACAGTGTTTTGGTTGGTCTGTATGACATGTCGAGCCATGACCGACCACCACTGTCATCTGTGCATGCAATAAAATATTTTTTATCATCACGAGCTGCTTATTATAAAGCGTGTTCATGGAGGAGATTTACAGTCAGTTAAAACTGGCCAAGTGTAGTTTCTAACACAAGAAGCAACGGTCTGGTTAACCCAGTTCACAGCAAAGATCAAACTTATACAGTTTAAACTCCTGAAATACAGAACTTCCAAGCAACCATCAAAAAGACAAAAGACTTTATGAAACTTGATGAACATTATAAAGAAAAATTACTATTTTATTTGTATAATATTACATATGCTAAGTACATAAATTCCAGTTCAGTTTAGTTTATTTCTATATCACTAATTAACAAGTCATTTCAAAGCACTTTACACATAAAGTAAATAGTTTCAAAGCAGTTGAATTAAACACAGTCCAATTCCAAATATTATCCAGTCATATTGCAATTAAATCCACTTGAAATTCATATAATGTCAATTCATAAATAACAGCCTAGTGAAGGAACCTAACAGATTATATTGAATCTTCACTTCAATTCAATACCTCGTTTGAAGCAGGGAAAGGCAATGACCGAAACGAAAGAAAAGGAAAAGTACTTAGCATTTATAGTATAACATACTATTCAATTTATTGTATTTTTCTGTCAGTGTTAAAATAAGACAAACAGAGAGAGGAGTGAATATACTACATCAATAGGTGTTTAGGGAGTAAAAAGGAATCCACAAGACAGTTTGCTGGCTAAAAAAAACTGAAAACAAAAGAAAAAGATTTATTGCAAAAATTTGTACAATTAATTAAAGGTTATTTCATCAACTCTAAATGTACCGTATTAGGTAATACTAATAAATTTTGGTTCTGGGCTACTTATTAACACAGTTGTGCACCTTAAAAGTAAAACAAGTCAAAGAGCAACGGTGCAGTTATGAAACTTATTTCTGCTGACTGCACCTCTTTGTGAACAAATCTTCAGAGTCAATCTTTTGAAAAACACTCCACTGATTTTGATTACAGTTTTGCATCATTTATATTATTGTAAACTACACAATACTTTACACCTTCCAGTGCTTTAAAAAAATTATAATTGTTTAATTAATTATTATTATCATTATTTTATTTTATTTTTAACAAAAAACAAATACTTTTTTCTTTTTGTGCGGCTGTTAGGCGGAGGTGTGACCCAGATGCCCTTTCTGACTTTAACCAGGTGTCCTGCTTGGCCTTTAACATGACTTATCTATGGCACGACCCCTGCTGCGCCAGGCCTCGTACCCTGCCATTTCCTCCCAAACACTGCCAACACTGTATCATTTCCCTGTCACTAAATGACTGGCTAGCTGCTGCTGCGTGCTAATGAGAGGAAGAGAAGGCAGAAGAAGAGAATCTGCAGGAAGACCGCTTTTTCATTTCCCCCCTGCAATACAATACGCAGAATCAATCTTTCATCCTCCATCTGTCTGTCTACAGCCACTTTGGCTGCAGGGAGGAATTAAGAGCAACACAACAGTTATTAGTGTTGAAGAAAATCTTATTTAAGAAGAGTGCTGATTTTACCTCCCCCACCTACCCAGAAAACACCAGTGTGATTCACTGGCTGTAATTTGTATATCACATAGTCATTCGTTTATTCTAGCAGATAATACCCTGAGGTTGTTGTTAGAGAAAAGTTCACAGTCCTTTATTAAAGAAAAAAACTATCCTCAACAATAAAAGAACTGGCTTCTTAAGTAGGTTTATCTCTGAGCATTTCTTTTACAATGGGTTCCAGTGGACCCCCATGACCCTGTAAAAGGATTCAGCAGGTATAGAAGATGGATGGATGGATTTCTTTGACATGTTTTTTTTTTTACAAAGTGCTGTGCAATGCTGCACAACACGATCTCAACCTTAATTCTGGCGTGGCAGCTAATGCTTCTCTGACGTGCAGAACGTATTTCTAATAGGAGTAAAAGTTTAATCTTCTCACTTTTCAATTAACCTCAAAAAACTGGTTTAAAAAGATAACAATGTAGATAAGATTACTCTTTTCTGACACGCATTTAAAGCTAAAGGTTTTATTTGGTTGAGATTAAGTCAATCAGATGCTAACAGAGAGAGGTGACTGATAAAGGATGGGTAACCTAATGTGATGCGTTCTCATACAAAGCTATCAGTGTCTTTGAATAGGTTTTTCCAACAGGCTTGGCTGAATGAATTACACTAGTCTGTTAGTATTCTGCCTCTGGCGCACAAAAGGTCAATGTCAAATGAACCTCATTTAAAAGTCAATAGCAACCACGCACATCATCTCCTGGGAATTTGGTCCGAGAACCATCCAGACAGCATTGTGTATCACTCAGTTAGCAGAGGGCACCCAGAGAGCTTTTTTAATCTTGACCTTCCAATAAAATATGCTCCCTATCCAGAATTACATGGTCTAAAATTGAGACATAAGCTCCCAACAAATCACAGACAGACTCAAGGGAGAGACGCAACAGTGTTGGACACGGACACAACAGGTCCAACACTGGCTGTACAAGTGTCTCTATTTACCCTTCTCCTTTACTTTTGGATCTAAACATATATTTACACATTCTTATATCAATATCGCCAGCAGAAACTGGAGGAAGAACAAAAACATAAAATGAAAACTATAATACTCTGGCTGTTAGTAATTATAACCAATTAGTATAAAAGCTCAATTATCATAATACATGATCCACTACTAATTAAAAAATGCAGATTTTATAACCTGTTTGCAAACTGCTGTAACTAAATGTTAAAAAAATATTCCTACTTTACCTTCCATATTGTCTTATACAGACAAGAGCAAAGCCACTCCAGCACAAATCCACTTAGCTGGAGGCTGTTTGGTTCGGAGGTGGAAGGCCCATACAAAGTTGGGCCCTCGCTGCTTAGTCCGGTAAACTGGACACTCGAAAGTACTCTTGAGCTCCTGCTCCTCCACAGGCACAGCTTTAACATACATCACTGGCATGGCTGGGGTCAGATCTCTCAAGACAGCCTCAGAGATTATGCCAGCCTGAACGTCCCAACGTGCTCCTACAAGGCCAAAGCACATGTTCCAAAAGACATACTGGAAGTTGCAAATTACTGGCTAAAGTATACAAAATCTTTCCGTATATTGATAAAATACAGTAATGCATAGTTAATCATTTATTTATAATACAGTATAGTGCACTGGAAGGGTTTTTTTTTTGGTGGTTAATCAATACTGACCTTCCATGTGGAGTCCGTGGATATAGGCTCCCTCTCTTGGAGGATGTCCAAAGTCTTCCTTCAGCTTCTTTGTTACATCCACAGTCAGAGTCATCTTATCCAGGGGCCACTGATTCTTGTGAGAAATACTCTGTAGCACAGCTGTCAAACATGACTTTGCATGTAAATATTTCTGGTTCTGCTAGTGCATATGCTACAAAATGAATCAGTCTTGGTCACATATTGGAATCTCACCAGTGAGGAAGGACTGTGGGTTAAACAATCCCGAGAGCCAAACAACTGCAGGTAGACCAAAGTCTTGAGTCCAACCATCCAGCTCATGACAGCTACAAATTAGATCATTCAACCTATGCAATAAATAATCTTTTATCAATAATGTGTAACAATAGAAATATATGAAAATTATAATAAATCTTACATAATAAAGGATAGCTGATATAGGGATAAGGAAAACTGAATAAAAAAACTTACCACTGGGCCAGTGTTTTAGTAGAGGGATTAGCCAGTTTGGCCCACGAATCGGGAACAAACTCATTGAACAGTGTGGATTGTAGAGTCTCCATGTTGGAGGAAAAGGTTAGCTCTCCCTGCAGACAGAAAAACCTTTAATTTCATATAGACGTTACTAATACTGTACAGAAATGTACTGGTGGCAGCCAGTCCCAGTTAACTGCACCTTCAGGCCAAGAATAAGCTCATTAAGGGACTTCCTTATTTCTGCTAGCAGAAGATTCATGCGTTCACACTCCTGAAGGCACACAAAGGTATAGGGGCTTCGCTCTGTTGTCTTTGCCATCATCTCTGCCAGGTTGTACTCATCAGGAAGCTTCTCAACAATGTCTTCAATCATAAACATAACCTGACAAATATTGATAAACTTGGTTAGGTATACTTTATATATGTATCTCAGTATCTTTTTCCAGAGTAATGTTCTTTCTGCCTCCACACCTTCTCCTCTATACTCTGAGCCATCCCCTTCCCTCTGGCAGAATGTTGCGGCTGCAGTTCAAGCAGGGTCTTGAAGAGGTTGTCGGAGGTTACAGTGAGGCACTCAAGCGCCGCGTTTGGATGGAGACCATACAAAATTGGGTTCTCAGTGGGAAGATGTTCATCGATATAACTGTGGTAACCAGTGTAGTCCAAGAATGGAGGAGCCAGAAACCCCGGACAGAGAAAGAGATCCTCTTCAAGCTATGAACAGAAAATGTAAAATACAAGAGGACAATAGTTAAACCAATTGTATTTTAATTACAATTTACTTAAAGGTTCATTTTTTTTTTTTGTGGGGTGAGGGGTACAGAACGACTATGAAAGTAAACTATGAAATGGGGTAAACACATGTTGGTCATAAAAGTATCAAATAGAAAACATTAATAGCCTATAAAGGCTAGTAATGGTAGAGAATGCAACAGCTACCAGCAGAACTTGGTCCATTTTACAGTTATTAATACGAGGATGGGAAGCCCCCATAAAAACCTAAGTGCAGTACTGCAATTCAGCTTTATATCTCAAGAGGGCACCATTTACCTTGGAAACACAAAGAAATGCAGTGAATTTCTGTGGATATTCTTTATCATTTGGTATTGCAGAAATCATGACCATCCTAAAAGTCTGTATTTAAATAAATTCATTAAAAAAGCAACAATAAATTTAAATATTCAAGTGTGCAATAATAAAATAGGAAAAATCTATTTCAAGAGTGATAGTGTGTTGAAACCAATGATAAAATGCACTCAGATGTAAAAAGGATTCGTCTCACAAGGCTCCAAGACAACTGACTTACCATTTTAGGATGAATGAATTCCTGCAGATACGTCTTACACAGTCTTCTGTCCCACTCATCGGTAATGTGTCCTCCATACATGATCTCTCCAAAAAGATAGCACAAGTCCTCCCAAGGCACCTGCATGGATGGACATGAAATTAGTTTGTAGATTAATGTTACATCACAAAACATGAGAAAAATAATCACCTGAAACTCTCAAAAGTCTGAAAAGTCATGGAAATTATTTTCAGGATTGTATTTAGGATGTCATAGTTACGTAGACTAATTAGGCTTTATCTATCTATCTATCTATCTATCTATCTATCTATCTATCTATCTATCTATCTATCTATCTATCTATC
>JAOWBL010000008.1:8729345-8757229 GCA_028564865.1 Zenarchopterus dispar
CTATCTATCTATCTATCTATCTATCTATCTATCTATCTATCTATCTATCTATCTATCTATCTATCTATCTATCAATCTTTAAATTTCAATTCTTCCTTTAAAACATCAAGCAGCAATGATTGGTTCATATTCCTTTTAATAGTGATACTTTTTGTGAGATATAGGGAAATGATGTGTCTTTACACATACTGATCTAACGTATGACAGAGGAGTCCTTCCCTCATTGGGAGATTATGATCCGTGAGGGTGAAGGAGGAAGAAAAGAACCTGTGATTCATAACAAATTACAAAAGCTGTAGGTTCACAATCATTTGTACCTGTATTGTTTTGCAAATTGCTTCCTTCATCAGCTCTAATTGCAGTGATCACTTATGTAGCGTTGTGAACTGTCACACTGGCTGCATGTAATTACATTTAGGATAACGCTTCATTGCCCTCCTAATGAATTCTCTGTATACGCACATACAGGTTACTGTTTGGTTAACATAATGAAGGACATTCGTTTTTTGGAGGGCAGAATTCCTCGGAGATGTAATTGGTTATGAACAGAGTAATAGGATTTCTAAGAGAAATGCATTTGGAGTTGTGAGGGCTGCAGCACTGAAAGAATGGATTTTTTGTCTTTGTGAAATAAAGCTAAATTATAGGTTGTGTGTTCGCAGTTAAAAGAAATTTAGAAAAAGGTGAAAATGAACATTTCTAACAAATAACACTGGAACAAAGGATTTCAAAAAATAACTAGAGACACTCCACAGTAATTCAACAATCCTGTTTGACAATAACCTTACTGTTAATACCATTATTATTCTAAATTTGATAACCTTTGAAAGTCTTGGAAAAAGAAGTTTCATTATGTTAATCAAAATAAGAATAAAAGAAAATCAAAGTGAGCCATAAAATAGTGATATAATTAAAAATACTTTAGTGTTGGCCTCTAGGTAGTTGAACAACACGTTGGCTGAGATGGTGAGGTCTCCTGTGCTGAAGGGGTAGTTGTGGTTCCATCCTTGTGAACCAAATTTACGGCGCTCTGTTACGCAGGCATGGAAGAAGCAAAGGGAGAAGAAAATAGAGTTGAACTCTTGCTCTCTAGAACAGATTTCCAGGGTATCCTAAGAAAAGAAAAAAATGAGAAGGAAATGAAAAATGAGATGCAGATTTCAGTGAATGCAAGTCAAACGACATCAGACATAAAACTTATTGAAAATCCTTTTTAAATGTTCTGCACACCTGAGTGAAGTTGTTGAGAGCTGCATGCAAGCTGGCATTCATGCCAGTGGGTGGCTCATTTGTGATTTTGATGGCATTCTCCAATATGCCTCTGGGGATTATATGCTGCTCAGGATTCTGTACTGGTTCCCCAGTGATGAAAACCCGAAAGCTCGGATGACTATCCAAAGCTGCTGTCTCCAGAAGAGCATCCAGGGAAGGAAGCCAGTGAGCCACAAGGTGTACATTCTGGAGAGGAAAACATACCAAGAGTATTAGAGTAATAATTGCAATCAAATGTTTTTGTTTTCTGTAGTCATGGTTCTGTTTAAATCAACGACAGTCCAAAAAGGTTAATTCCATAAGGGTTTATGCTATGAGAAAGCCCCCACTGACCCACTGAGCTGCAGCCTTCCCTCTAAAGGAGCCATTTATGGAGCACATTTAACCAATTATGGCTTTTATTGAACCAAATTGAGTTTATTTCCCTTGTTCCAGGGATGAGATAATATCATTAGGTGCAGTGTAGAGAAGCCTCAAATGCAGCCTGAATCTGTACAGTAACCCACTCAGTAAGTGTCACGGTGCTATACCTGCAAAATGACCCAGAGTCCCTGTTCAGTGGCATTCCTGAGAACCTTCTCAGCTACCTCCTCTTGTCCTTGTCCCAGAGACACATTGTGTAAAGTGTCCTGATCAATGGAAAACCCTAGCTTTAACCCTGCACAAAAAAGTATATTTAGAAATACTTAAACCAAGTAATACAGGATAAATAACAAATATTGTATGCATACAGTGCTACCTAGTTTCTCTACATCTCTGAGTGGATCCACCCCAGGTGAGAGGATGAAGAACACAGGGGTTGAGGGATCACTGTCTTCATATAGCTTTTCAAATTCCAGTCGCATAGTCTCCACATATTTGCTTCCCATGCTTTCCTCCACAAACTTCCTACAAGAAGACATTATCAAATGCTCAGGAGATAAATACAAATCTTCTTTGAGTTTTTCACATACTGTAATGCGTAGGTCATCCTATCAGGGCGGAGTGCTCTCAGGATAATGAGCTTCTGAAGGGAACTCTTATTCTTCCAGTCCTGAGGAAGCTTTTCATTTTCAGGACAACTGGACTCAACAATCTTCCTCCAGCGTTTCGGTGAACTTTCTATGTCTCTGTCAAGTCCACTGAAGCCTTCCATTGCAGATATAGTCTATATCACAATAACAGACATTAGTATTCAATTAAGCAATGGATTAGAGCATGTAGACATATAAATCTCTCTTACATGTGTTACAACTCAAACTTAATGGCATATACTGTACCTTAATGGCTTCCCAGGCATGCGGAGAGAGGAAAGTCACTGGACTAAGTTTGCTGGCTTCCACTGGGAAGTGCAGTAGGAAGTCAAATTCCTGGGCATCAATTACCCCTTTTTTGAGCAGAATCTAAAGGGAAGGATCAAGGGCACTTTATGATCTATGTAGTATCAAACTCTTTTCAAACATGAACCATAAACTGCAAGAAAACTCTGGAACTGGGTTAATTTGTATGGGCAGAATAAGTAGCAGTGAATGTGAAATAGTCACATGAAGGACAGCTTTCAAAGTAGCACAATTCCTATGAAGAAAACAGTTGGCACAATGACAGATAATTGCATCATGCCATAAGAAACCAGCCCCCCTGTCAGAATCAACTGTGTGAACAGCAGCCATGGAGCACAGTGTGAGAGGTAATCAATAGCAGCGTATGGTATTGCTGACTGCTTTTAATTGAAGTTAATGTGGGGGCAGAAAAATACTTTGATTGATGAGGATGACAGCAAGCTCCACCTTTGAGGCGGACCTGGGCCCCTCACCTGGAAGGCAGTGTGTGACAAGAAGGTTAACTTGTCTCTCTCAAACAGGCCCTGGCTGGTGTACAGGAATACAGAATAGGTGATGGCCTCGGTGAGGGTGTGCACCCTGGCCCTCACATCCTCATCCTTTTCAGCATGCTTCATTGCTTTGTTAAACACTGAGTTAAAAGTCTGAAACACAACCAAAAAGAAAACACCCTGATAATGTAGTAGGGTAGGTTATAACACTGGAATGACAGGCCAAATAACAAAAAAGAATCTGAATATGTTATAGTGTGGTCTATGTTAAACCTCACATGGAAAGCTATAGCTGAAGGGGAAACTGTGGCAAAAACAAAATATTAGAATTGATGATGGATGATAGTTGTGTAAAAAAAATAAACAAACAAAAAAACTGTGTCCCCATGAGAGAACTTCAGAGCTTCACCTTGAGGGAAAAGTGGTACATGGGGTTAATCTTGCTCAGGTCATTGATGATGAAGAAGAGCAGTGACGCTCTCTCAGCTGCTGGGCGGTATAGTTCTCGAGCCTCGTTGATCTTTGTCTCGTTCTCTCTGGCCTCCACCACCTGTGTGTTCCAGTTGCACACAAAATGAGCTATTAGGCTCTCAGTCATGCTCCAAAACCAATTCATTACATATTCTCTTAACTATACATCATTTCCAGCAAATGCAATAAAATCAGGTTGTTGTTGTTGCATGACACAAAAAAACACCTGAGAGGCCAAAGGAAAACAAAAAACCCTAGCCACAGAACTAGTCTGGTGTTATAACTTTACCTTGGACTGGATGTGAGAAGCCATGCTCTTGGTGTTTTCAAGTTGCTCGACCAGAGAAATATCATCCAGGAAATTCCCCTGCGCTGCAGATAAACGACTAAGGAGATCATCTTCAAATCTCTTCAGCTCAATCTTAAAGTGGT
Organism: Zenarchopterus dispar; assembly: GCA_028564865.1. Classification (NCBI taxonomy): domain Eukaryota; kingdom Metazoa; phylum Chordata; class Actinopteri; order Beloniformes; family Zenarchopteridae; genus Zenarchopterus; species Zenarchopterus dispar. The sequence continues at coordinate 8,733,331 of JAOWBL010000008.1, forward strand.
TCTGCTGTGTGGTCAGCTGCATCTTGGTAAATTAAAAAAAAAAAATCAAATTTATTGATTTTTCTATTTAGCATTATGAATATTAAAAATATTTCATGCAGAAACTCATCAAATCCAGACATTACTCTGAGTCTTCAAATTTAACAAAATGTTTACCTTTTGGGTTTCCAGGTCAGGTCTCTCGTAGGACACTACTTGTCCAAGCAGCTGCTCCTCCAGGCCCACGGGAGTCACGGTGAAGTTAATGAGAGAGGTCTGGGCCTGGAGCTCAGGAGGAAAATGTGGACTGGCCAATTTGGTATGAAGAATGAGTTGAAAGTTACTATTGTACTCACACTCCTTGCCCCCAATGAGAATATACCTGGATAAGAGTGAGAGCACAAAAAAATCTGTTAAAACAAAATTATTTCCCAGTTTCTGGAGAGCATAACATAGACTGAGTCCGATTTTGTTAAAAGTGATGTATTATGATAAAAATACATTTTTAGAAGTAATTAGTTCATATGTTAACCAACTGAAAACTCAAACATAGCACAACTCTCTTTGTCTAAAGCCACTTCAGTGTGAAGAGTTAAAAGGCTTCAGCATGCCGTTCAAATTTGCAGGTTACTGTGACGTCACTGAACCAGTTAAGAGTTCAGCTATTCAGTTTCCTCATCTTTATCTCCCCTAATCTTCACATCATGCTCTATTTGCTGAGTAGCAGAAACCTGTATCACCATATTCAAAAGAGGTACACCCCAAAGAAAAGTGGGAGGAGTGAGCCAATCCACCCCACCTTCCTTTTCTGTAGGCAGTGTTTTTTAAAAACAGTTGCAAGGAACAAATCTTTAAAAGCAGTTTAAAGGATCTCTAATTAAAAGAGACATTCCTGTAATATATCACAAATATTTCAGTGAGACCATGGGAGGTTATGTCATATCTGTTATGGGACAGTACAATAAGAGAACTTTAAAAGCATTGAGAGTTGCAAAGGTCATCATTTCTGATGATCTCGACAATGACTCAAGCAAAAACAGATTTATTTCTGCAATAAAAGAATAAACAGATATTAATGCTCAACACGGTGGAAGCTAATTATCCTCCAGCTGTTTTTTCTCCTTATTTTTTAAATAAATATTATTCAATCAAAGACATCACTAATACTAATTACTATTTGTGGGCATTAGTAAGTTTCATTGAAAACTGAAAATGAAATGAAAGAGGGTAGAAGGAGAAATGAACATGACCGACAGCCAAGGGTCAAAGGCAGGCACTCAGACCTAGACTGGTTGCAAATAGCACACGCAGCCTCCATACATGGGGCACCCTAATCCATTTGAGTTACCCACCAACCTAATAATAACTTTTGAAGATTAGTGAAAATGATTTTCGTCTGAAGAGGGTCACTACAAATCTTCTTTATCTTGAAATATATTTGTGTCGCACTTTTAAGGATTGCAGCTTCTACTTGGCTCAAAATGTTTCTTGTGCTGTAGCTAACATTTTTAAATAAATACAGTATGAAAGATTATCATAATGCCAGCCAATACTTATTTATTTTTGCATTTCAATTAAATTAGCTCTGGCTTGACGAACCTGGTGGCTTTCCATTTATCTCTAATTACCCCTTAGATGTCAGGCAAAGCCCCAATTTTTATGGCACAAGTTCCTCATGGCCTGGGTATGGTTCAACTCTATATCTTCACAAGCCAGAATTAATGTACTATTGATAGAACCATTACTCCACCAAATTAAAGTCCTTGCTGATGGATTGGCTTGTAGTCTTCCGTCAGCCATGAAAGGAATAATTAGTATTCATTACTTCACACTCTACAACATTCCAATTATTAATGAACTTCAGCTGTGAAGCTCTACCAGATCCATCATGGCTGCAGCAGCAGGTTGTATTAATCATCGACAGAAACAAGTGTGTGGGTCATCTACAAGGGATAAACTTATAATCAGATTTACTACGATAAACTGTTACATCTGGACAGACAGGACTTCAAAGAACGCTCAATGGCGAGGCACTGAGAAACTCAATATTCATGGTCATACATGGATTAGAGCAAGAAAGATGTAAACATTCCTGAGGAGGAAATCAAAGCAGAACATCAATATGTGGTATTTTCCATTTATGCTGTTGAATGTCTAGTTTATGAAATTTACTGTAATTTTCTTTTTGAGGGTAATTGATACTTGAGGTACTTGGAAAGCAGTTATTCTCCAGTTATTAGGGAGCATCTGGTATATTTGGTGAATTACACCAGGAGTAAATATTTTGAAATTCAGATTTGAAATTGGACAGATTTACTGTTTTTAAACAAGTGCCTTTTATGTAATGTAAAATACAGACGAAGGCTAGAAAATCCCATATAAGTGTTACAAAATTACAGACTGCTTCATTTGATCCACAATTATAGAGGGAGACCAGATCTAGTGTGTTACACTCCAGAGTTTAGTGGGAGATGAGAGTCCTTATACATAACCATGATGGTCCTCAATTCAGCTTTTACACAGAGGCTTAGCTGTTCAATATTCATCACACCTAAAGAATATAAACACGTAAATATACATCTATCACTACTCTGAGAGGCCAATCAATATGTTGGCCTCAGATATTCAGAACACGCACCACAAACCCATTTATAATCTAAAGAGTGGGCAATAATAATGCATTCAGTCATGTCTCGCTGGTGTTCGGTCTGGTTCAACCACTTGGCAGACCTGCACATATTGTTTCATGCCAGGGATACATTGGGACAAGTTATGTAAAAGGATAATTAAAAAAATGCATAAAAATTGCATTTATTTGAAATTAGATTTTTTTTTTCATTCTTTTTTTCAAGCCCAAAAGCATAGACATAATGTCACAATACTAACCTTCCTTTTTTTATTGTTTTTCTGCCAAGTAGAGGCTCCAAGACTGGGTCTATGTTTTCTGGTAGATTCTCTATTAGGACTGTTTTACCACAGACGAGAGCTTGTTCAATCACATCGAGATATCTAGACACAAAAAAGAAAAACAAACATGGTTAGGTATGTACAACTTATATGTTATATTAGAACTCTGGAAAAAGTTAAACAATACTCTGGTCCTTCTCACCCTTTCTGTCCTAGTTGAACCATCCTCAGCTCTGACCCAAGTTGGTTTCTAATCCACTTGATACCCTGCTGTTGTGGGTCGATGATCAGTGGCCAGCGCTCACTGGTGGTCAGGATGGCAGCATTTTCAGTAGACATCCTATCATTTGGCAAGCCCTGGTTATGCCAGGCAGCCACAGTGGCATCATCAGTGAGTATGAGGATTGGATCCAGGCCATCTGTCAGGGGTACAGAGACCTGGAACAAAACCAGAGAAATGACACCAATGTAGTTCAATGTACTCAAGCTCATGAAGTCAAGCGTAGACAGTTGCAGAGAAAATTATAATTTTTTTTATTTCATAAGTACGTACAGACTTGGGTCTGTTAAAAAATTAGTCTTACCTTCTGAGACTGAAGGAAAGGAATCCATACATTGTGGAAAAGCTCCACACGATAGTGGCTGGTGAAGTAGCCCAAATAAGATACAAAAGCCGAAGCAAGAAGGACATCACCACACAGAGTTTTATTTTGATTTTCATACTTGACAACTGCCTGGGACCAGCGCTCCCTCTCCGACTAAAAGACATTAAGACAAAGGTTCAAAATCATTTTTAAAAAATATACAGCTAATAAAAAAATGAAAGAACAGATACAAACAGAAGTGCTTCATGCACACAGTAGAGTCAATTTGTGGTTTAGAAAAATACACACACTGGGTATTTTCCTGCTCCATTTATTTTGCAAACTAAGAAGATGTAAGCAGTAAAGTGGATAACTACAAATTCCTTGCAATAGCATTCTAACTTTGGCAGGAGATTCACTAAGCATCAATTTAGCATTTATTTAAACCTTCAATACTGTGACTGTGACAGCCTACAACAATAAATCATGTATGGCATTTTCTTACAAGGGGCTGTGGATCTAGAATATGTCATATAATAAATTCTCAGACAGTTAAAAATCACTATAATTTTGCTCTAATGTATTATGGATCTCCTGTAATATCACTCAGTCTGGGGTGAGTCATTGTTAATTTCCAACAGCTGTTGAGGCTTTGAGGTAAGTTAATGATTAAATATAGACGGCCTGATTTATTAGTCTGTACACTATTGCTTCCAGGTCAATGCCATAAAGACAAAACATTTATCTTGATATGCTTAAAAGCCAAGCTGTTCCATGCAAACCACATTTATTTTGTGGAATAAAAAAGTCGAACTTGCAAAATGGTCATTGAAATGACCATTTTTTATTTTACATTAACAACAAAAAAATACAGATTTCCAAAAGGGCATCCACTGCAAGATAAATTTGAATGTAACTTTTAACTACTTATGCAATTATACGGCATTAGAGTGGTCATGTCTGCCATATATTTCTACAGTACTCCACAGCTCTCCCTTGACATTCATCATTTAGAAAATATTTTAAAATGAAAAAATTAAACACTTCTCTTGTCTGTGGTACACAATTTTTCTATGCAGTACACAATAAAACATTATCAGTGAATACAAAAAAAAAAAAAAACTGTAGTGCATGCACAGCTTGTCTAATACATTGATAAAGGACACTTTTATTGTAACCTTCTTGCCATCCCTCTTCCATTCCCTATTTGGAAACTGTTCAGCCAGCCAGTTGCCCAGTTCAGCCATGCGTTTTCTGTGGTTCAGCCCTCTCTACCAATCTCACATGTCCTCAGTATGCTGCTGGGCCAGGCTGTAAAATCTCCCTTCCTCTGATCTGCTCATACAACTGTCAGACTATCCTGCCAGGACATCACAACTTCAAGTCCAGATTACTGATGCAATTTGATTACTAGCACCTCACCATGCATGCCCCCAGCAAGATGACAGCTCATTTTATGCCAGGACAGCCCCAGCGACACCACCAAACTCTTCTCTCTCTCTCATTGCTTACCACTAAGCCTTTGACTAGTCGGTTGGCCAGCTCTATGGTCTGGGAGGTTCGTGTCACCTCCTCCTGACAATTGATTTTCTCAGCTGTAGCCCTTTCAAACTGATCTTTTAGATTCTGGAGGCTGGCATCGAGATCCTACAGAAACAAAAGAAGACATAGAAATTGGTCATCATTTACAAAATATGCTTTATAGATTGATTAAAGTATAATGGGATTATACTCACTGCCAGTTTCTTCTGAACTGCCAGCAGCTTAGCTGTTGCTGTTTCTAGTTCTGCATTGGCTTGTGATAATGCACGCCTTTTTGGAATAACCTCACAATAAATCTGAAAAAAGATACACTATTATGAAGAAAACTCTAAAATGAAAAACAAAACATTTTAAAAGAAAATGTATTTATAATAATTACAGCTTATTTGAAATCTGACCTCATAGTATTTGACAATATTAATAGTCCAGGCACACAGACCAGCTGCAGCTGTAGATTTGGTCCAAACTCGATCAGGGTGGAAGTCTGGATTTTTCAAATATTCTTGTTTAACCACAGTCAGGCAAGTCTCTGGTATGTGTTCTTTGTCATATGACACCAGTGCTTGCAGGAAATCATCCACCTGATGAACAAAAAGACAAAAGCGGGCACTACTTTAAAACCTCCAGTGACATTTTGAGCTATGTGCATTTTCAGTGTAAAAATATCAGGTAATTCGAATCAGGTGTCAATTAACCCTTTATGACCTACTGGGGCGCCGGTGCTCCCATTCGCATATCAATTTTCAAAATACATGTAGAATTTTAACCAACTAGCATGCAAAAATGTAAAAATATACTTAGGTGAACTTGTTCTATGGTAGGTCATGAAGGGTTAAATAAGGTGGTGTACAAGCATAATGGCTATGACAGAAAGATGATGATTTCCAACAAGACCATGTTTAAGCTTTTTGAAATGAATAATTAGTTAAATTGTTTCAAATGTTTGCTGTTTACTATATGCAAACTTCCTTATGGACTACAGAAAATTTGCTATCCACCCTGAGAAAGCACGTTGAGGTATGTAGCACTGTATGTAACATTTCTGTTTTTATATCACAGGTGAACCTTTTCAATGAACATGTTAAATAAAACTGTCCATGTTTTCTGTGGCTCATGAAATTACATTTAGTGGATTTGCCTGATGGCAGAGAGAACTTTTCTACTTCCTGTTTTCTCTTGCTCTGAGGTCATGAGGGGCATGCTGGGTTTCAGGTGAAGGTAGGGAGGGAATTTAATGTAAAAAAAATATAACTAAAATGATGGGTGGAGTAACACAATGGTGACTGCCAAAGCTTTCTCCAAATGTGTGGGGTTTTTTCATTTTAGATTATTAGATTTTCTAAACACAGAGAAGCAAGTAAAATTCATTTCTTTTGACCTTGTGTTTGTTAAATAAAGGTTCAACGTCGTTCACAGATTATTAAGGCTTTGCTTGCATTTTAGAAGACTTTCAAATTTTCTGAAAATGGGGTTTGGGAAAGAAACATGTCATAAATCATGGAGAATATTTATGATTAAAAAAAAGTCACACAACATTTTCCAATAATACTTGAATGAACATCACCAAGAGCTAGGGAAGCAGGTCCACACACTTGCTCCAGCAGTGGGTGAGAATATTCATAGAGCCATTCAGTTGCAATATGAACACTGCAGAGCTGTTGTGTGGGACCAGGGTCAAGGCCCTCTCACAAATTAGACTGACATTAATCAGGCAGAATTGACTGTCGTAATGACAGCTTAACCTTGCCCATGAGAGCTCGTGCCGCCTTCCAGCTCCGATCTTTAGGCACACGACCGCATGGGGCTAGCAGGACCATAACAGCTGCTGCAACATTGATTACTGCCACTGGAGGGTTTGGAAAGACCTTAAGCTCAGTAAGGTTCACCTAAAAAAAGAATAAGATACACATATATGTATAATCATACAATCCAGATGACTTCAGATGTGATGGAATTTTGTCTAATCTGATTAAATGATGCACTTTGTTGAGGGTGTCCAGGGCTGCTACCGCAGCTGTCAGCAATGGCTCTGCCTTGGCTAATTCATTTTCACAGTCCCTCTGTTTGACAGCAATTTCTGCCTGCATGGAAGCGACCTGCATTCATAACAAACTAAATTATAAGGGGTGAATGTAGTGAATGGCTTGTTATCTAAGCTCAAAGCCAACATCATTATTGGTGGCTAAGATGTGACTGGTTACCTAACCTTTTGCGCTTCCACATCTGCAGCCTCTCTCTTCTTGCCAACCTTCTCAGTCTGCAGCCCAATTTTTGTTATTAGACCTTCAATATTCTGGTTTCTTAAGGTCAGTTCAGCCTCTTGAAATGCCAGCTTAGCCTTTAAATTTTCAACCTGAAACAGTAAAAATTTGTATAATTTAAGCACAGGAATCAAATAAATCTGAAACAAATTCATATCTTTCTTTGAAGCCTATTAGGAACCCAGTAGAGCATAGATTCAAATGTTTACCTGAGCAGCAGTGGTCTGAAGTTTCTGAAGGCCATTATTGAGCCGGTTCATCTTGTACTGAAGCTGAGCTTGACTCTTCTCCAGAAGGTTTCTGTACAGGCTGATTTGCTGGAGAAAGCTCTTGGGGGTGGTGTAATTGTACCGCTTCTCATTGAGCCGGTATTTTTCACTTGCCTGGTTGACACTGGTGTGAACATAGGCCATGAAAAGACTGATGGGTTCCAGGACGGCAGGCTATAAAAATAAACAGACAAGTCAGGAGAGGGGAGAACACGGTGAGACTGGATTGAGTGGAGTTTAACATCTCCAGTCTGATGGGAACTGAAATATTATCTTCATAAACTTTTAATTCATCTACAAGTTCTGCCATCTCACTTGGTTGGCCCTGACTTACTCAATCTGAAATTTAGGTGGAGCTAGCAGAAATGATTATGCTTTGAAACCTCTGTGAAAATAATGTGTTTAGAAAACTGACATGCAGCTTGTAAAACATGCACAGTGCTTATATTATCTGGTATCCTCCAACTTTCTAAACACTATCTACAAAAGCAGTGGTACTACATTCTCAGTATTCATCATATTATGCGCAAAGAGCCACAGACCCCATTAATCACATAGTTTGTGATCAATTAAACCTAAAACAAATGAGCAGAGAATGTGAGGATCAAACCTGACCATAACTCATAAAAAACCATTGTTAATGATCATAGAGCCACAGGGGGGTGGAGGGTGGGGGGGAAATCATTTTTAATTAAGATCTGACATAATGCGTTTTGACAAAGCATGCTGGGTAGTGTTCAGATGTAATAGAAGCACATTGATTGGTTTTGTACAAAAACTTTTAGTAGGTTGTATACTTTTAATAAATTATCATGTAATTTCTTGTACTTTCTTGTCCTCCTCCTTTTAAAGAGGACAAACATTTTCTATGACAGATATATTATTTTTTGCATATTTTTAAAATATTGTCTTAAGTACACAAAATTAAATTTAGCACAAGTCCTTATCACCCACACAATAGATTTTAATTTCCTATATCACTGAGTTTATCTTTTAGTTGTGGTGCCCTTTTTACTACTCTCATCCTTTAATAATGATATACAACATCTGCAATTACAGTCATTATTAAGGTCCACCCTTTACCTGGTATTGGCACTGCAGGTTCTCCAAATACAATTATTTAGAAGTAATTACATAATATTACCAGAAATTCTCAGAAATACAGCTGGTACTACTATGAAAGTGATTTTCTTGCAGACGAGCATCCACACATGAGCAGATGTACTCACACAAACAATGGTAAGTAATAGTCTGGCACATATCACGTATGTGATGACACTTCCTGGTTGTGACAGCTGTGCCTTAGAGAGTCGTTATGTGCTTAATCAGTCTTCTCTCATTAACATAAATGACTCTGGGTTGTAATCGTTCCACTGCTATGATGGAGAACAATGATATGCCTGCGCCCACTGTGAGTCTCCAGGCATGTGTTCAGTAATTTGTCAGTATTCAGTAGAGAACTAATGATGAAGGATCTGTGGAAAAGTTAATCCACCTGCACTGTGATAATTAGAAGGTGTTTATTAAAGACTAAACCACTAAGACGTATCAGGACACATGACAAACTAGTACGAAATATTAAAAGCACCTGTATATGCATGTGTGTAAGCTGAAATGATAACTTTCAATGATGTAGCAGATACAAGGGTTCAGAAGCCTAACCTCTATGCCTTCAATTTCTTGGATGAACCTGTAGCTGACTGACTGAAGAGCTTCAGTTGTCCAAGGAGGAAACCAGTCAATGATAGTGCAGTTGACGAGAGCTGGGAACTGACGGGCCCTAACACGTAGGGTACATCCCACAGGAGAGAAACACAGAACTACCTACAAAGAAGAAAACAGGGAGATAGAGTCACCTAAAAACAATAATACTAAAAGGTCTGTGCAAAAAGTGCTGCACCAAGATTGAGCTGACATAATGCACAGTAAGAGGACGTCATGATTCTGTAAAACATAAACTGATAATCATAATATTATAACTTCAAGTGTCTTTTTTACTTCATTTTAATCACTGTGGTATGTGGAGGAAAGAGCAGAGAGTGAAGTAGCCAGAAGTCATAGGCGTATTCATTGAGAAAAAATATTTCTCTCCTCTCCTCTTTACCACCTCTTTGCTTATATGACTTTTGTTAATTCAATTATCTTAAACACAGAGTATATCATTATAACACTACTCTGATCAACACCGATCTGATATGCATTTTCAATTTGTTCCAGTTACTTCATTGTGTTTGCCAGAGATCTAACTTTGTAGGGGAATAAAGTGAAGAAAACACCTGAAACTGTGTTGCATAATTTGATAGATTTTTACCGCCTGTACCACCTTTACCACCTGCTTTCACAACCTTTTCTTAACCCATTCAGTGCAAAGTTTTCAATAAAAAGATTTAATGAATGAAAAATGTTCTAAATTAATGTCTAAATAAAATACAAAAACACACAAAAAAATGTTTTTTAGGTCAAGCCCTCAGGCGTAAACATATTTACAGCTGTTAATTGAAATGACTAAGTTTGTCTGTCCACATTTTTTTCCCTAAAACATACTTATTGCAATGATGATGTAGAATTCGGATCTAAGGGTCTTCAAATATATCTTTTACTTCTTTAATATTTTGGTGTCAAAAACAATTGAGGGCATTTTTAGAAGAGTTTCTACTAGAGTTTGGAAAATCCTTAGTTTTAATCAGAAACTTTCATCCTAATACATAAAGCAAAGACCAAGAGGATAAAATGCAAGAGCAACAAAACCACGTCTCTCAAAGGGAAACAATTAAGTTACTAATGGTTTAAAAACAGCAAATGATAATAAAAAAGACTGGACCGTGAGTTGTAGTTGTACTCGGTCTGTAAAGAATCTCCAGCAGTTTTCCCTGTTGTCCAGCAGTCCGAGGGATCGTACCTCAGCTCTCACACTGGTTACAATACCTTCAATCTCCTCCTCACTGAAGAGATCTGGAAGTTCTCCTGAAGAGGAAGAAATGGCCAAACTCAGGGACTGGAGAGCATAACACACTCTCCTTAATATTAGAATTATTTGATAAGCAGAAAATGTTTGATAATTGATGAAATACATTGATGAAGACATTGCTATGATGGGAAGAGCTATCTGTCAGACAAGTGAAGCCCTGCATGAGCTTTATGGATTTTCGATCTTACCTGATGCCAGTAAGTCATTAATAATGACCAGGAAGTGCTCATCAGGTATCTGTGCATCAGTCAGGAGCAAAGCCACTCGCTCATTATTTACTCCAGTTTTTAGGAACAGCCCTGCCAGATCCACCTCAGAAATAGAAAACATAAACATAACAGTGCTTGAAAGAATACCTTGAGTAGATTGTTGAATATAAAAATCAATAGGACAGACGATATCTTGACTTTTTGTCAAGGTTATTAAGTGATTAAATTGACAAACTTGCTGCATCAATAAGATAGTTAAGTATTTTTCAGCGATCTTCAGCGCTATCTAACGAAGGGACCTTTTTTTGTATTTTGAAAATAAGTAAAACAAGATCAGAAATATTTAGAACAGTATGAAAAATGCATATAAAACAAAACACTATGTTTATATTTACTTTGACTTGAATTTTTGAATAACACAATATTTCCTTTTTTTTTGTATGTTTCTTTTTTGTTAACTTAATTTTAACTGTATACATATCTTAAAGCTGTTCTGTCATTGAAAATATCACATAATGAAGTATTTCATTTGTCAGTCTCATTTCTTCTGCAGACACATCTTTAGGTCAGCTGAGAAATATAATCTTTCCTGGGTCTACCTCAGGGCATCTCCCATTTGGACATGCCTGAAACACTTCCATTGGGAATCCTAACCAGTTGTTTACACCACCTCCACCGGCTCCTCTCAATGTGAAGGAGAAACAGTTTTACTCTGAGTCCCTCCCAGAAGACCGAACTTGTCCTCTTATCTCTAAAGGAGAGACCAGCTACCCTCTCGCTATAACTAAGTTCAGCTGCTTGTATTCACAGTCTCATTCTTTCAGTCACTATCCATATGGAAAATATTAAAAAAAATAATTCAACATCCCTCAGAAAAGAGTTATCAGGGCCTCATCCTGAAGGCCTGGGGAAGGGGCTTATAGATAAGAATCTGGAAAATGGACCTTTACCCATGTGTTCGAGCAGAGCACAACCAGAACCAAGCACTAACTAATTTCTGCACTGACACCAACAACAGAAATAACAAAAGCTGAATTTCCAGAAGGCAGGCTCCAAAATCGGGTCCATTACCACTGACCCCCATGTTAAAACATTGAATTTAACAGCAGAAATGAACATATTTACAGCCTGGTTCAAAAAACTATTTGATCTGTGTTGTTTGATTTCATATGTGGGAGAACTCTGAAGAGGGTGAATGTTTTTGTGCCTCTTCTGTGCCTCTTCCAACATGGGTTCACCATCAGCAAGAGGGGCAATATGAGTTGGCTGCCTCATGAATTTGGTAGTAGCCAGAAGTGATAGCCTTCATCTCACCACAATACATGTTTACTCTGATAGTCCAACCATCCAAGCCCAGAGATGTCAAAACACCTATGGACAGAGTTAACTAAAGCTTCTTTTTTACGCAGCAAATTTATAAGCGGCATTCATCAACATAGCAATGACTTGTGATGCTTGAGAAAGGTTTCCCAAAGTAATCCATCATTAGCGTGGTTTTATCAGCTATTGATGAATAACAGCCCTTTATGCTGTCTGAGGGATCAGAAATCCATCTCTATCTTTCTTTGAAGAGCACTTTTTTTGAACATGTCACTGATTTTTCATGCATTTTTTGACATGATGGGAACCCTCCACCTATCTTTCTCCCTGGAAACCTGTCCCATCTTTACTTTATAAAATACTACTACTACTACTACTACTAATAATAATAATAATAATAATAATAATAATGTGGATTGTAAATCAGTACATGCACATTTCATAAAAGTGTGTTGTATAAATTAATGCTAAATGCTTTGTACCCTTGGATGTAGCCTTCTTTTTAGATCTATATTTACCTTTAGGTCCTGCATGCTATAGCCCTTACTCAAGCTGATTTGGAAGACTTCCACAGATGATATGTATGCTGCAAGATGAGTCAGGCTTCGCCTCCCACTGCCCCCGACCCCAACCAGTAAGCCATGACCTCTCGGAGCCTCCAGAATACGACTGATGCGACACCTGTTGACATAATCTTTGTTATAGCTTTAAAGAAAGAGATGATTATTTCTTATTCATTTGTTGTCAGTAAAATATCTTAATTTAGTTAACTACATTTATTAGGATTATCATAGCATTTATAACAACTATCAGAATCTGAATTCTCTTTATTGCTGGGCAAGCTTTCTCATACAAGAAATTTGCTGTGTTGCTTTGATGTATTCAAGTATACAGAAGCGAACTATGAGGAAAAAGAGTTGTGGTCAGATTAAAACAGAGAAAAACCTATATAGTTATTCAAACTCAAATTTGAAAAATACTTTATTTATCCCAAAAGAGAATATGATTAAAATTAATTATACAAGTGAACAAAGTTAACAATCAGTTGAAAGAAAATAAATAAATGTTGAAATGAAATAATAATGTGCAGATCAGTAATTAAATTTAAATAAAAAAGATTCTTACACATGTTGCATAGCATCTTCAAACAGCACTAGATTCATGGCTGGATGGAGCTCATTGTAGCTTTCCAAGGCATCTGTGAGGATGTTGCTAAGTGTTGACCAATCTGTGACGGGAGCATAGGAGGTTTCCTCACCCATCTTGGCAAAGCGGCAATAGAGGAGAGGTTGTTTTTTCACCCTTTTCTCCTCAAGTCCCTGGAAAAGGAGAAACAAAAATATTTTGTTTAAAATTCTTGCCAGCAGGTGAAAAACAGGGAGTTTATTCTCTTTATCAGAATGTGGTTTGGACCTCAAAGCATTCATACAGAGCCTCCATCTGGAGCTTCTGGAAGAGCTTTATGTCCTTGACATCCACCAGTTTATCTGAGTATACTCTACAGGACTCGTGGAGCCACAACACTGCCAGGTCATTGGTTTCTTTCACACTCTCCGGCCCAGATAAAAGGATGCCCTTTAGAAACAAAGATAATAATATAACCATTTCACTTGCATCTCAAATTATGAAATATCATGTGGATTACCTGAAAAACATGTGATAAGTCTCGAAGATTAAACGTGTAGTGAAACTTGATGGCTGTTGGTGAGAAATTGAGAACCATCCTGTGATGAAGTGCAATGGCAGCTTGAACCACAGTGCCAGCACTCCTCTGAACCATCGGACTGAAGAGCCGTTGGTTCAAATGTCCACATAAGATCTGACTGTAGATTGACATCTGAGCATCAGTTGAAGGAAAGTTCACTGCAAACACTGAGAAATGTCTCTGTTGGGACAGTTGGACATAATTACATTTTAGAGAAAGTATAGCACTCTATGCTATACTGCTCAAGTGCAACTGCAAAAAACAAAAAATCTAATGTTTTGGTTAGATGAGCTTTTAATTCACTTACTTAGAAATAATATATTTTAATATGTCACTTCAGTAATGCCCACTATAATTCAGTTATATACTCACTCTACAGCACCCTACTGTCATAATGTAAGGGTTTAACAACAGAGGCTAAAATTAAAGCTCAACCACAGTGATATTATCCTTATTAAACTGACTTCAGGACGTGAAGGGTAATTTTACTGACAATCATACCTGCAACCTGGGGTTGATAATGAAGCTCCCAGCAGTTGGATTCATACAGGCAACATACTGAGTATTTTGTATTTCTTTTAAAATAAGTTTTTGCCTGCCATACCTGCAAAGGACAGCCAAACAGAGAGGGTTTCAATAAATGAATAAAACAAACTGCCACAAAGCTAAAACACAAATAAAAATGGTGTCCATCCAAACATATTTACAATTTATCCATATTTAGTAATTCTGATGTCAACACTGTAAATGTTGTGTGTTGTCACTGCAGCATGTGTCTCATAGAGGCCAGTTAGAGGCACGTTTCTTTATCCAGACGTAGGATGTCAATTATCACAAGAATGAACTGACTTGACTTGTTCTGACTTGCTGTATGGAGGGTCTTCTCACCAGTGTCCATAATCCAAATGCTGGCGTATCAGTGCATGAGCCTGTACAGTTCCGTAGTTGTCAACAGCCGGTATGTTCATGTCATCTATGAAGTACACCAGCCTCCTGTTGCCTACTGGGGAGTAACTTCTACCTGCTCTTTTCTCCAAAGGTCTCTCTAGAACTTCTACACAAGAAACCAACAAGGACAACAAAAACAATACTAACAAAATGATTAAAAGTAAAACTACAATTTGCCCAAAACATTCTGTACTATTAATAATGAGAAAATGGTATAATAGCAAAAAAAAAGGTTTGGAACTGTAAGAATGTCTCAGTAAGTTAAATTAATGATACATAAAGGTTGAGCCTCACTCACCACAGCTGCTTTGAATGTAACCATTACCAGCAGATGGTGCTACTGTTTTCTTGATGTATTAATGTGTACCACAGAACTAACAAAAAAAAGACACTAACCTTGCAACATGAGGGAGGTAGTGTAGTAGTTGAAGGGTACTTTTGAGATCATATGACTCTCAGGCAGAGAACCTAACTTGTTCCTGACAAGTGCGGTCTTTCCTACTCCAGCATTACCGACAACCATCACTGGCTGCCTCCTCTCCAGCAACAAGTCCATAAAGTAGCACAGACGCACAGTCTCTGCAGTGTGTACCAGAACAGCCTGCAATCATGGAAACAGCAGGAAGACACAGAACAGAAACATACATGCTTATTATGGCTTTCTTTGAGAGTGATTTATTGACAGACATGTGTTCAGTGAATTGTATGTGATTTATAATTTCTTGTATTTCCCCAGAACACCACAACTATTCTGTCATAATAGCATCATTTGCTCAGAACAAAACCCCACTAATTATGGCTCAGCAAGAGTCTTTGGAGCATTCACAGCTGTACACAGGAACATAAAGAAAGACAAAAGAGCGTGGGTGATAGCTCAAGCCTTGTTGCTCATGCCTTCACCCCCACACACTCTGGTAGAGGGACTAGTAGATGGTAATCAGTCACAGTGGCAAGTCTATCATCCAGTCCAGCACCCCTGCCATAACCTCATGAAGTGACTTTACCCTCTCTTTATTATGTTCAATGAGGCATGCATACATTTTTAATATCCCTGTATTGTTCATTTTTGGTTATTTTGCCTCTTTTGATTGCAATTATTTGTCCAACTACTTCAGAAGTTTGTGTTCTTTTTCTCTGATGGCTAGAGTAGTTTGGAAGTTCTTACCTGTATTGGTAGGCATGTTTCCACTTCAGACTGTGGCACAGAATCACTCCAGGGCAAGAAGCGCCTGGTTTCATGGTCAAGGTAGTAGTCAAACACTGTTCCTTGTGTTGGCAGTTTCACTGTCTTCATTTCTTTGGTCCACCACTGACTGAACTCTACTCGATAGTCACGGAGCTGAACAAATGTTCAAAAATATAGTATAGGCATTAATTCACATAATT
Organism: Zenarchopterus dispar; assembly: GCA_028564865.1. Taxonomy (NCBI): domain Eukaryota; kingdom Metazoa; phylum Chordata; class Actinopteri; order Beloniformes; family Zenarchopteridae; genus Zenarchopterus; species Zenarchopterus dispar. The sequence goes on from JAOWBL010000008.1 coordinate 8,749,409, forward strand.
TAGTTTACATAATTTATTTACATAACTTCAATATGAGGGAAAGCAGCTTAAGAATCAACCACATACAGTTAGACACTATACAGTTATACTCTATTTCTCTGAATTAAACAAGATGTATACCTGGTCTTGACAGAGGGCCCCCCCAAAAGCCCAGATGCAGGCAAAAGTGAAAAAGGTTTCATAGATCTCACACGGGTAATCAGGTGGTATATTTTCTGGTATCAGGAGGCAATCCAACAATGTGCAAAGTGTCTGAATGAGAAGATAAGTATTGGATCAATATTTTCTGACTGTGTTTCTGACATACAAAGATGAGGAAATACACTGTGGATGTTTGTATGTCAAGCACCTGCACCAAAGAGTTCTCAGTGATAGGAATAATCGTCTTGAAACGATTTTTCATCTGTTCTAGACAGCGTGGAACATATTTCTCAAACAATATTGTGAGATGAGCCCTTTCTGTCTGGTGCTGACGCTGATCAATCCAACTGGCAACATACCTGAGGGAAAATCCAAGATACACATGATGATTAAAAAATAAATCAAATAAAACTGCTTTATGGATATTATACGAATACAAAGTATATTAAGTATGATTCTATTTAACTCACGGGTTCCAGCCCAGATCTTGTTGGTTAACATAGAGGATTCCTGCTCTGGATACAGTGGCAGGTGTGGCCATCCTTAGATGACTGATTTCAAACACCAGCCTCATAGACGAAGTTAGCGGCACACGCTCATTACTGGCTAGAGTCAGGACCTAAAAGATTATGAAGCATTACTTTTTAGAATATTTACACATTTTATATTTGAATCAAACTAAGTAAAAAACATCTGCAAATCTCAGCAGATACAATAAACCAGCTTTAGAGTATTTCAAAGGGACAAAATCACAGTGACTGTGACACTGAGTCATTGCTCTGAAAAAAGACCCACAAGTATTCACACTCCAATACGTGAGTGCTGTAGGAGGGGGACAAAAGGAACTTTTTCTGTGTATGTCACCTTGGTTGCTTTGTGTTACACAGTAGTGTATGAGTGAACAGGAGGGAGGTACCTTGTTATCATCCATCACCGTGTTGAGTGATTCAGTCCACATTGGATCAATGTCTCCATCCAACACAATCCACTTAGGCCCAAGGTGGGAGATGTTTGCCTGCTCACGCATCAGTGATGAAAGTAAACCTTGCACATGGATTGAACAATGAAAACCACAGCAGGGATTGTCTAAGTGCTATTTATACGTGAGAGTAAAAAGAGGTTTTTTTTCTTTTTTAAAAACCATTATTTAAAAGTAGACTAGGCAGAGTATTTTTGTTTGTTTTGCTTTTTTTTGCCCTGTATTTTATTTGTCTTTACCATCTTTGGAACATTTTTAAGGCTGTAACCTTTTTAGTGATGAGTGCGTACATATAAGCAAATTGCAATGTACCAATGTGAGGACTACAAAAACTGGAGCCTGCAAACTGATTATACCCAATTCTCTGTCAGGTCATGAAGACCCATAAGTGACTTGTATTATCTTAACCAAATCATGTCTAACATTTTAATTCTTTCTCTCCCAAAACAGGATAAAAAAATTACAGATTAGTGTGTCTTTAAATCTTTTTCTGTTTACCATCTTTCCACTCTCGAGTAGCCGGATGGATGAAGCCAAATAGTTCATCTCTGTCAATCGCCTTTGGATTGAGATCATTCCAGACTGGCTTCCTCTTCAAATTTATATAGGTTTTATGGAGAACTCTCAAGATCTGTTGAAAAAGTCAGTACCTCACATTTGACCTCTGTGTTACACAAATACATTGTACATTTGTTTTCACAAACTTTGAGATGCAGAAATCTAACCTGGCTTTTCCCAGTCCCTGCATTTCCAACAATAAAGACAGAGTGACGCACTGTCATGAGTTCCTCCAGCTGAACCACCTGACAAAGTTAAAGATGTTTACAAGAACATTCTTTCAGTATTTTGTATGTAAGTTTCTACATACTTACACATACTCACAAACCTTGAGGATAAATGTCTCCTCAGGCTGGAGTTGAAGCTCCAGAGTGGTCTCTCTGATAGCCTTCTCAAATTCACAGTCTCGCTCTCGCTCCACCTCCAGGCCTGGGAACAGGTCTCCAAGCAGTCCCAAGAATATAGTCATATCATCAGTCACAATTTTAGGCATGTTGAAGTCCCGCAACGCACGCATCAGCACCTAGGAGATGACATGAGCTTTTACATAAGTAGAAACTTACTTCTTATCTGGCTATGAGGTGAGAACTACATATCAAGACACCTGATCTTCTGGTCTTGTCTTGTCCCTTCTCTTTAGAGTCCCAGCCAGAACCAAAACAGACTTAACAGCACGTAAGCCCCAATCGTAGTGAGCCTATAAGAAAAACAAGAAAAGAAAGTTTATGTTTGCCGAAAATCTTATACTTTACTAATAAGATTTACCTAGTGGCATCATGTTCTGTCATGCTGCTGAGGTGAAGAGAAGCTAAAAAGGTGAATAACTTGTGGGTCTTGATTAAATTAAAATTTAGAAGTGACCAGATGTAGTCTGGTGGCTAACACATTGCCTCGTAGCTAGAATGTTCCAGGTTTGACTCTCTGCTCCGGGCTTTGTATAGTGCTATTTTTTGGATTTTCTCCAAGTAACCCTTTTACCTCCCACAATTCAAAACTGGCATTGTAGGTAGATTAGTGATGAAGTAAGCATAGAAGATGAATGAAATATATTGGTGGTACTAAGTGAGGTTTTTTTTGTTTGTTTATTTTTTTCTTTACCTGTTTGGAGAGCAGCTCTTTGCAAAGATTGTAAAGTGAAGTAAATTTCCTTGCTAAAAGCTTGGCATCACGGAAACCCTCTGCCACCAACATTATCTCACAAATAAGCTCGGTGTCAGGCACCACCATGGCACAGGGCCTATAACAGGACACAGTCAGTGAACACCATGAACTTTATGATAAACAAAGAAAACACTGCAAAGCAAGTTACTGAGTCATTCCCACCTGAACAGGGCTTTGAGGTTCTCAGGTAGCTCTGCTCTGCCTGCGTAGCCAGGGTTCATAGTGATAAAAATCCCAACTGAGTGTTTCAGAACAATATCCTGGTCAAGGAACACAAACCTATGACACAGCACAAAACATTAACTCTTCTTCAGACATACACAGGTCCATCATGAAAACAAAGTATTCAGTGTCATTTGCTTGCCTCTGCTTTTTAGAGCGAATGGCATCCTGAATTGTTTTGACCTGCACTGCTACAACTGAGAGAACATCCACAGCGATACGATTGAATTCATCAAAGCAGCCCCATGCTCCAGTCTGGGCCAGACCCTTGTAGATATTTCCAATTGACTTAACATGAATAAAAGAGAATTTTGCAATAAAACAGTTGTTTGATGAAAGATTTCAATCAAGACAAAAGTAGAACACAGGTAATAAAATCAAACTAATCTGCTAATCTTACTTTGTAGTCCATCTGTTCAGAACAGTTGAAAATATATACCATGACACCCATGGCTCTGCCGAGATCTTTTGTAGTTTCAGTCTTGCCAGTTCCAGCAGGTCCTGCTGGGGCTCCACTCATGGTCAGATGGAGTGACTGAGTCAAAGTGATGTAGCACCTATATGTGACAAAAGCAAAAAGAGAAAAAAATGTGCAGTTTTGCAGAGATGTATGTTATAAACTTATTATTTGAATTTAATGCACATAGACTAAAAACTGATATGCTGCTCTTACCGATCTGTGAGGGGAGTAATGACCAGTCGTGGTGTATTTCCAAGATACTCATATGAGTAGAGAAACTGAGCATCGCAGATGTTGACAAAGCAGTGGTGAAGTTGCTCATCCCAGCAGTGTCGGAGCTGAGAAAGCCACTGGAATGCCTGTGAGGTGGTGACCTGTGAGCATGCACAGTTGCAATTAAACTACATCAAAGAAGTTTGGTTCTCAGGTGCTATGATGACAGTATTGGTTACAACATCAAATGTTTTTCTAGTTCTATATCTTACATTTTAATCTGTATGATTTAGTGAAACAGAAGCACTGATTCCCTTACAATAGACTTACTCTTTCAAAAAATCAAGAGCTGTAGTGCTTATTTTCAGGATTAATCTGTTCTTCTATCAACTTTCAATTGAAAATCTAAAAGTTTTATGTTATTTAGTTTTCAAAAGGTGAAGTAATATGTTCCGGTGTTGGTCGTGACTCTAAATGAATTTTATACACAACCTTTTGAGCAATGAGCCTGGCAACAATGTCTCTGGCATGGACATCAATAGTGCAGATAGTCATAATCTTCTGTCTGTCCCCTGGGCTCAGCTCTTCCAGCAGCATGCTAATCAACAAGTTCAGCTGAGAAATCTGAAGTGAAAAAACAGATGCAATGATGCCAACCAAAGAAGAACATAAAACAATACTGCAACATTAAATTCACAGCAAAATGATATATCGTTTCGACTGACTTCCCTGTCTCACTAACACAAGTATTAAAAATCATCAATATTTCAATCAATGCAGTAGATCAAACACAAGCAGGATTGTAGACCATGAATGTGGACTACAGGCACTTTAAAGGAAATCAAATGTGTATTGTGTATGTGTTTTATTTAAACATCAGTAGATATAATTTCTTCCTGATCTTGTGTGACAGCAGACCCAGTTCGTGCAGAACAAATGTCACTGAGGTTTACAAGTTCCACACAGTATGGCACAGACTAAGGGTCAAAATTAAGAGTAATGTTTACCCAGCGGAGGTTACATCCTTGATTCTGATGCAATTTTTTTTTAAAACAGATGCATGTTATGTAGCTGTAAAATAATAATAATAACAACCTAACATGCAAAAACATGCATGTTAGATTGCTGATTCTACATTTACTGCGTGTGTCTGAGCATGTATGGTTGTTTGTCTATATATGTGGCCCTGTGATGAACTGGGTTATGCTCCCGCAGACCCATATGATCCTGCACAGAATTAAGCACGTATAGAAAATGGACGGAAAATAATAAACAAACCTAGGAAATGCACACTGAGCTGTTCAGTCCTAACCAGATTTCTGGTTAATAGTAAAAAGCAAAAGATGATCAAATAATGTTTTAGAAAGGTTTGCTTTGAAATATGTAGAAAATGTACAATTTCCGGACCTTTTTTTTGTGAGTTTTTCACACAAAAACAAAATGAACATTCTTAAATCTCCAATTTATTGTTACATTTCAAATACAATGGTTTTTGGTTTTTTTTGTTATTTATTTCCAGCCACAAGAAAGCTGCTAAACAAATGAAAAACTAATAAGTAACAGGGCAACAGGAATGGACAATTTGAGTGTTATAAGCAACATAAATATAATCTATGTGTTCACATAGATAGTATATAGTAACAGTGACAGTAACTGTTACAGCATACAGTAACAGTGTTTTTTTTTCTGTACCATAATATATGTAAGTGCAGCTTTATAAGAGGAAATATTAGAAAAGAAGATTTTCTCTGTTATCAGTGCATATATTTTGGCATCTAAAGTGGCACCAAACTTAAAAGTTCAAAGAAAACGTCAATCTATCAATTTTCACTTGGGGTCTGAAAATATGCCATTCTGTGGGCTGTTCAAATTTGCAATGTTTTGTTACATGACAGATCCACCTCAGGGTAGAATTATTCATTCTCCCAAAAATTACTCAGCTTCCTCATCATTGTTCCCAGTCAGCCTCCAATCATGGAGCATTTGCTGTACCTAAGAAGTGGGAAATCAGAACCCTTTTGCTATTTTAGTTTACTACCAAAAGAAAACTGTAATTAGAGGCCATATAGCTTAATAGCAATTAGTTAATAAATGGCTTGTTAGTATTTTAATACTTTCCATACACATTATCCAGAGGTACACTATGGACAGGCTGCCAATCCATCACAGTAAATACACACCATGAAGTTTAAAAGGATGACTGAAAACAGAACTCTGTTGTACTGGATGGAATAGATAATAAATCTATTTGAGTATTACGCCTCTTCAGATGTTAGTGTATTTACTAATGAAATGTACCTGTTTCTTGTTGTAGTCTTTCAGTGCAGACACAAAGCCTTCCTCTAGTCTTCTAAATACAAGCTCCATATCATTACTCCACCAGATCTGTGATCCAGTGAGAGCGACTTGGGCAGGAAATTGAAGAATCCATTGTTCTCTTGACCTGTCCTCGTACACAGACAGAGCTTCAGACAGGAGACCCCTGATACATTTCTTCATGGAGTCCTCGAGACAAGCAAGCCATACCTCCACCTTATGTTAAGGATTTTAAGGAGTGGGTTAGTTATATTCCCTATTAGATAGCTAAATCACATTCTTTTAAACTATTCATGATCTTACCGGCCCATAACAGCAACATTCAGTTTCGAATGGAACATACTCTCTCTCTTTGCTGTACATGCCCACAGCACGTTTAGGATTATATGATGGTTCGGTTTTGGCAAACTCAAGATCTGACATGTTGTCAAACAGTTTTGAGAGATGGACAGTGACCTAAAAAGAAAAAAAGAACTACTCTTGTTATTACAAATACACTGTACATTGCAAAGTAAAAGTCAAGAAATACTGAGCGAAACCCAAAGGGAAAATGTACACATCCTCACCTCCATGGGACGACTCCCCTTAGAGAGAATGTCCAACAGGTTTGTAGATGAAATAAAGTAGAATCGTGGAAACGCAATTCTCTTTGTCTCCAGGTATTCAGCAAGAGATTTTTCACATAAAGCCAGCCTGTAAGAAAGAAGGCACTATGATAGTAATCACAGAAATTCAAACAACATAAACAAAGTTTAATTTAAAAAAAGAACCTCTTTTGTAGACTGTCCAACTTCTCAAATAGATGTGGCTTGCTAGTGGCCTTGATCACATTTTTAGTCTTTGCATTGTCCAGCATTAACTCCTGAAAGAACCAAAAAGCCTTTTTCTTAAAAGAATTATGAAAATTGCGTAATTTTCATAATAACAGCATTGGTGTATATTCTTAAAAGGTTGCTGAACTATTGGCAGCTTATTCCACTAGCTCTGATTACATTGTGTCTTTCTTTGTATCTTTTTTAAATTTTCAACTTTTTTCTGTCACAACATTGATGTTTGAAACATTTTTCTACACTGGTTTTAATTCTGCACTGCTTAAAAGACTGTGGCACATAAGTCTGACAGTGTTTATCATCTGTTTTAATGAGTAACCACAAAAGTTGTTAGCATGTGAGAGAAGCTGATTTATCATTCAAAACCCCAAATCATGTCTGGAATAAGACTTCAAATCCTGTTTGAGAGGCAACAATGAGAATGTAGATCTAGAGCAAATGAAGAGAAAGGAGGAAGAAGTTGAAACAATTTCTTTCCTTATTTTTTGATGGCAAATGTAAGCTGACTGATTATTAAAATGAATGAGGTCGTAGAGCTGAACTGAAATTAGTAGGAATGTCAAGAAAGCAATAGTTTGGACTTTATCGAGACGTGAATGCAGGAACATGTTAAAGAAGGAGGGATTGGAGTGCTAATTCAAGTAAATTCAGTTTAATTCAATGTAATTGCAGACCTGAAATTCAGCATCTATTGCTTGGAATCGAAGTGTATCTGCAGGCAGTTGCTGGCAAATGTCATCACAACCTTTGAAGATACTTTCAAGATAGGCCCATGTTCTTTGGACTTCCATCCAGACCATCAGCACGGAGTCTGCCACAGTCAGCTGGTTTTGTAGTTCCATTGCCTGGATCAAGAAATGCTCTACGTGCTTGCTTTGAAAGATACTCTGGAGCTGAATCTTGAGAATTAGAACATAAAAAAATAGTATAGCTTAACTAAA
>JAOWBL010000008.1:8757329-8769389 GCA_028564865.1 Zenarchopterus dispar
ATAGATAGATAGATAGATAGATAGATAGATAGATAGATAGATAGATAGATAGATAGATAGATAGATAGATATGGCATGTAGTTGATGGTTGGTTCAAATTCTGAAATTTATCTATAACCCAACACACACACAGAAGCAGGGGAGAGCACAGTGCACTTCTATTGTTTGGGTGACCTCCAGTCCATAAAATAATTGATCACATTGACTAAATAATAACATCTTGTCAGTCATCTCACCATCAGTTTTTTCTCCACCTGTCTGCTGAAGCCTATTTCTAATGTGTTGGTGGGAAATAATAGCTTACACCTGTGTGTGTGGATTTTTTTTTCTGTTTCTTCCCCCTGTAGTGAATTAACGCCCATGCAGCCTGATGGATGTTAAAAATCCTGGATTGCTGTGTGCTCAACCTGACAGTGGGATCTCTGTTGGCAGACCACGCTAAAGCCTCAAACATAATGCTAAAGCTCTTTGGGTGTTACGTAAGACCCAGGGTGAACAAATTTGTTAGCCCACACCCGAGGGCATCTGGTGATGGATATGCTGTCCTGGGGGACCGGGGAAGCCACAGTGCAACAGCCGGCTGCTTATCTTGAAAGGCTTGCTTCAAGTGTTCTTCTGCCGGGAAACAAAAGCTTTAAGAGCACCCATTACCTCCACAATTGATGTACAATCCCCATTGTTTAGTTAGTTCACACACACACAGGTATTAGAGCATATGGCATGAAAGAAGAGTGAACTAAAAGCTACTCTAAATGGTTCATTTTTTTAAAAAAGAGAATGAATTTTTAATAACTAAATAAACTCCAAATAGCACTTCAAATATATTACTTGTGTAAATTGTGTAGAATAAGTGGTACATTTAAAGACCATACACTTTTGCGTGTGTGTGTGTGTGTGTGTGTGTGTGTGTGTGTGAGTGTGTGTGTGTGTGTGTGTGTAGAATGCAGGGTGGGGTAAGGCTCCCAACAGTTAGGTAGGACTCCCTTGAGGATGACCAGGCCACTTGTGTCTGAGAGGATGCTTTATCCCACTTAATCAGCATGCTGAGAGACTGGCACTGCCCCCGTGGCCGTAAACCATGGGGTCAATTTGGACTCCTAAAAATGAAAGGAAACCTTGGCACACAATGCAACTGTCAGTCAGTCTTAACCTGAGCTGGGCCCTTTTTTCCTCATATAATGTACTTGTGTAATCATTCACTCCATAAATGCAAATTAATCTCATCAACGTGTTGACAAAAATACACAGAGAGTTTTGCACTTAAAATATTTGTACTTCTCAGGACACAGTTTCCCTTTTTGGGAAGTATACAAAGAAGAATAAATCACAGATCTACCCTGTATAATACTGATCACACTAAACCTCCAGCAAAAAATATTATTACTTTATTTATCTTACATCAAAATATCTGAATTCTTGATAATTATTTTGCATATATCCAGTTAAGTGAAAGAACAAAGTCTACTTGCTCCTTCAGGGACAATAACTCTTCTTCTTCGTCCGGTTGTCTCAGTGTCATACTGTTGAAAATACATTCATCTAAAAACCTAGCAGGATAATGAAGACACAGGAGAATGCTTCCTGCAATCTGCACTAGCTCTTCCGCTTCGTTTAGGGCATAATTTGTACTTGTTTGGATGGCACTTGCAGTCAGAGGTTTGAGGTCTGTAGCTGTAATGTCCCAGGGGCTTCTGTCAGGCCGCCACCATTATAAATGACAAAGCTGAGAGAGCCTCCTTGGCTGTTTCTCAACACTCCGGGTTCCTTGGAGCCTTGTGCAACATTTGCAGAGCGTGTGGCCTTTTGATTTCCTAATCCCAGCACGGTCTTGGGAATGCTGGCGCTCCATGAGATATTCCACTCACAAGTTGTGATTTATACTCTTGGGGTGCAAGGCTCAGTGGCGAGAGGATCACGGGTGTTGAGCAGCCTCTGTCAAAACTTTTAATATGCACACCTCGTGGTCTCTGACGGGGCCATGCTCAAGGATTACTACCATTCATTGGGAGGGGAAAGGAGAGGGAAGGGGTCGGGCTGGGATGGGGGGGTCAATAAATGTTTAAAATTCATCCGAGGCCTTACAGTCTGATGGCTACTATACAAACATGCATTAATGTGTTTTTTAAGAAGATGTACGATATCACACTGGTTGAGTTTAAATTGAACAATCAGTTTTAATAGGAAAGGTCTATTTGTTTTGTAATTTTTATTAATTTATTTATTTTTGCAAGTCCATAAAATATAGTGATGTGAAACAAAGTACATATAAATAATCAGCTTAAACATTTCACCTCTCCACTACTGGCTGTGTATAATGTCCACTTTCAAGAATAGGGATCAGTCTTTGCTCATGTCACACTCAAACTCAAACTCTTACTAGAAAAACCTAAACTCAATATATGAAATTGATTTTTATTTTCTTTATTGCACTTGATTGTTTTCATCTCTGTTGCCACAACATGAGACTACTTGATTTGATTTTAATTAATGTTTGAGTAGTTCAGTCGCTTAATTATGCAAACTGATCTAAAAATCAAGGATTTATTTAAAGTTAAATGGAAAATGAAGACAGCAAAAAATTGGTTTGGTTCCCCACTGGTGTTGCTGTTAGACTAGTGATTGTTTGACTGTCTTTGCACTGCAGTTGTCCAGCTGAGCTGCATTTCATTCAGATATGCCTTTGAGAGAACAGTGATCGCCACCGTCAGTGGCGATCTTCATACATGCTGGCCCGGGGATGTTCTTGCTCGACAATAACTGTAATCTTGCTTTTATCTCGATAAAGTTATAATGCTTACAAAAAAAAACAGATGTAGCTCACCATTAAAAGTGATGACACTAATTATGCTGTATATTTCAATCAAAATGAAGAACTCATTCTGAGATTTATTTGGTCTCGTCCTGCCAGCGATACAGATTCTGTCACGACATGTAGCAGACAACTTCATGTGCTTCTAACAACTTTCCTGCAGGATTTAATAATAGTGATCTGTGTTAATCACCCAGCCTTCCTCTTCCGCTTTTCATACTTTGCCAGAGGGTTTGCTGTAAACTGCACTAACTTACCTGACTACATCTGTCTTGTCTTCTAGTGGTTGCAGTCGACTTCATACCACTTTTCTCTGTGGGTTGTTATCTTGGTGGAGAGGTCACAAAGGCCTATCAGTCATCTAACTGAGTCTGTGCCATTAATGTGAATCTCCAAAGACTGTTTTTTTTTTTTTTTAAACTTACAGTATATTCTATTTACTTTATACACACTATATAGTTTTCTGCTTACGGAAAGGGTTCAAGACATGAAAAGAGTGAATATGTCAGTGCCTGAGTGGGAGTGGGTGCTTCTTTTTCCTACAGCTGAAATACACAGCATATTTCTACTTTTTGATGGGTTTACAAATTGTTGGTCATGAGAATTAATGAGATTAATAGCCACATTATATGTATATACATGTATATATACTGTTAGAAAAGATTTGTCAAAAAATTGCATACTGGGGTCTTTTTTTAATGAAAACTTGTGTAGTTGGAAATTTGATATTTAAAAGACAGCTATGATTTGAAAAAAAAAACCCTCTTTGATTGCAATTTAATTAAATTTGAATTATTTTTCTGTAAATACTAGGATAATAAAAAATAAAATGGAAAGTCTCTCTTGGACTATCAGTGGCTTTAAAGATGATCTGATATGTTGGCTGCCCTCAATTTAATGTTGCTTCCTGTTTATTTGTTTTCCTTTTTTCTTTTTTATCTTAAGCTTACTGCACAAGGTAATCTGAAAAACCATTATTCTTAATAATACACTACTCAGACCTTTGTATTTTGAAATTTCTTTTATTGTTATCTATAGCTTGTTAAAGCGCTCCAATTGTTGCAGCCTGTGAAATTCTGAAACACTGTCAGGATCTCATTGCTGAGTTAACGCTGGAAAATGTATCTCCCCAAGGTTGCATAGCAGATTCATTTAGTCCTCACTGTGCCATCCTCTGCTACCTCAGCCTCTCTCTCCCCCAACCCCCACCCTTCCCATGTCCAATAGACCTTGCAGACTAATCGAGCAGCACCAATTGCTCCCGTGGTGAGATCATTAAGTAAATTATTTTAAGATCAAACGGTCAGAAGCCACAATGAGGTCCTGTGTAATGGTAAAAGCCTCAGAAGCTGCCACCCACCCCTCTCTCAAATTAAAGCCCAGTGGGGAGAGCTCTGCACCTCTCAGGTGGATGCCCCCAACCATTAGGCCTTTTAGCTGCAGGCTAAGGTAGGACCCACTAATTGGTCCTTTGAACAAAACTAACCCACTGACAGGATCTGACTTGCATGCAGCTTAACAGTCCAAAATTGTTCCTGCCTAAAAACAGCAGTTTTAAACTCCTGTTATGTTCTACCTGTAGAGAGAATCAGGAAGGACCAATCCTGCTCGGATTGCAACATACAGGATATAGGCTAAAAAGTGTGGAGGACCTTTAACAGTAAAACTCTGGGAAGAATGTTCCTCTTTCATCTGTCTCCAATCCCAACGAGAAAAGCTGATGCAAAATTCTTTGCTAACTTTTAAAGGTTATAGTTTTCTGCCAGTTTTGACAAACATACAATCATAATAGATAGCCATTTTTTGTATGAAATGCTCACTTTGAAAAATGTATTTTGCTTTCTTTTTTTTAAGCTAATATTGTCTAATTTTCTTGTATGAAATTACCTATTTTCAGCTTTAAATGGGCCTTTCCTTTTTGTCAGTGTTAATTTGAAGAGTTCCTCTACAAACAAGCATTCCAACGCATTTGTTAAGTAAAAAAAAATATTCATCATTCCAGATAAACAAAAGATTGTCGTATTTGCTTGGTTGCTACATTGTCAGTGGTGCTACATTCCCAGAGATGTAGATTCACATTTATAATTCACCACTTGATTACTGGCATGATAATCTGGGATCATTATACTTTTTTTTTTTTATTGCCCCAGGGGCTGAATTAATTTTAGTTAGTTTTTGGTGTTTTTTTTTTTTTTTTTTTTTTGGTTTGGGACTTGCAACTATTTTAAATCTATTTTTAAAAAATGTTAAACATCTTGACATTAATGTGTAAAATTTTTCTTCTAGCAAGGTGATATGCTTTGTTCCAGTGGATTGAGGACCCCCCCCCCAGTAACACAGTGGGACAGATAATTATTTAAGGTTTACACTATGCAACATGTCAGTCCAACATTAAAGTATAACACCAATTTGTTTTATAATATTTGGCAAAGTTTTCTTGATTGACTTTCTGAAGACTTTGTTGTTTTGCTGCAGAAAGGGCAGCTACATTCCCTCTTTAATAATGGACCATAAACAAGCCTAATTTTCCTAATATATTGATTTACTACTCCTTTTGTTGAACAAAGTGCCAACAAAGTACCAATGTGAACACGTATGTAGCTTATTTAATGCAACTAACAGATAAGTGCAATTTGTGTATGTAAAATGATGTGCTTCTGTTTCACATTTTGGCAGTATCTAAACTTTATGGTTTGCATTTTGATGACAAAATATATATTTTTTTAAAGTCAAACATGTTCTCTAAGTAAAGCATGTCTCTGTTCATGAAAAAAAGATAAGCCAAGCAGCTTATTGTTAAGTTACTTTCAAGTGTCACCATAAGAAAGTTAAACAAAAGCTTTGATCAAGAAATGTGAGTACAAAGTGAGAGGTCTCGATAATCCAAAAGTGAGTGTGGGTGGGTAGATGTATATACTGTAGGTCTGTGTGTACAATACACTGAATATGAACTCCATTAAACAGCGATTACTCACAAAGTACTGTCTCTGGATGGATAGGTTGACAGCTTGGCTTTTAGAAGGTCAAAGTGTTTCTTTTCTTGACATAACTGCATATACCATATGCTCATAGGAGGATAAATTCACATACATTTCACAGAGTTGGCCTTCACAAATGATATTGTTTCCTCAGGTTATTATAATTTGTTTTTTTGTAAGCAGCCTAAAAGACTTCTTGCTTAGCAAAACATTAACATGGCATTCTTTCAGTTGTTTATTCCCCTCAGCTGAGGAAGTAAGAGACTTACAGTGGCTGATGGTGTGGAGACAGAAACCAATGCAGCAAAGTGACTGTGAGAGTGATTTATCCTCCTTTGACATGAAGCGTCACTGTCATCAATCACGGGGTTTTAATTAGTGATGGCTCCCTTTTGTGGCTGAGAAATGTGCATGTAATTCAATTTGGGACCCACTGCTGCTTCAAGAACCCCACACAAAGGTTTGCTGCAGGTTTCTACGCTGTTAGAGTGGTTCATATTGACAACACACTTCACAGGTGTGCAGAGCAGAAATGTTAGTAATGCAGCTAAAGTCACACTTCTTTATTTGTTTCTTGTCTTGCTTCGATACAATCATTAATATGACTATCTTCAGTTGAATCCTCCCCAACCCCCAAAAAATCAACAGAATTATTATTATCAGTAAATTCTGATTTTATTTATCAATTTTGATTTTTAAAAAAACTTTGTTTGTTCCTTGTTCTACAATGACCAGCAACTGTTCTACATTAAAAAAAAATATACATACAACTTCCAAATATTCATTTTGATACCTTAAAGATTCAGTATATAGAATGTGGTGACACCTAGTGGCATAAACTGAACTTTGCATCAAACAAAATATTCCCATTGAGCCTCTATAATTGAAAATTATAGAGGCTGTGGAAAACACAAAATCCCAGTGTTTGGTTTGTTTCCTGGTATCTATGGTAACAATATCTTGGAGAGATACATGTGAGAAAGAAGCATGACAAAAATTATCAACCTCTCCACCTTAGAAGGTAGTGTCAGTGGCAAAAAAAGAGGATAGATGAGCTCTGTGTGTAAGCACAAGCCAGTGTTGTGGAATAAACCACTCTCTGTGGAGTACTGTCACTCAAATGATCCCCGCATGCTGTGTGTAATCACACACTGATGAGATGATGGTGTCTCCTCTTGGTCTTTGTAAACTTTCAAAGGAGAACAGCAATGGTTTAAACAACCTAACCTGAACAATCAATATGATCTCGCAGCAGAGCGTTCAGTAACTTATGTTGGTCCACTCCACAAAAAAATGTTGCAGCTTGAAAATACAGAGTCAAAATTTATAGGCAACACATGAAGCAACAAGAGGCACTGAAAAGACATGTTTAGTCACGCAGCATGAGCCATGACACTTTTATTTAGTTGTTTTTTTTCTTCAAGTAATTAATAGAACTGAATACAGTGATGAAAGATATGCAGAAACTTTTATCTTTTAACCATCACTGAAATGTTGGTTTCTTCTGATTTACTCTTCAATAAGGAACTTAACTACAACAGCAAAGGCCTGAGCCTTAAACCAAAACAATGATTGCTTTGAGAGCTTGAGAGGTTGCCATTGAAATGCTAAAATACGAATAGAAGTTATTTAGTTCTCTGAAAACATTTGAAAGTCTCTTATCTGACACAAAGTAATGCAAGTCATTGTAATAATGTTTATTTCACAGCAGTCATCCTCTTCAGTGTGAGATGAAAGGCTGATTTAGCATTTGAAATCCTGTTTTTTATCGTAAATTGCACTTCTGACCTCAACTGTTCTAAATGGGAAAACAGTGTTTACATTCAGTTTTATTTATCAAACCTTTTCTATATTTGCTTTTTGAAATGTTATTGAAAATAGGAAAAAGCATTCAATACAAAATTGTGTACAAAATCCAAAAAGATTGAGAAATAACAAAGAAAATGAGAAATAACCTATTGCATAATTTATATAGCAATTTAAGAAGATGCTAAATGCATAGAGATGAACATGATAGTTTATATCACATTATTATTTTATCTTATCTAACATCAATCTCAAAAGGTCTGTTATCTGCATTTCATCAACCATTTACCTCATCTTCCCTTACTTAAGTTTTCTTTTTTGTGTATTTAATTAAAAAAAACTTGTTATAGGTAGATAACTAAAATATCATGTTTTACCTAATATCATTGTGATAAAGTTAAAAACTATGTAGTTAGGGATGACATTTTACAGGAAAATATGTCAGTACAAAATTAATTAAATATATCAAAACTGAGAATATAGTTTTTCTCTCTTCTTGTGGCAGGAATTGAGATCAGATCTGTCATGTCAGTTTATTGTTTATATCATTGTTACTTTAGTGTTTTAGTCAATTCATTTTTAGTTGGAATCACAATTGCACAAATCTATGCCATTCACCTGGTTGTTCTCCTACTTATAGTGTTTTCATTTCATCTGCAAACTGACAACATCAAGTGACACAGAACTCACTGCAGCTGGTATTCAGATTATAACTTCCATCAGTATTTCATATTTATTTGACATTTACGAGATGCTGTTGATTCCACAGTCTGATTGTGGCTCTGCACTCTGAAATGTCAGATTTAAGGCTGCTTTTGTGCTTGGGATGGATCAGCTCCCTTACACCATCTTCCACAATCAATTTCTCTGATGCTCATGCTCTGTTTAACTTTTAGAGATGCTGATTATATCCTGCCTTTTCCCTCTGTGGATGCCCTCGAACAGCACCAAATCAGTGTTGCAATCCCACATGAACCTGTGACTCACAATCAAGCTGTCATTCAGTCTATGAAAATTTGGTTGCACCATTAACTGCTGCAGGGAGGGGAATTTTGCCAATGTTGTGTCTGTGTGGTTGTTTGGAAGCAAACCTTGGTTTCATCCCTTTCTGATTGACTCTAATCAGACACATCATCCCAGCATCACTCGGTCCCAGAGCCCTTATACACTCGTGTCTGATTAGGTTTGAAAACTGAAGAAGTGGAAAACGGTATAAATATTTATAATGCCTTGAAGCTTTGTAAGAATAATATGTACTTGCATGGATGTTGCGTGCAACATCAAGAGTGACAGAAGTGAAATGCATTTTTATTTAGATTTTTTTTTAGGGTAAAACAGTTTCTAGATTGTCAAAAAGAGTAAACATTAAAATAAACAGCATGCTAATGCTGAAACAATGCACCCATCGTTGCCGGCAGCAATGCCTGTAGATGCTGCAGTCAATCATATCACAAGTATTGGCATGTATTGCCATAAGACTGACTAAGCGAACACTGCTGACGCCAGGTATATGCTGCGTTGTCTGGGTCCGCAGGTCAAAACACTTCTGTGTAGCACCTCCAGGCTATTCTCGTGTCATAAGCATATTTTAACCCAGCGATTGAGGAATGAGTGCATTCTAAGCTTCATCTGTCACATTAGTTGGAGCATGTACTGTATAAGCAACCCTGTCTGAGAAGAAGCTCCACTGCAGTAAAACATTACCGTCGTATTCCCACACGTTAATGGAATGCTAGTTCATGGACAATGTGTACAATGTCCAGGGGCTACGAGAGACAGGTACTTCCTATGTCCTGTGGTTGATGGTGATGGGCTTCACCTGGGCTGTAATCTGGGAGGACTGATCACAAAGAGCCAGAGTGGAGTGAATTCCGCCTGTCCCACTTCAAACGCATGCAGGACAGTAAATCAGACAAGTAGACGACACTAGGCAGCTCACCAATCGCTCATGTTCAGTACTTCTGCACCCCACCACCACCACCACCACCACCCCCCAGGGCGCAGGAAACAAGTATGCCACCAATGTCGCCTGACAACATCACGGGGCCTTTTCAGCAGAAAACCTTTTCACGGGCCTTGTGAAGATAAGTGCTGTGAGGAAAAGGGTGTCCTTTAAAACAAAAAATAGATTCTGACACAAATTTTACTTTACAGCTTTCTGATTATCTGTTGTTTATCTCCAAATTTGTTAAAAAGGTAAAGTCATGAAACTTTCGGTATCGATTGGGCTATTTTTGTTCATTTTAATAATAAAAATTCAGTAAATGCCAATAAAGTAGTAGTAAAAAAAATTTAAATAGATAACCAAAAAAAAAAATTACCTTACTTTAGGGAATATGAAGTTGTTCTTTTCAAAACATCAGGTGTAGTAAATATAATAAAAAAGAAGCCAAGAGATGACTATGATTTGCTAAAAAAAAGAAAAAAAACATTTAAATATCTACAAGACCTGCATTATACATAACACAAAGTAAAAGTCACTTTGAATGTTGACTTTCCCCTTCTAATAACATGTGCAATGTAAAGTACATATCTTATAAAACTTGTCAAATTTATTTTACAATATTTACACACACACAAATAATACTGGGCCTCCATACTGCACAACAACTTAGCATTCAGTTCATTAGTGAATTAAAAATCAAGGGAGGTGTGAGTATATCAGCTGGATGGCCAACTCTTGAGAAATTTCATCTGAGGATAAGGTGTCAGGGCAAAATGAATCAAAAAGCTATACCAAGGTCAGTGTGATATTTCAAGGCTTCTGCTTTACATGGCCGCATAGCAAATGAGGGCCTTCAATCAAATCAGATTGGGTGGATGGACTTTAGGTGCAACAACACTGTGGAGTGAGAGTAATGACAAAGGAGTAAATCAATCACAAAACAGAAAAAAATCAGGGTCAAAAACAAAAAATAAGGCTCAAAAGATTTGAGATCATTAAAAGTGTTCAGTGTTGTAAATTAAAGCATCGTTTATTTTTGTATCGAGATATGGGGGGAGGGGGGGTGCATGTGTCTGGGGACAAGGATGCATCTCTACATTTGTGTTGTTACAAAAGTATTAACTGTTGCACAAATCTGTTTTTTCTTATCTGCACCTTTTTGAAAGTGCAACAAGGAGGTGTTACAAATTAAATGTGCTCAGATCCCTGATGCTTCAAGTCTTTTCTGCCAAGACCCTATATATCCAGGATATTAATAACACTCGGGATTATCCATCTCACTAAAGCAATATTTCCAAAGTTTGCAATATCTAAATATAAGCCAGGAACCTAGCACAGCAGTGCTTTAACAATCAATACATTTTCTTATGTGCAAAGTCTAAAAAGCTAGAGATTTTTTTTCTCTTTTTTTTCCAAAGGTGTTGAACAAATTAAAAGCCCAACCAGTCAGTAAAAGACCAATTCATAAGGGTGAAAAAGTGAGGCTGCAGCGGTGACGGGGAGGGCCAGTGAAAAATCTCTGCTGACCCTCTCATCCCTCTGCTCATCTATCTCTCACTACTGTCTGCTGATAGATTTCCCCTCGCTGATTTATGGGAGAAAAAAAATGTCACAGTGGAATGGGCTTTTGATAAAATTGTTCACGAGATTCTGGGCAATAAATCCTGATCTTTACATCCAGGTTGCTAGCTACTTTCACATTCTTGTGTCATCAATAAGAGCCGCCAAACGTGTCAGGTAATCAATAACTTTACAATATTCTGGGCAGTTTAGGAAAACAGTAACATTTATATTTAACAGAAAAGACCAGGTCACTCCTTTATACAACACAAACTATTGATAAGAGAGCTTGACTGTAACCTGAGCTGAAAATACGTCATGCTGTGTTTGCATTACCAGCTGGAGAGGAATTGTTGTCTTTCACAATAACTTTGACTGAAGCTGTTTTTCAACCACGAAACCCCCATCTCATAACTAATACTCATTGTACTGTTCTACATGTATTAACATTGTAGACACATATTTCCTATTGATCAATAAATTATTTGTATTTTGATAAAAAAGCCAATTGAGAAATTGATGTAGTCATTTAGTGCTCATCAATCAAAGCAACTTTTCAGAGATGAGCCCTGATTACACGTGAGGCAAAACAGCCCAATAAAAAGGTAGTAACCAGTTAAAAGGATCTCTAATCCAGCATCACTCATGATGAAGTGTTTCTGTCAGGAACTCTTCAGTCAGCCGAGTGGCGCCAGGAGAATGAGTGATTCAGCAAACCTGCCCGGTGTTGTCTCTCTGGTCTTTCAATCTTTACGATGTAGCTAAGAGAAAAACAATGAGCCAGCCACTCAGTACAGGTGTTTCTCAGAGGGGATGACTTGTAAAAACAGGTAGATTTCCATGGAGACATAAACTGACTCACGTAAAAGGCTTCTGCCGCAATAACTCACAACCAGATCCTGGCTGTGTGCCCAAAAACAATGAAATTGTAGCAGTGTTTAATTTGCGCAACATCCTCATAG